>VXBQ01003604.1:210237-228122 GCA_013400175.1 Phainopepla nitens
TGTCTTTTTAAACTCCCTCCTATTTTCCACAAATTAACAGATCAAGAGAGATTCAGAAAATGTCTCTGAATACCCATATGTGTTAAGTAAGCTTTCTTTTAAGGCGTGGCCAAAGCCTTCTAAATCCATAATTAAGGGCAGCTTGAGTCTGGGAGCTTTATTGTGCTGTACTGCTGACAACCGAGGTTAACTTTCCTACTATCTTTCATGCACTCAACATTACGCAAGATCATTACAACTTTTTGAAATCAGGGAGCCCGGGTTTGGGCTGCAGTCCATGTGTCCTATTGCTCTTGAAACATTGCTTCCTTCAAGGAAAGACTCTTGGGGAAAGCCGTGTCCAGCATCAGGGAATGGATTTAAGAAGGGTTTGTCATTGGCTTCCTGCCTGTGCAACTCCAAGTAGCCTTCCCTTTACATACAGTAGTCTTGAGAATGCCTACATACAAGTTATGAATTTTTAATTATTTTTTTTTTTATGGCAGAAGAAGAACAAGAGGAAGATGAGGAAATCGATGTTGTTACATTAGCTGAAGCAAATGAGTATGAATCCAGCACAGAGTCCAGCAGCACAGAGACGTCAGAAGAGCACAGTAAGCCCCACCACAGCCCGCTGGTTCTCAAACGGTGTCATGTCAACATCCATCAGCACAATTATGCCGCTCCTCCCTCCACCAAGGTTGAATACCCAGCTGCAAAAAGGCTAAGGTTGGACAGTGGCAGAGTTCTCAAACAGATCAGCAATAACCGAAAATGCTCCAGTCCGCGCACATCAGATTCAGAAGAGAACGACAAGAGGCGAACACATAATGTCTTGGAGCGCCAGAGGAGAAATGAGCTGAAGTTGAGTTTCTTTGCCTTGCGTGACCAGATACCAGAGGTGGCCAACAATGAAAAGGCTCCCAAGGTTGTCATCCTGAAAAAAGCCACAGAATATGTTCTTTCCATCCAGTCAGATGAACACAGACTGATTGCAGAGAAAGAGCAGTTGAGGCGGAGGAGAGAACAGTTGAAACACAAACTTGAGCAGCTAAGGAACTGTTGTGCATAGAAACTCTTGGGCATCACTTAGAATAATGCAAACTAGACTGAAACTATGATAAAATATTAATGATTCTAATATCTTTCATGAACTACGCGGTCCATCGAGTATGGGACTATTGCGACTGCATGCTGTGCGATTTAACTTGAGACTACACAACCTTGGCTGAATCTCCCAAGGGTTTGGCCAGAACCTCAAAACTGCCTCATAATTAATACTTTGGACATAAGGGATGATGGGATATTCTTCATGCTTGGGGATGAACTCTACAATTTTTTTTCTTTTAAAATTTTGTATTTAAGGCATTTTTTCGTATGAGAATCCAAAAGAGAAAAGTTGTCCCCAGTTTGCTGTATATATTTACACATCATATTGCCATGTAAATACCTTTAATAAAGCCTTTATAGAAAAATGTGCAACATTAATACACAACAGTTGTGGCAACTGGATTTATACCTGTCTTGAACTTCTGTGCCATAACATTTCACAATTTTGTTTTTTATTTAAGTACTTTTTTCCTTTTAAAAATGATTTTTATTTTGTTTTTAGATAAATAAATATTTGCCCAAAATATAATTAGCTAAATCCTGTGTAAAGACTTCACTTCGTCTCTCACTGTTGCCATTAGATGTCTGTTTCCATGACATTCCTTTTTCTGTCATCCTGGCCGGTCAAAGGAGGGGTTGGATGAGGCAAAATGGAGGTAGCTTTGCAGCTTAGTAGGGACTTGTTTCTTGCTCCCACTCCATATCTTAGTTCAAGTGGGTAAAATTGTTAGTAATGTGCCACGTCAAATTCAGCTTGCCTTGCCACCAGGCCCTCCATGCAGGGGGTGGTAGCAATGCCTGTACTGGTTATAGTCATCTGCCTGCTGAAGGTAAAGCTGGAGTGGTGTATTTTTCTCACTGATCACCCCAGTATATATGCTCTGCATTCCTTCCACATACATATAATTATATTTTCAGGGCATGACCTTCATTCTGCACTAGAGACATAGCCATGCACTTTGAGGGCTGCTTTGTAGTAGGCTCACCTTAATTGCTTCCTGTTTGATTTTAACAGAAGTTAAAGAGGATAAGAAAATAAACTGAGATGGTGAGTGTTGAAGTGGTTAAAACAACAGAGCGGTTTCCCTTTTTAAGTGCTGAAATCAGCAGAGCCAATCTTGGTCAAACACCTTAACACTTTATTAATGTGAATAGTTGCTTGGGATTTCAAGGGATACAAAGTTCAAGGACACAGAAGAGGGAGCAAAGGACAGCTCTTTGTCACTTGAAGCATATGCTCAGACAGATTCCTAACATTTGCCAGACATATTAAATAATATTTACATTCAGGACTTGTCTCATGATCAGCTTCTGATGGACCATAAGCTACTTGCTTAACACAGCTTCGAAGATTAGATTTGATCTTTTCTCCCCTTTTCACCCTCCTAGCACCACTTTGGTCATGACTTCAGCAATGAATCAATGAGCCCTTTGATGTGGAGGAAGAATGTGTTTTTCAAAAACTTGGGCCTCGTACTTCGATTTTTCATAATTCCCATAAAATACATATTTGCTTGGCTTCTAACCATTAGAGGAGCAGTGCCAGCCATTGAACTAGGACCAAAGGTTTGGGTTTTCTATTGCTTTTGAGTTCAGAGTGGGAAGAAGAATGATTTGGTGTGGGTATATGTGGGATAGGGGCAGGTAGCATTATGTAGGCAGGGTAGATATCAAAGGTCTCTGTTCTGCAAAGCCCTGGGTAACCATCCCAACAATCTTGCATGAGAGAGTTTGGAAAGAAGGTAAGTATGTAAATCCTATTTGATGGAGTGCTTTAGGTGTTTGAAGGTTTCTTGAGGAGAAAATACCCATTCTATTGGAAAAACAGGACAAATCAAGGCTTTTCTCTTAATTTTTTTCTCTCGCCCCCTGTAACTGGGTTTATAGAAGTGGTCTGCAGTTGCTTTTTTCCAGTGTGTGATTCAATTACTTATAAGGAAAAAGAATTATGTGAAATGAAACTGTTAATTGTATCTGAACTGTAAATCAGGACAACTTGCAGCTATGAATAACATAAAAGTTCTGTCTTTTATTAGGCAGGATATCTAATTTTAAAAATACATGAATTTCATTTGCCTTTTGGTGTGCTCCCTAATTTAGATATTGCTTCAGACCAAAAGCAAAATGTTGTTCAAGAATTTATTACTGCAACCCCATCCTCCAAAACAGGTGTAGGTGTTGATCCATCCACAAAACCTGAAAAATATGTCACCTTTGAGTTCCAGTTTCATGTGTTAGCAAAACCCCCTGGCTTCTTCCCATTACATGAAGCTAGACCACAATGATTAATGAACCTCTTCATATTTGTCAGCTTCTTATATCATTTGGAGAATAGTTTTGGGTTTTTTCTTCTACCTGCAGAAGGTCCTTAGTCTTTTGATTAATAGGATACTTGCAGTTATTTAATTTATTACTCTCATCTTTTAATTGAGCATCAGTTCCTCTTACCACTTTCCTACTGGAAAACAAACCATTAACATGATTCCAAACTGCCACTCTAAAAAAATACGGTTTTATGGGATGACACTTCATATTTATGACATTTCTTACTTTGTTGTAGAATTGCAAAGTACCTGAATAATGCAATAAAAAAAAATTAAAACTGCCTGTGGGTACAGGGTTAAGAAACCTCTTCTGGTTATTAAACTGCTGCTGGAATAAAGAGTAATGTGGCTTCTGCTTCCCAACTCCTCAACCAGAGATAAGGACATTCAGAAGACACAAACATCTCACAGGAGTTTCTGGGCTGGATTCAGTTAGCAGTGCATTGTATCTGGATAGGAAGGTGTTGGGTTTTGCTGCTGTTTTGGAGCAATAGAGGAGATAAGCTTACAAAAGCAGCATCTGAGCCTTGAAATGAAATGCGGAATTTACAGTGCTTGCCAAACAGCTATACCAAAGCTCTACTTGAAATACAAGGAGCATTTTTAGCTTCACTTCTCTGCTCCTTTACTTTCACAGGACACTTCAAACTACTTCTCTTCTGGAAGAACTTTAGGCAAAATGTGGCATCAAAGGAAACTAGAAATAAACTATCATGGTGAAAATAAAATTTCCTTTATCATATACCCTCACTGATTTCATTTAATTATATACCAACTTTGAGGATTCCATCCTAATTTTTATTCTTGTGCTTAAATTTTGTCTTTCCAGCCAAGTTATCATGTAAATGGCTTCAGTGTTTCAATACAGAATATGCTAGGGGAGAACTGAGATGTATGAAAGAACCCATGTCTGCTTAATTCAGGTCCCACCGGAATCTGTAGAAATTCCACTTTTCTTCCAGAGAAACAGATTTGTGCCAGTGGAGGATGCTCTTGAAAATTTTATCACTACCTATAAAGAAATCACTTTCTTTGTCCCTACGTGAACACTCTTGCTCATAAAACACTTTGCAACCCTTGCAGGCAGTTGAGAGATGACAAACATTTCATCAGAGTTGCATGAAAGGGAGAATTTCAGGTAAGTAGAATAGAATAACTGTAAACTGGAAAGAAGCCAGGCCACTGCAGTTGAAATCTGAATTTATTCAAAACAGAAGGTGGAGGTGGTGGTTTCATCTACAGAGATGAACCGTCTTCTAATATGTCTGGGTTTTTTTATTTTATTGATTTGTGTTAGAATCATCTGCCAAGGAATTAACAGAAAAATAAAACTGAACTATAAGTGATCCTAACACAGGCAGAGAGCTTGGGGAGAGACTCAGGATTTACTTCCTAGCTTACAGGTTTGCTATTCCTTCATTTTAAAAGGACATTTATGGGAGCTTCTGAAAAAAGGCTCTGCTGACTGAGAACTGAGCCCTGGTTTCCCCTTGTCATTTCCACGCAGATGAGGCCTAAACTTGCCTAGGAAAAAAAAAGTGAAATCAAGAAATGAGATAGATAAGCTGCAGAAACCAGATTTCATTTCCAGTACAAAACATTTGATGTTCAGCAGGTTTTACCTACCTTTGTATCATTTACTCATCTCAGGCATAGCTGTAAATGTCAGTGGGGACAGACAGTAAAAAAAATGTTATCCAAGATTCCAAGTAGCAACTAGAAAGCCAAAGGGGATTTTTTTTTTTTTCCTAATTTAACCAATCATCTTCTACATAGATCTTGAGCAAAGGAAAGGTGGAAGAATTTGGAGCACCTTGCTTATAGCATGGACTCAGCCATGCAAGTAATTCCCTTTATAGAACTCTATAATTGTTTAGGTTAGAAAAATCTTTAAGATCATTGAGTCCAACCACCATCAGCACTGCCAAGTCCACCATTAATCCATATCCACAAGTGCCACACCTACATGTCTTTTAAATCCCTCCAGGGATAGTAACTCAGCTGTCTGTCAACCAACACCCTAGGTCCTATTCCACTGGGCAGAAAATACTGGCCCCAGTACTGGGCCCTGGGGAACACCACCGGATTTAGCTGGATTTAACTCTACTCAGCACCATTCTTATACAGACAGATTTTTACCCAGTGAAGAGTGCACATGTCCAAGCCATAACCACCCAAATTTTCCAAGAGAATGCTGTGAAAGATGCAGTGTCTAAGGCTTTGCTAATGTGTACGCAGACTTCACCGCCTTTCCTGCATCCACTAAGTGGGTCACCTTGTCTTAGGTGGAGATCTGGTTGGTCAAGCAGGACCTGTCTTTCATAAATCCTTGCTGGCTGGGCCTGATCCCCTGGTTGTCCTGTACATGTCAGGTGATGTCACTCAAGATGATCTGCTCCATAGTCTTCTCTGGCACTGAGGTCACTCTGAGGGCGTGCAGTTCCCCAGATCCTCCTTCCAGCCCTTCTTGCAGATGTGCCTCATGAAAGAGTTGCCATCTCTGTGCTTCCAGGGAGGGAGCTGGTTTGGGTGGGACCCTGGCCAGGCAGTGGCACTACCACCCTCAATTGGTTTTAACTATAATACAGGTATTTTTTCAAATCTCTTCAAGCCCAAGCAGCTTGTCTTCAAGTGTGCCCGGACTCCACCTTCCTAGCAAATGAGATTAATTTTTTTCTGATAATGATGAGCATGACCTTTGGTGCTGAATATTAATGCATATGAAAAAGCATTATTTACCACTTGCCAAAACTATTTAATATTTGTAGTTACTGAGCAAACCTTGCTTCAAGTTGCCACTAATGCCTGGGAGACCAAGCTACAAGGCAGTTTTGCATGGCTGTGCTTGAAACCATGAGACACAAGGGAGGAATCACTGGCTGAGAGTGGACCCACACAACTCAGGCTGACCAAAGTATCTTCTTCCTACAAGCACAGTTTCCAGCTTGGTACAGGAATCGTGGAGTGATTCTTTTTTCTAGACAAATCTGGGGGAACGCAGCTAGTTCCTGACATTATGCATTATGGTGATTACATTTTATTGATACATTCACCCTTCACATATATCTGTCTATGGATCTTGCCATGGCTACTATTCTGTTGAATACATTTCCATTCAAGGCAAAATCTTTCTTGCCACCATGTGTAATTTCCATCACAAGCTTCTATGTCCCAATTACATGGAATTATGTTTTCCAGATAGGATCAGAAAGTAAAAAAAAAAAAAAAAATAATAATAAAAAAAAAACCTAGAAATAAAGGATTAGGTGCAATAAATGAAGAGATTTAAAAATATAGGCTGCAAAAATTGTGACCCAAAAATTGTGGGTCATTAAGAGTTCTAATCAGAGAAATTAGCACTGCTTGGGACTTAGTAGTTCCATCAGCTTCCTTCATGCTAATTTATCCATGAAGAAAGAGGGGGAAAAAATACAGGGAATTGTGCTTTATATACAGCTACTATAAGGGCAAACACCCAAAACTTCTGCAGGCTGAAATTAGAGTGTGCATGATCAAACAAATAGCCCCACTCCCGCAGTCACGTCCCCTTGGATCCCCTGGGACATCCCCCTGGATCGCTGGGTTTGCAGTTGCACAGCAGCACTCTCATTTCTCAGCACATTTTTCTTCCAGGCACCACACATGTACAAGGGGCTGCTCACAGGGGTGCAGCTGCCAGAGCGAGAGCTTCTTTTCAGTCCTTTTTCTCCCATTAATCTGCTGTGTGACGACAGCAGAACCAAACAAAGCCTCTCGGTGCAGGTAGTTCCTGTGATCTAGTGCCCGGCTGAGTGTCTGACTAAAGCCTTTTTTGGCTTGGCACCAAGGCCGTGCTGTGCTGTGGATGAATTAGGGGAAGAGGGATCAGTGCTGCAACTGTGTAGATATAGCAAATGTGAGCTAAATGTTTGTGTGCTTCCCTACAGCATGGAAACTTCCCCGTTTTCCCTCTCCTGAACAAAAATGGTGTCTGCAATACCAGGTGGGGTCCTACCTCGCATTACTCAGGTTCCAGATTTATTCAGTCTTATATTATGCAGCTCATTTAGGTTTATCCAGTGTGATAAACAGTCAATGCTTTTTCCTAGAACTATTTATCTTCTCATTTGACTGCACTACAATAGCTCCTTAAGTAATTTTGATTTATTCACATGTGCCCAGGAAAGAAAACCTGCTCTGTAACAACAGCTATCAGGACAAGGCTTTCCAACAAGAGTTCTTCAGAGAAGCTAGTGTTTAAGTATCTAAAACCAAGCAAAAATGTAGAAAATATGGTGAGGATGCTGGAGCAGACAGCAAAGTTTCTGTCAGAGTTGTCCCACTCTTCTACACTCCGCTAATTTACTTTTAGGCTACACTTTGAAATCATGAATAGATGAATAAACTGAATCTATATTAAAAGGATGCAACAAAATATAGAGAGAGCATTTTGCTATAAACCATGCTCCATGAACATGAAAAATTCAGGGAAACCAAATGTGATCCATTAGTTTCTGAGGAACTTGAACAAAGATGCTATTGGGCTGGGATGGCTTTTCAACAGTAAACAGCATCACTACAGAATAGTTGCAACAGACCTTTTAAATATTGGAGTGTTTATAGTGTGTAAGTGTGATGGACAGAAGAGGAAAAGGGAGTTTTGGTTTGGTGCTCTGTGTTTTTTTTTATCAACTAAGTATTTTTCATAGGGATTTTACAAAAAAAATATTCCATCAGCCTCAAATCCATCAGCCTCAAATAGCTCACTCCACTAATGATGGGCTGTAGACACTGAGATTCACAATGGATTGAGAGAAGAAAAGCTGTATTATTTTGATAAATTGTGCTAGTTTGTAATATTAATTTGATCTGCAAAATTCCTCTCATCTGGGCTAAAGCAGATTTTTCTTTGGGCACACATAAAATCTTATTATGTGTTCCCATTATCGTTCATCATTATGGTAAAGAGTAAGATAATACTGTATTGTGCCTAGACTTGAACACTTTAAAGGAATAAAAAGGCTATATGAATATCTTATGAAGCGATTGCAAAATAAAATTGACATCAAAGTGATTTGACTATGTAACATATTATTCCTTCCCTGTAAAATTGGATTCCTACTGAAAAACACTTCCCTTCTTTTGCATTTGTGAAAGAAAAAACATAAGCCTCTTGCCCTTATGGAACAATACAGCATTTTCCCTTGTCTACAAAGGCAAAAACATGCATCTTCATATGTACTTTTTTCGAAATTTAATTTTTGGTGCTTAATTAAAATTAATCCAACCCTTCCCCGTTCATTTCAGTGAGGTGCCCTCAAGCTAAGACCTGATTGTGGCAGCTGAAACAGTCAACACTTACTGCAAAAGCATTACGGCAGCTCCAGAGGCCAAAATAATCATCAGATATTAATGACCTGCTCAGCAGCCAGAGCAAAATATCTGGACAGGGAGGTGGCCACCACAGAGATGTGCAGATGCACGGTGTGACCTGACTGTCAAGGTTGCCCCATCTTCCAACTCAGTTTCAAGCTTCTTTTTCTTGAAGTTGGCAGCCAACTTCCCATACATATCACGCGTTCATATTTGGTAATGCTGCTTTCCGGAAGATTTTAAGCTCAGCTGATGTTTCCATGAGGTTCCTCTGTAAATGTCCCTGCTGGTGGCCCTTATGGACCTTGCTTGCAGGATCAGTAAATCGCACCAGAGAGTGCCGGCCCCTGGCAAGACACAGTGTGTCCACACAGCAGCAAGTACTGACCTGATGTGAGAATACTTTGCCTATTCAAATCTATTTTAAAAACTTTGAATTATAAACTTCATCCTGCCACAATTTATGAGAAACTCGGTGTCCTACCACAGCTGCCCTAAAGCCCTTATGAATACCCTATAGTTTGAAGATCAGTGATGATTATATGAATTGTATTCATTCTCCTGGATGCTCCAGCCATGCATGATTTCAATTTTGTGACTATGAAGCTACTGTAACTTATTTCTTCCCTAATATAGTTGGCTCTGCGTCAATCAGCTTTCAGCTGATACCTTCCTTTGTCTTGGTATGCATTGGAAGCAACATCTTGGCCTCTTCATGAAGCACCACACAAACCATGAAACACTTAGTGACTCCAGCAGGGACACGATTACAACCTTAGTTTTGCAATCTTTCTTTAATCTTCTTTTAATTAATTTAATTCAGATATCATTATCTAGATTGCCCCATTCATTCAGCATCACAGCATATATATCTTCATTCTCACTGGCAGGCTTTGGTAACTTTGCAAATAGGGCAGCCCTATCTCCCATTTCTACCTTTTGATCTTTACTAACAACCTTCCTTTAATGTCTGCTGAACTCAGCCTTTTATCAGGCGGAGCACTCCACACTCCCTGGTAGAGGGGGCACTGCTCTGATCAACTATAGGCATGCAGAGCTGAATTTCTACCATCTGCCTCTCCAGCTGATCCTGCTGGCCCATCTTGGCTCTCTAGCCAGTTTTAAAATCAGTTCAATGCAATCCAATTTAAAACTGAAGGGCAGACAGGATTTCATAAAGTTTTACAGTCCATTCAAATTTGAGTTTCAGGACCTGTGTCATCTCTGCTGAGGGATTTCTTCTGGTAACTTCCTTGGGTGGACAGTACTGGTGTGGGTAGGCAAACACCATAACCTGGAGCTTGCAGCAGGCACTATAAATTAGAGCATATATAATCCATACTGTTTTGTTGTTCCATTTACTTAGATTTATGGAAAGTGCTCAGCTGTTGCCCTTTTTTTTGCCTAGTGTCACAAAAATGCCATGCCATGTGTACAGTTAAATGGAAAGGTCCAAACTATTCCATGTTCCAATGACTCAGTGGATAAGCTGTCCCCTCTTCTGCTTGGCCTTGGTGTGACTGTGGCTCAGCTGGTGTGAAGCAGGGACCCAGCGAAGAGGACAGGCACTGCAGCCAGATCAGAGTGAGAGAAACCCAGGGATCAGGATGCAGGCTGGCATGACTTGTACCAAGATCCCAAATCCATCCCATATCATTGGGATAAAAATCCTTATTCTGGTATAATCTCAGTTGAAATTGAAATAATTTATATTAGCACAGCTCTGCCCATACTACGTGGCTTTAACTCATTATTATTTTAAATGTGTAAATCCTGGTCCACTCATCTGCTCGAGCAAAGTCATCTGGTGCAGACAGCCCAGGACCATGACCTTTTATCTGTGATTGTGGCTTCTGAAAATCTTCAGGGATGGAGACTCCACATAACCTCCCTGAGCAATCTGTCTCAGTGGTCAGTGATCAACATCCTGGTTGTGACAGCTTTTTTCTGTGGTGTGTCTTGATGTTATACAAGATTTAACACAGAGTATGTAAATTTTCAGAGATGCTGAGCAGATTCCATGGCTGGGATTGCTCATTACTTTTAAAGGTCAGGCAAAACAGTGCTGTGGTTTTACTCTTCTGGAGTAGTAACAATTTCTGGATGAAAAGACAGCAGAGAAAGGATAAATCTGGGCTACAAACAGATACAAGTGTACTGCCTGCCCTCTGCCATTTTTTTCTGAGTAATTTTAAACTCTGATGCACTCTGGCTTTCAGGCAAGGCACATTTTCAGAAGCTCTCAGATGACAGTGGTTGCAAAGCTCAGCTGAAAACTGAGCACAAATGGAAAATCCTGTCCTTTGGTCTCTCCTGGCATGTCAACTATTTACTTTGACTTATTTAAAACTTACTTGCTCTGCCCTCATTTTCTCATTTCCAGTCACTTGTACCAATCGGCATCATTTGCCTGAAAGACAAATTATTCACACAAATCACTGTTGCTTCCCTGCCACGAGCTAACAAAAAAAAAAAAAAAANACTGAATCCTGAGGGCAGACAGTGGACACTGGCAGCAGGACAAGTATCAGCACACAGCCCTCTGTGGTGCTGGTTTTCTGGGGTGATAGTCTATTTATGTGATGCTTTCCATACAACTCATGCTTTTCCTACCCATCAATGCCAAGGTGAAGCTGCCCATCACAACAGCAAAATATGCTGCTCTGCCTAGTAGTGGAAAGGTCTTTTCCCAGCACATATCACAGTTTGCTTAGATGGGTGGTTAAAGACGGTATGTTGATTTTAATGAAGATTGATAGTCAACCTGAATATGCTGCCTGCCTTGCTTCTCTGCTGGATGCTCAGCAGAGAGCCTGGTGAACCTTAAACAGTGGGATTGCCTGTTGATTTGGGGATTAAAAGCTGTCTGTGGAAGACCATGCTGACAAAATGTGCTGAGAGCTTCTGCTGAAGGGGCTAATTCATAGTTTAGTCAAGCAGCTTTATAACCATGTCTATCATGAAAATTTGTTATCAGCATATTGTTTGAATCACAGATCAGTGCACACTGATTTTGGCAAATCTAATTAGATTTGATGGGGAAGAACATGGATGCATTTTCTAAGGCTCTGTAGCTCCCATCTTTCTATGCATAATTTCATTTTGAATTTGTTTAACAGCAATTAAAAGTTGTGAATTGTGATATCCTGGAGATGTCAGCCATGGTTATCCCACTCACTTAACCAATGCAGTCTGTCACACAACGCTCAGAACAAGAGACTGGGAGTCAGAACTCCAGTGCCTCCCAGTTACACCAGTCAGAAGTCAATGTGTGCTCTCTGTATGGCCACAGGCAAGATGTTTTACATATCTGCACCTCAGTTTACATATCTGTGAACTTGGATATAGCATATATATGCATCTTAAGGGCATTATAAGACATCATGGATCACTACTACTAAGCTGCTTCCATTTCTTCTGCTTCCATGGCACAACACAACATTGATTATCATAATTTAAGATGTGGCAGGGACACAGCCTAGTGTTTATGTATCTTTGTGAGTACTGTAGCTGCACTGCAGTTGCTTAAATCTCTTCTTGGTACAGCAAGGATACCAGCAATACAGGTGTCCATCATGACGTCAGGGCTTAAATGGGACATTCTTCAGGACTAAACTGGTGAGCAGTTTACCTGGTGAGATGCCCACACCTGATACTTCTGCCTCCCTTAGCTCTTTTCTCCAGTGCTGGTGGAGTTTATTTTGTGGATGTGAACCAGTTTGCCTATATTCATATCCTGTGCCTTGTAGCATAGGAGCAGCAGCATCACAACAGTGACTTGGACTTAAAACCCCGGGACAGTGTCCTGCTGTGGTGCACATCTTTATCTCTGACACAGAAGCTGGGAAGAAAGGAGCCAGCACAGGCCAAAGGCTCAGGGTGCAGCCACTGTCTAGGCAGCAGAGAGATGCAAAGGAAGGTGTAGGACCAGATCACCCACTTCTTAGGGCGGTGCTGGTCTTTGTATGAAACATGGGCACTGGTGCCACTGTCACCAGCTGTGCTAATGAGAGCACAAGTCTCCCAGCTCCCTCTGAGGGAGATCCCATACCTGCAGCCACAAGCCAGCCTGTCCAAATGCCCAGAGGACACAGCCCCAGTGCCTGCCCCATGGCTGTGCCCATGCAGGCAGTGTGGAGCACATCCATAAACAAGCACTTGGGGAAAGTTGAACTTTACACGAGTGCATAAATAGCAACTGTGCTTGAGAAGGACACCAGGTCCAGCACAGGTTTCACACACCATCCACCACTTCCCTCCTGTAGCTGGAGGAGCACTGTGCATTTCCCAAAGCTCAGGCTGTGGTTTGGATGTGTCAACAGGCCTGTCGTGACAGTCCATGGGCTGCCAGTGTCACTCTCCCTTGAAAATTGTTCACATGAATGTTGTATATTTGTTATAGATTAAGAGATTAGTGTAAAGGCTAAAAAAGGAAAGTAAACAGAAAGAGAAGGACCCTGGGGATACCGCAGTGGTGTCTGCCAGCTTGGCTGGTCCGACCTGTTTATAATGCCTAACACAATCACAGGTGCCAAAGAATAACCGACAAGTTAAACAGTTTCCTCTTTGAGATTTAGCAACAGGATCTTTGTGTGAGGAAAGCAGAGATCTTGTTGTTTTCCCAGGAGCTGAGTGCTTCAGAAATAGGGAAGCAGACACCAGGCTCTCCTCTGGAGACTAGTGGAATTTTACCTGCTCTGTGCATCCTCTGCTGCTGTTGAGACATGCACAGGGCTCCCCTGTGACCAGACCTATGGCCCTTATCTCTCATCCAAGGGTATCTTCATGTCCATGGTTTTCTATCTCTGCTGACAGCATCACTTTCCACTTCCTCTCCCAGGCATGCAACTTCTCTTGTGATCTTTCACCCTTCAGACAAAACAAACTCCTTCTCCCCAAGGATTTAGTCAGTCCCTTTCTCAGGAGCTTCCTGGGAAATCTGGCTGGGATCTGAATGGAGCTGCATCCCTCTTGAATTCTCTCTTGTTCACAGCATTTTTTTTTTCACTAATGATGTTAAACCTCTGGTTGACAGTTTTGATAGCCCTCCCCCAAACTCAAGCATGCTCATCTCTGGATCTACTTTCCAACTTTAGTAATGTAGACATTTGGTTTCACTTTATACCTGAAGAAGGGCTGTCTTCTTTCTTAAATCACATTCAAGATAGTAAATTTAAGTGTTCTTCATAATCTCTAATGGAGGTTTTGTACCTCTCTGTTCTACTAGTTCAGTATTGCTGCATATGCTGAAAGACATCTCTTTGAAAAATCTATTTTTTTTTTTAATGCCACGAACTTCAGGAATATATGGAGCGTCTGAGTCACATGCTTCTGTAGCTGGTAGCTGGGCCATCAGTGGCAAGTCTCTTATTTCTGTGCTTCATACCAACCCAGAATGTGCTCTTTCGCTGCTCTGGAGTCCCATCTACGCTACTCAGAATCTGTTTTTCATCTCACATCGAAAACTGAGAGGACAGAAGGCAGTGGAAATGTTTCCAGCAGCTTCATAAATTTTCCAGTCTTTATTTTTGCTGATATTGCCTCCTGCTCCTGGCTCTTAGAGCTTTGTCCCCACCAAAATCACAGGTGAGTCACCATCACCTAGAGATGGATCACTGTTCAGGTACAAGAATGTCTTTTCTTTAAATTAGTATGAGTACTTAAATTCAAAGACTGGGAAAATAAATTAATTATT
The DNA here is from genome assembly GCA_013400175.1 of Phainopepla nitens. Classification (NCBI taxonomy): domain Eukaryota; kingdom Metazoa; phylum Chordata; class Aves; order Passeriformes; family Bombycillidae; genus Phainopepla; species Phainopepla nitens. The sequence continues at coordinate 224,698 of VXBQ01003604.1, forward strand.
ATAAGCACCATTGCATTTTCCCATTGTTTTATCACAGAATGAACTTGTTATTGGTAAATACAGCAGAGAGGTGCATATGAGTGAGGACAAGAGCTAGTTGTGTCAAATCATAACACCTGCTGCAGAACAAATGGGTGTAACTGGCTGTAAATACATTAAGGATGACAATTAGGTGGTTTCTAATCTTCAGAGAAGAAAAGTTCCAAGATAATATCCAAGAAGGTGAGGTGAGGACACTAATGTTCAACTTAATGTCTTTATGGGCAGGCTGATGCAAAATGTTGGTTTCTCTTGGGAGACGAGCAGGTGCAATGACCTAACCCTTCCTCCTGAGTGTCTGAGAAGACTGAAGGTTTTTTGGAGAGTTCTGGAATTAACCTGGAACAAGCTTAATCCCTGGATGAGGGAAGCTATAATTACTGCTATGATTGCACACTCAGCTGTTTTTTCTGCTCTGTCTCTCTATGGCCCATGCTTGCAGGGAATGTGTGGTGGTTTGCTCCAGCCTCTGCCGCAGCTACCTGCCCTGGGTGATGACACTTCACTTTCCAGCTGCTTGTGTGACCAGCTGGAAGCTGTCACCTCTGCACTCTAGTAACCTCAAAGAACACATCACAGCCCTCCTTGGCTCCACTGGCACGGATTAAGAAGCACATACGCGATGCCTGCTGCCAGCCAAGCTTGTGGGGTCATAGGCAGGGAAGCTAAAGCAGAGTGCTGGAGGGTAGAATGCTTCAGCTGCCACAGCCTCATTGCAGCCTGACCCCTGATCTTTGCCTCAGTTCTTCTTTTGGCCTCAAAAGAGCTATTGCGTCAGTTTGCCTTGACTTTGCTCTGTTTAACTTGCAGAGGTGAACTTAGAGCAATGCAATTGCCTCGTGTAAGTGTGCTAAGCTGTCGTAAGGATGATTACGCTTGAGTGCTTTATTGATATGAGACTATTCAGATCACATTATGAGATGATTTTTGTAGTACAAACAGTAGATAGCCTGCAGGACTGAGTGATAAGAACACAAGGCATATTCTACATGCCTGTGGAAAGAAGGTTTTTTATGTTGCCTGCACTGAGAGACCCTGGGTGGGATGGAAACTGCTGGTCTCCTCCGGTTACTGAGGCCCCAACTGTGCCATCCCGGGGGGATATGCTTGGTGGTCAGCTGCCATCCCCCTGCCAGCCTCCCTCTAAAGGTATAATGGGTGGTCTGTAAATTTTTATGGGATGTGGGGTCTCACTTCCAAACCCCAGGACTGCCTTGCAGTGGGGGGAAACAGCACGTCCTTGTGCCACAGATCACAGAGGAGCCATATCTAGATAACCTTGTGTGATCATCATCTGACTTCTCTGTGTGTAAACAGGCAGTCAAACATTTTCACTCCTCTTCATGATATTTTCCTGGCTTTGTCATGCCAGGAATTGGACGTGAAATACCTATCTCTTTTCAAGGCACACAGAGTTGTGTTCACAGCCATGCTGCTGGTGCTGGTAATACCTGGGCAAATCTGTGACATCAGGAAAACCTCTATTAATTTGAGCTGATGTTTAAACAGCAGATTCTCTATGTGTTTGCCAAGGAAGGAGGAGAGTCCTAGGGAGAAAGGAATCAAAGCTCAGTTTTCAGAGCTATTTGATATGTATTTCTCTTCTGCTCTGGACATCTGGAGCTGTGAAGGAGCCATCAGAGCCCCATTTGAGGGCAATATCCATGTGAAAGCAAAGTAATAGTTTTATGTCACTGCTTCTCCCAAACCCCAGAGTAGGAATGGGCTTGGAGAAAAAAGTGTATCAGACTGCTTCAGAAAAAAATTGTGTCAGTGTGCTCCAAAATAAAATGTGTCAGTGTGCTCCAAAATAAAATGTGTCAGGGTGCTCCAACACTCGGCCATTTTCAGCTGATAAAATGAACTTTTGGTCTTATGAGTAACTTTAGATTTTGATCTTTCTCTTGAGTTCACTGACCTCAGGAAGTCATTTATTTAGGACTTGGTCTTCAGCCAGTTTTAGGATTATGGCCCAAATGATCTCCTCCACCTCTCTTCCTCTGCAGCAGTTTGCTGAGAGGGACAGCACAAAACCTTTAATCTATCTGCTCAGCAGGGCTCCCACCTGTCTTACCATGAGCATGGAAAGCCTCTTTTTTCAACCCAATGTTGCATCTTGTTAAGTTGCAGGACCACAGAGTTGAAGTTTGGATTTATACCCTAATTTTGTGCCTTTTGCACAAGCATTTGCTTCTTCTGTAATGACAGGGTAGTTTTTTCAGACCAGCTCTTTCTTGAAATAGTCAAAGCATTGTAGAGGAGTTAGGAACATATTTACTAATTAAATGGAGCAGCATGTGTTATCCACATGAAGATGTCACTATGCTGGGTAGAGACAGGCTCTGTACAGAGGCTGATTAGCCTGGTGTGCTATTGGCAGCTCCCAGGCTGGGCATCACAACCCACACAGATGCCAGCACCCTCTCAGGCTGTACACACTGCAGAAGTGACACTGCAGCTCCCACCTCACTGCAAAGGTACAGGCACAGCAGGATTTTAGGTTCCCTGCTGGAGAGAGCAATAGCAGTATGGAGAAAAATCTCACAAGGCATTGTGGCTTCTACTTTATTTTGAGTCCAGCCTGAAATCAAGGGAATACATTTCATTTTTACTTTGTTTAAAAAAAAATAGTAACAAAAAATGGAAATAAAGCTTGTTCTGTCCATATACTGGAGATTTGCTCTTTTCCCGTTTCAACAGTCTGCAGCCTGTTCTGTATTCTCAATGTTGTCTCTTTGAGTTCCTGGAGGGCTGCAAAGCTACTTTCTACATTTGTATGAGGGATGTTTGCATCCTTCTCTCCTGTGATAATTTGGAGACAGACATGGTATGTCGGCACTTGGGGGAACGGTATTTAAAAAAAAAAAAAAGAAGAAGATTTCTGTAAGAAGCAAACTCGCAGTGTTTAGGAGAAACGGGGCAAAGGTTTCTGTTGGGGTGAACAACCCGGAGGATGGGCAGTGAAGGCTCCCGTGCCGCCCATCCGCTGATGCTGAAGCTGATTCCGCACTTACGCGGCACCTTCCTGTCCGAGGGAGCAGGACAAGGTCCCGTAACATCCCTGTGCGTGCTGCGCACCTCCGCGCCGGCTGAGTGCACCCCGCACCTGCGGAGTGCCGCCCAAAAAATTTGGTCTTTTACTTAATTATTTAAATTTCAAGGTACGCCAAGGCTTGGCCATACTAGCGTTGCTGTGCGGTGCCGGCAGTGTGGTGCGATGCTGTGCGACGCGGGCGGTGCAGAGCGATGCCGGCAGCGCTGTTCTGTGCGGTGCCGGCGGTGCAATGCGGAGCGGTGCCGGCGGTGGGATGCGGGGAGAGCGGGGCGGTGGGATGCGGGGCAGGAGCGAGGAGCGGGCGGTGGGATGCGGGGGGATGCGGGGAAAT
>VXBQ01003604.1:231366-331428 GCA_013400175.1 Phainopepla nitens
AAACCATGGGAAAATGTTGTGGGGTTTTTTTTTGTTGTTGTTTGTTTGTTTGTTTTTTTTTGTGACATGGGAGGCATTTCTACTGCTTGCAGGATTACTGGGGGTTTGTCTTTTGCTCCCAGTAGATGAATTTAGCGAAATCTGGTGTCAGGAACTTGCGTTGCAGTGCCCTGCAGCTGTGTACCGAGCAGTTCAGCAGTGCACATGGGCCCATCAGAGCCCCAGTGGAGTCTCTGTGCTGCTCTCAGTGCATCACTGCTGGGATGGAGATGCTGGGATGATGGGCATGACACTCTGACCTCTCAGTGCTGGCCAGGGGGCTGGTGGTGTGGTGTGATGTCCTGCTCTGTGAGCCAAGAGGGATGCAGAGCTGCAAACTGAGCTAGCAGAGAGGAAAATGCATACCTGGTCAGGAAGCTTTTGCCTTTCTGCAACAAGGTGATACTGATCTTATTTTGAAGTACACCATGTTGTTTTCTGGCTCCTTGATGGCTGGTAGCTTTAGTACTGAACACCTGCATGGTTCCTGGTGAGATTTATGAAGAGTGAGGAGGAAATAAAAACATAGTATGTCTCTTGGACTCATTATCACTATATATTGGCACATTTTCTCTCATCACAGCTGCATCTGCTCCTGAGATTGTCCATTTTCCTATGTAGCAAAGTGCTCAGTGCCCTGGCAAGCAGTACTGCTGTGTGCCTGCTTATGGCATTATTATACCTGGGGGTGCAGTGCCTGCCATTTGCTCACCTTGTGGGTACAGTTGCATAGAGGACAGCATTTTTTCGAGCTACCAGTGTTGCAGTTCAGGAGTGTTCTCAGTTCTCTTGTTCTCTGGCAAGTGCCAGAGATTGTTTAAAACAGGGATTGCTGGTGGTGCTTTTTTCCCTGTTGCTTCCAGGGTGACAGATAAAAGCACTGAGATGGTTACCTGGAGCATCAGCTCTCCTCAGCTGTACACAGCAGCCTTCTGTGACTCAAACACTGGGACTGGCCAGGCATTTGGAGTGGTCTGGATGTGTATGATCTGAATGCCTTTTAATGCATGCCTGGATGGTCTCATTCATTATGTCATTTCAAGGTGTGGATGTGAACATCAATGTGGAGCTCTATCCTACAAATCATGGTAGGGTACCCTGAGCTAGGGGTGTACTGGTTGAGTATCACCCAGGTTTTCCTGGTAGGTTTGTCCTGCCCCTTCTGATGGCTGTGCTGGTGCATCTTCACTGCTATTGGTATCTATATTTGTCAGCAGATACTACAATTAAATAAATAAATGAATCTCCCATTACCTCAAAGGAAAAATGATCCATGAATTCCTGCTGATATAGTGCATCATGCAGGAAGGAGCTCTCGAATGCAGCAGTGACAGGCAGAGCTAGAACCAGTGCCTGGTAAATAATTCAGATCAGAATTTATGGCAAATTAGAATTTAAAGGCAAGAATGATTAGCTGCTAAAACAAATTGCCAAGAGAAGGGGCAGGTTCTGTCTCTCAGTCATTTCCACCTTAAAACCTGAGTTGTAAGAAGCAGTAGAAGAAGCTTTGTATAAAAATTACTAGGTAGGTTTCTGCAAATCAGCTCATTACAAAGTTCCTGGATGACAGAGGGGAGGTCTGGCCATGCTCCCCACACTATGCAGTTGGGTTGTGCAGGTGTTGGGAGCCCACCTGTGCTGCTGGGGAGTGGGCTGAGCTGAGCTGCAACGTGTGGAGCACTCAGACAAGGAAGAGCAGCCCAAAGCCCTGCCAGGACTGTGTGTTTGCACGAAAGAGTGTCATTTTCATTGCATTATAGAGTGTGTTTGGCATGAGATATTTTGGAAATCAGCCTTTTGTCACCTCTTATGTTGTCTCAGGCAGGAATACCGAGTGCCAGATCATGTACCTGGCCAAGAGCTGCAGGATTTTGGGAACTTTTGAGGGGAGAGGTTTTCATCACTGGGGTTGTTATCTATAAGCTGGGGACTTTTCCAGGCGCAGGACCCAGCTTATCTTCTGAAGGTAAGAATGAATGGCAGAGATGCCTAAAGAAAGCCTGAAAAACTCTCCTGTTTTGGGGAGAGGAGGTCCCTACTGCAAGAGCAGCACCCAGAGCTGTAGGCTGTTTCCTTAGAGGCAGGTATAGAGCAGAGCTGAGTGGCAAGACCACATCCCATCATGTAGTTTTGTAAGCAGCTTTTAGAGACCCTGAACACAATGTGGGTTGTGTTGGGAGCCCCCAGATTTTGAAGGAGTCTGGTGCGTGGATTTTAAGGTGGAAAACTCAGGTTTCCTAACCACCCATCATCATCATCATCTTCTCTTTGTCCAGCTGGATGGTCCAGTCTGCTTCTCCCTGGCTTTCTCTGAGTGGCTGTTCTGTGCAGCCTGGCTTCCGTGAGTGGCTGGTGGTTGGCTGCCTCATCTGTGCTTTAGCTTTACTGCTGGAATGGAGCTCCTTAAGGGTTATGTCAGCCCAGTAACACCTTTAGTGAGGATGCAGCATCCTGATTCTTTGCTTAGAATTAGTAGAAGCCATCACATTAGTACTACTGTAAGTTCTCCTGCTTCAGGGGATTTCTGTAAGGTAGCAAATCCTACAGGTTTGAAGTTATTCCCAAGCAGGCGTGTGGCAGGTTGTCTGCTGCCTGCTTAAGTGCTGCATGCCTGTTGTCTCCGGTAATTTTGTGCCTTTCCTGAATTCCCAACAGCTGGATTTAAGAGGTTGTTTGCCTCATTTTTTCCTCCCTGTCAGGAGAACAAAAATTTTGTATTTTTCACCAGAGCTGCAGGAGTGGTGTCCTGTGAGGTCCTATATAGATCTCAGCTGGTTGGGGAGCTATTGCCAGCAACTTAAAAAGGAGAAGAAAAATCCCATTTAGTAGTATTATTTTGTTTAAAAAGCAGCAACTTGCAACTCTTGATTAGCACTTTGTATTTTGAGGCCTAGATTTGATCATACTGTAACCATGTCATCTTGAAAATGTTGGCTGAGCAAAATCCCAGTCAAAAAACAATGCATTGCATTGCTTTGCACAATTCCCTGCCCAGGTAGGAAGTGAGCCCTGAATGCACAAGTGGAAGGGGCATGCTGGCTGTGCGGGGAACATGTGGTGCAGGAGGTTGGAGACTCTTCCAGCCTCTGTAGGTTTAGGAAAAGTAGCTTTTCCTAGACGTCTTTCAGAAGGTGCTGTGTTGTTGCAGCCTAGTGTCAGATCAGGTATCGCTGTCCCTGCCTGTGGTGCAGTGCTGGTGTTTGTGTGATGTTGTATGTGTATGTGTGTGATGGTGTTTGTGTGATGTTGTATGTGGTGGAAACAGCAGTCCTGGGCTCCTTGGGCTCCTGGCTTTGCCTGTGGGATGTAGAGCAATCACAAAAGCCCAGACTGTGCTTGAACCCTTGATATCTCCCTGACTGGATAAAGCGCGACTCTCTCTTTGCTAATATTGATGTCCTCATCAGTGTAATCATCATTATTATTTTATAAGCTGTGTTGTAAACATAATGTTTATTGTAAAATCATGTAGTCATGCTATAGCAGTCTCTAGAACTGATGTACCAAAACCCCTTTATGCTTCAGCAGTGCCCTGGCCTGTAATTTAACACACAGAGCAGAAAGCTACCATGCTTTGGAAAATCCTTTTGGAAATATTTAGCAATCTTCCCAGCCTTGTTTAAATAATAATAATAATGGGTTGTTAGTTTTGATCCTCCTTCATAAGAGTAGGAAAGTCTGAAATACATTTTCCAAGAAGTTGTCCTGAGGGGACCAAGGGCCAAGAGTTTCATGCTCTTGCAGAGGCAACTGGAATACTGCTCAGGGGTTTTAGAAGATCATATTTGCAGTTTGAATTGCTGAATCCATGGATTTACAGGTGTCTCATATCTGGTTTTGGTTCTTCTTTGTTAGCTTTTGGAGGTGAGCAAAGCTTTACACATTTTTTTAACTGTTAAAAAGGCTGCTGTTAGATTATATAAAAATGCTAACAAAAACGTATATGTTTTTGCTGTTACAGAGGAAAATAATCAGCCTTATTTATGAGCTGGGAGGTTGGAATGGAGACCCCAGAGGGTTCTTTCCACCAGCATGTCTCTGTTTTTGGGGTAACTGGGGCAAAACTGAAAAGCTGAGCTTCAGGTCTCCATTTGTGGAAAAAGATGGAAGGGAGCCCAGCTTTCCTGAATTCACAAGAAGAGTAAATAAATATGATTAAGATAAACGCCTTCAGAAGGGAAATTTGTCTTGAAACATTTTCCTTATCTTGGGTTGTTAGCATGAAGACCCACCAGTTCTGTTTGTTACAAGCATCTTGGAAATGTGGTGGGGTTCCCAGTGATCATCTGTAGGGACAGTTTTGTGGCTCAACAAGCCATTTTCCTGCCCCCAGCTTCTAGTCTTCTGCTTGACTCTCACTTGCAAATGTGTTGAGGCAGCCACTCTCATATGATTGTTCAGAGCATAGAGTAGCAGAGCTATAATGTCAGCTGGACCTCAGAGCCTCGTAGAAATGGTTGAGCTCCTGTGCTTGACATGGTCAGAAATGGCAGTGATGACTTGTGTAGATGCTCTTTAAGGGGGAGGTCTGGTAGCTGCAACCAACACACAGACAGAAAAGAAAGCTTTTGAAAACTTCTTCCCAAGCAGCTGCATGTTTCAAGTGCAAATGTTGAGGGTCTGGAAATAAGACCTTCCCTAGCTCCTATTTTACTGTGACAGGTAAGAGTGAATACTGGCTTTTCATCTTCAATAGCATGGTCAAGGTCTATTTTTCATATAGAGGAAGAAAAAGGAAGGGAAATTTGCAGTGATTTTGTAATTTTAATTTTATGGATAAGTGTCTCAAGTGCAATCTACAGGTTACTGGATACTAGTTTGGATGTAACTATCTTTGAGATGAGTTGTAGCCTGTTCAGAGCTCAAGATGTTGCTATTAGCATAATGCACAACATTTTATTTCCTGGGGGTTCAGCCTGTACCCTTCTGTGGGTACCCTGCCTTCCTTATAAACCCTGATGACCTGAGAGATTTTTACCAAATACCTTATTGTTCAGGTATTTTTTAGTGATTATTTTCCTTGGGTGCTTTTGTGAGACAAATTACAATAAATAGGATTTAAATTCAGTACATCCCTCTGTTAATTAACACCACCTCATGGATCACAGCAGTATGATAGGGGAATGGATGGCAGGGATCCAACAACCTTCAGTCACTGGTCCTGATCTGTTAAGATTGGGACAGGTTACAGTTGTTCTTGATAATGCATTTCACTTTCTTGTAATAATATTCAGAGTGCTAATGTTCATGGTGATAAATACCTGTACCTTTTTCTGCTTAGCAAATCTGGATGCTGAGCAGGTAAAAATGTTGTCTCCAGTGTGGCAGCAGAAAGACAGCTCAGGCTCTGAAGGTACAAGATACCATCAGGAATGGGCTAACTTGTGGGATTCATGCTCTCTTGAAAATCGGAGCTAAATCTCTTTAAGGCTTCTCTGAGGTGTGACAAAGCCTATAGACACATGAAATACTGCTTATAACATTAATATTTTGTTTGAAGATCTTCAGGGATTTCAATGCCCATTAGAAGCTGCCAAGCGTTAAGGCTGAACTCCTGTGGCTGCAGTTTCACTGGAGGCTTGGCCAGAAGAGCAATTCTGCGCAGAGGCTCCTGATGTCCTTCCACAGTGGCAGGGCACAATGGCGCTGGAAGAAGGAGCTTGAAGTCACATGTGAGTTCTTTGAAGTGTCTGATACCACAGGAAAAATGATGAGATTGCCTCCTCCCACCAGGCAGGAGGTTACCTGGCTGGGCAGCCCAGGCCCAGGTGGCTGCAGTGTGAAGATGATCTTTTTAAACTTTTTGTGCCCAGCTGCTGCCAGGGAGTCAAGTTCCTGACCGCTGTTGGCCCACTCACAAGGAACAGCTCTCTGAGCCCCAGCAGTGCCCGAGAGCTTGGGGAAGTGGGTGAGGAGCCTGCTGCTGCCCTGCTGTCCACAGGTGGTCAGTTGAGTGGGAGGGTTAGGAGTACTCTTGACTTTCTCCTGGTGATAAACTTTCTTCTTCTGCTGGTGTTTCTCTCACCTCCGGTTGTTTAGCAGATCCAGCACTTCCTCATGGGAAGACTCCTGTTCTTGTCCTTGACATTTGCTGTGTCTTGGTTTGACAGCAGCAGTGACATACTTGTGCAGAGAGCCTGTGAGTGAAGGGAACACCAGCCCATCCAGGAAGCTGCAGCCCACCTCGGCTGTGTGTCTTTCTTTGCTGGCTTCTGTTGGAAATACAGATAAAGTTTTGAGGTCTTTTGTTCTCTTGTTAGTGTTCTCCCTGAATTGCCTCAGGTATCAGAAGATTGCTTAAAACTTTGTGCCAAAGGCCATAGGAACTTTCTGCAAGGAAATGAAGCTCTGCTCTCTGAGGGTCTAGTTTTGCATAAATTGTGCAACCTCAAGAGATAAGGATCACCACAAACCTAATAATATTCTGCTCCATGTTGAACTGAAGGTCCTTTTCTTAAATGTATAGCAATGTTTAATATGATGTTTAAAGACAGTTAAGGAACATAGAAGCAGAACAAGACCCTCCACTGCTGGGTTGGAGGAAGGAAGAGAAAGAACATGTGTCAGATGTTAGTTCATCAGCTAATATAGTACCCAAAAGATAATTTGATGATGACTGCAGTGTTTAAATAGCAATGAGGAAAATGCCTTTGACTGCAGTTCCAGTTACCTGCAGTGGTTTGAGACTTTTAGGAATATAAAAGAAGTTAGGAAATTGCAAGAATAAGGTATGGCCCAGACGTCCTTAGCTCTACCCTCCCTTTCTTCACCCATTTCAAACTATGGTTAATTATTAGAAAATTTCTGCGGTCACAGTACTGGTTTGTAGCACCTTGTTGCACTAAGGCCCAAGCAAGCTCTACTATCTAGCAGACGTGTTACATGTTAAGCTTTTTTTTTTTAAACTATGTCGCCTCATTTATCATCTGGGATGGTCTCACAGATTCCAAGTAAATTAATATAGGACTCTTGGTCCCTATCTGTTTTGTATGTCTCAAAATGTGATATTTAAACAAACCAGCAGTTAGAAGACGAATCTTGAAGTCAAGATCATGATGGACATTGTGGCCACTTTAGTTAGGGGTTGTTTCTGTGTGGTTTGATGGATGTGGTGGTTCTGATGTGGGCTACTGCTTACTGCTGGTTGTTTCAGTAATGGGGGATCTTTACACCATATCCATTAGTGGTTTAAGCGGGAGTTCAGAGAACAGGGAATAGCCGGGTCTTTGCTCCTGCTGTGCTGTGGTTGATCCCTTCCCAGCTTCCTGTCTAAAGCAGGATTCTTAGATGTGCCCATCCAGGATTGCCATGTATGGTGAGTTGACAGTGTCTCCTTTGGCATGGCTCCATTCTGGTCAGCCTGCCTTATTTGTTTCTGCTTTCTATCTATATCTTGGTTTTACCCTAGGTCATTGGGTCTCTGGGACAGGATCTGACCTTTCTGTTCTATTTTTACATAACGTCCAGCACAGACACGTTTGGTATCTCAAGCTCTTGGTGGTGCTGTATGTAATGCCAATAACTAACAGTGCTGATATTCCTCCTGGGCATCTGTAGCTGTTTGTGCACACGATGACCATAAACATGCTGCTGTGGAGTGAATTTTCTTCAATAGCTCCTGTGTCGTTTCAGCTCTGAATAGCAGTAAAACTGGCAGCCAGCTTGGTACAAGAAGTGTACAGAAAGCATTTCCATGCCAGTGAAAACTGTCAGTGACCTGGCTGGTGGTGAAGATATAGAGTCACAGAAACTGTAAAATGGTTTGGGTTGGATGGGACCTTAAAGATCATGTAGTTCCAACTCCCTTGCCATAGGCAGGGGTACCTTGCTCTAGGGTGAGTTGCTTGAAGCCCCATCCTATGTGACCTTGAACACTTCCAGAAATCGGGAGTCCACAGCTTCTCTGGGCAACACGTGTCAGTGTCTCACCACACTCACAGGAGAGAATTTGCTTTTGTCCAGGGCAGTGGAGATAAAGCATGGCACAGTTTTTCTACTTGTGTTTGTATGAATATATCTATATACAAGTAACATCTCTTGTATTTTATATATGTACAAACATATGTGTGAAAGCATACTTGCCTGTGTATCTCTGACTTTGCTTCTTCCTCCTAGTTTATCTCCGCTTCTTTGTTTCTGTTCCACTTTGTGTTTGAGTGTTATGCCTATGGTGTTTTTCATAGGCCTATTTCCCTTTTTTTTTCTTACCTTCTTTCCCCTTTCTTTTCTATTCTGGCTTTTCATTCTTTCCCTTCTTGTCCACATATTTCTCCTCCAGGATGGTTTATAATTTCTGTTTTGTATGGCTTCTCCTTTCTCTCACCAGGGCAGGCTGGCCAAGCATCCTACACTGTTAACCTCTCAGCACACCCCAAGAGTTGGTGACCTGAGAATGATGGCAGCTGTGCCCTTAATTCTTTGAAAAAAGGAATAAGAGAGTTGGAACTGCTCTCACTTCCCTTCTTTCTAAATTATTCTCAGCCTGCATGTTCGGTTTTCCCTTGCCTGCTCTGGATTGCAGCTGCTGTGGCTGAGTAGATGTTTCTCAGATCTGGTGGTTAACAATCAAATTAAGGTTAATGGCCACAGTTATGCCCTGCACCTCAGGATCAGTGGTTTCCTTCCTTGGTGGGTGCAGTCTGCACTCCAAGCCCAGACTCTGCATTCCTTCTCTTACCTCTTATCCTTCTGTCACAAATTTCAGTAGCCTTCTCTGTTGTGCTGCAAGCCCAGGGCTTTTCCACCTGTTGTCAGCCTTGTTTCTGCCCTACGTGGGCCTGAGGCCCTGGTTTGTGGTGGTTCTGTGAGGGCTGCCATGCCCTGATGGTAGAGCTTTTGGCTGTGGGAAGAATTGAGCTGGTGGGTTTGTGCGTGCATTGGGGATGGCTGATTTGAGCCATCCCCATCCCTCTAAGAAGATGCCACCTGGGGAGCAAGCAGGCAGCATCAGGAGCAGGAGCTGGGGACGCATCCTGTGCAGCACTTCCCAGTCTGTGCAAGCAGTGAGTGCTGCCAAACTGCCTCTTTTAGGGATTGACTTGTAGACAGTAAAACAGCATTTCGATTGCTTTTGATTATAGGAAACAGAGAGATCTGAAATGGAAAAGGCTTTGATGTTGGTGATCTGCAGAACATCCTCAGTATCGTTTGACAGCAGACATTTTATTCTCAACTGCATCAGCCTTGCAGCAAGCACATTGGTTGAGTGACTTTGCTTGCACAGCTGTTTTAGTTTTTTTTTCCCCTGCCAAAAATCCCAGGACTCAGCACTGCATTTCCCATCCTGAAAAGCCGACACTTCTAAGCCCCAGTTTGTGGCATTGGTTATTTTCTGTGCATGGCAATTCCTGAACGTGCCCAGCCAGCACTCCCCAGGGGTCGGGTCGGGTGAGCTCTGCTGAGTGTGGTTTAGGCATGCAGACCTGTGGGGGGACTGTCCTTCCAGTCGATGGAAAGAGGTTTTTTTTTTGTTTCTTGGAAAGATGTAACCCGAGCAGAAAATTTCAGGGGGATGTCATCAAGGTGAATAAACAGAAATCATACTCCAGACTCTTCCCTGCATGTGGCTGATGATAATACGTGAGGCTTCTTATGTGAAATATGAACGCTCAGTGTCCTGTTTCATCCAGGATGACGCTTCATTTTTTTTCCCTTTTTTTTTTCCTTCTGCAATGCGGAGTTTCACAAGTCATGCAAGTGTCCTGTGCCTCTCACACCCACCCCTCAGCCCCCTTGGATGAGGGGCTATTTCAGGCCATGCTTATAACCTGATCCTGCGGATGCCTCTTGCACCCAAGGATCATTTAGTGAGAATTGGTAAGGTGATGTGGTATTTCTAAGACGCCCGTTTCCATTTCTCTTGCTTGCCCAAATGTTTGTTTAGATTTTTTTTTTTTTTGCCCCTAGTTTAGTTTGGCTCAGGAACGGGCTGTTTATCTCCTCATGATTTTGATGCTGTCAGTCCACTGTATACAGTGGTGGTGCCTGAACTTCTCTAATAGCTGCAGCCTCAGGCTGGGACACTGAGTGACACTGGTTGACTTGGGGGACGCCAAGGACCTTGCCTTGGAAAGCATAAGGAGCAGACCATGGCTGAGGTAACCTGGCAGATAGCTCAAAAAAATTGTTTCTACAGCCAGGTCTACCTGATGCTGAGCTGTCACTGTGCAGGTCCTCTCAGATTCAGTGCTGAGGCTTGCAATGCTGCTGGTCCTAAATTTTTGGGCTCAAGTGGGGTAGACTTGCTATACTGGGAGAGATGCTCGTGTTGTTCTTAGCCAGCATCCTGTCTCTGTCCCTGGTCAAAGGGAGGTGCTTCAAAACAAAACAGAACAGAACAAAACAAAACAAACTGGGTGAAAGTGAAATAAATGGCTAAAAAGTACCCAAGTTATATGAGCAGTTTTTTACCAAAACATTTCAAGCTCATGTTGGCTTGTGCCCGAGTCATGTCTACTCACCATAGGGCTTGGTGATGAGCTGTAGGTGGCAGATTCCAGTTAGTTTACAGCATCTGAACAAATAAATCTTTCCTTTCTTCCCCTCCAGTATCTAAGTGTGTGGCCTTTGCTACTTTAGTGTCTCTTTTAAGCAGCTTAAAAGTTTTTCTAAGTGAAATATGCTTCTATGCTGTAGTTCAGAGATAAATATAGCTGATGAGTTGAAAGAAGGCCATAGTATGTGTTATGTTGCCTTACCCAGTAGTTTTTTTTTCTTTTTGTGGTGATTTTGTGCTAACTCAAAATGGAAAATCTCCTGAAAGATGTTATTTTTCCTGTTTAAAGAAATTACAGGCCAGAATACCATTCACTGCCTTAAGCTACATCCAGGAAAGGATTAACCCCCCCCACCTCTCTGCTCCAGCCCAGCGCTGTGTGTTTGGAAAGCAAGCGCATTTGCAGCTGAGCCAGCTTTAATAATAATAATTCATGTTGGAAAGCACAGAGCAGCCTGTGATTAGCAAAATAATTATTGCAGAGTATATAAATTGAAAGGTGGGGTTTTGACAAGGCAAGAAGAGTGCACACTGCAGCTTCCTGGGGCGGCAGTGGACTCCTGTCTTCCTGTTGATGTTCTCCCTGTAAAGTTGGGTGCAGGAACTCTGCAGAGCAAAACATGTTTATAAAATGATGATTGCTTTTGAGTTTTTCCAGTAAATTATGGTGATGAAAGAACAGCCAAAAGCTTTGTAAATAAGAGTTTTACACTGTGCTCGGCTTCCTGGGGCAATTTTTTTTTTTTTTTTTAATTTGGATGCAATTTTTGGATATGATTTCTTTGCTTGCCAGGAGGCCAAACTTTGACTATCTGTTGTCTCTGGAACCTAAAAAATAGCCTAGGAACCCTTCCAGAACTTCTTTGTGGGTTCTGGTTCAGATCCGGGTCAGTGGGATGGAGAAAGATGTTTCTCTTACGGGAGTCTGCTCTGACATGTATAAAGGCAAGTTTTAGGCTCGTAGCTGGTGACTTGTGTCCTTAAAATCTAATCTGTCCTGCTGCTTAGCAGTGAGCAGAGCATTTTACACATGCTTTCCCCTCTGTGCTTGGTCAGCAAGGGCAGAGTGTGTCCAGGGCAGCTGCTGCCAGAGCTGCCAGCGCAGAGCAGGTTGGGAGGTGGCACAGGGCACACACGGTTGCCATTGGCTGTCATTGGTGGAAAGCTTTGGGGTAGAGCTCATCCCAAAAGCAGGCCCAGGATCAGAGGCTGATCTAGCCTAAAAAAACCAATAGGGATTGTGAGATGCTTCTTACGGAGGGTGGCAGGACAGACAACCGATCTGTGAATGGACCTCTGCCTGAGTGCTGCCCAGCCTGTGTACCCTACCTTTTTGTAACATAATCTGTCTGCAAATAAATATTGTACCAATAGAAACAAGTCTCTAAAAAAAAAAAATGGTTTTAGCTAAAATGAATGGGGGTACTTTTATATGAGTCTAACTGAAGCTCTTCCAGACTGCCTTAAGTGTTTGCATTGGACTTGTACAAATAGGGCTTAAGTCTTCCCCCATGGTACTTGCTACTGTAGTAGACAAATCATAATAATTTTTAAAAAGTGCCTTAGTTAGTTTTGTTTTACTTGAGACAAGCAGGTGGAGTGCTTCCTTTGATCTTTCCCATCCTTTGTTTGTTGTGATTTTGTGTTTTTCTGTACTGTATCTTTTCTGACAACAATCAGAAGGACACTTGTGTCCATGCATGTATGTGCATTTATGAATACACGCACCACACGTTCACACACACTTATCTTAAGCTCTTTTTCTGTATTATAAAATACATAGCTGCTTTTTCCCCTGTGTCAGAGACAGCTGGTATTGCCTGCATCCAACCAAACAGCCACTGAGTTAATACCACCATGTAAAGTTCAGGAAACTCAGTGAACATTTTTCTAATAAGAGGATATTCTGGCCCTCTTGATAATCAGCCCCCCATTGTAAAGTCATTTTGAGTCAGAGGTTTAAGTCTTTGTTCCAGTGGAAAAGATTTTTATGGGCAGCGCAAACAGGCATTACATTCTGAGTATTTTTTATTTTAGCATAGTTGCTTAAAATAGCACAGATTCTGAATCCAAGGGAAGAGAGAAAAGTTGAAACAATAGAAATCATGGTCTGGTGGCACAGACCTCTTGCCCCACCCCAGCCCCTGTTAGAAATTTGGCAGAGGCGGCAGGCTGAGTTTCCTTGCCATGAGACACTGAATCACATGCTGGTGGTTGCTGTGGGCAGTTGGATTTCTGCTTCTGCTGGTGGTCACCCTGCATTCGTTTTGAGGATGGCTTAATATGGCTTTGGAAGTCAAAACTATGCAGTTTTATGCAGATTTATTCTCCTGCTTCCTGCATCCTTCTTGTATTTGCAAGCAAAAGGCTTTTCTTGAAAATGTGCATTGAAAACTTGTTGTCCCCAAGATTCTGGGTTTTGACTCCTTTTCCTTTCCCTTCTTTCATACTATGAGTAGGACATGCCCAAATGGGCCCAGTTCCTCCCACCAGTCCTGCCCAACCAATTCACTACCTTTGTTTTCAGTGGCTGGGGTTGCCATGGCAGCAGCAGCCCTTGAGATAATGATTTTGTCATGGCAGAGTCCACCCCTCAGGGAAGGTGTGCCTTGTGTGTTGATGAGGTGGCAGATGGCTCAGAGGAGACAGTACTCGGGTCAAGGTGAGCTGGGAAATCTCTCCTGATTATCCTGTGCTGTAGAGGATGCTCCTGGGTGCATGGTGGGTTTTGCCAGCAGCATTTTAGCAGTGGAACTCAAGGCTCTTAAATCTTCTTTTGCTCTTCATTCCTGAGTGGTCTGGTACTGGAAGGTGGCCATGCATCATTTTCTGCTTCCCCTTCTCATCCGAATGCTGATGCTGGTGCTGATGTAGCAGCTGGGTACACTCAGGTATGGCATCACCCTTGCACCTGCTGTGCTGCAGGTGATGGATGTGCTGCCTCCAGAGCAGCCTCTTCCTTATCCTTGCAGGTCCTTGGTGGGACCTTCTCCTGGCAGGTGGGAAGGGCTCTCCTCTTATCTGCCTCCAGCTATCTCGGTGCATACCTCTGCTGCAAGCACTTCACCTGAGCAAACAAGAGCAGTGCTTTGATTGCTGCTTTATCACACAGGAATGGCAGCTGTGGTGCAGAGAGCTTTTACACCGAGCAGGGTGACAGCCTCAGACTGACAGCCCTCGGTCCCGAGTACTTCCTTCGTTCTCCTGACCCCGATACTGAAGCATCTTTCCAAAATTAAAATGTGACAGCAATCTTACTGTTTTCCCTGACGCTCCCTGAGGATGGGGTGATGGGGAGGTTAGCATCTGGAGCTGACACTTTTATTATTGATGATGCCTTTAAATGATTAAACTAATTTTCCTTGCATTATTTAGGGAAATTATGATATTCATCATTAATAGAAAGATGTCTGGGCAAATGTGTGATTCACAGCTGTAAATACCTTCTCTCCTCCTTTTGTCACTTGATGCCTGTCTTCTCCCAGCTCTCGTTTGTCACTTTGGAGTCAATGTTTGTCCTTCTGTCAGTACCCCCTGCTGCCTTCCCTCTAGATAAAGGTGACTTGTGGTTGCATAAGGGTGAGGTGACTTTTATTCTAGACAGGTGATTTAATTTTCAGTGTCACCAGGGCTTACATAAGGGATGTAATAATCTGGATAAGGAAACAAGGTTTAGAAACTCTTAAGTACATTTAAGAGGTCTTTCTAGCAAATGTTATTCATAGTTGTATTCTTTATATTACTCTCAAGGATAACTGGAAGCATCAACAACCCTGGCATTAGTTATGCTTATCTCCCCACGATATGATGCAGTATTATAGCTGGGGTTTATTGCAAAATGAGGCATTGTTAAGAGATAATGTGGCAGTGTCAGGGTAGATTTCCCTCTGCAGAATGTGGGAGTCCCTTTGCACCAATTAGTTTTACTAGATCCTTTGCACACAGCAGAAATACTGTTTAAAGGGTATGATTTTAAACATGAAAGTGTAGTTTTTAGCTTACTCACAGTCCCGCAGGATATCAACATCTGTCACTGTAGTCTGAGTTGACCTCCATATAGTAATTTCAGTCTTCATAGGTAGTTGTCTTCTCTTATTAATCTAAAAGCTGTTTTTTTACAGAAGAGGGTATTTAGATGAAATCTCAATTGTTGATACTCAGTCTTTTGATTGAAACTGTATGTCTGCCTCATGCAGAGTGGTCCTGAGCAGTGAGGTGGACAGGAGGAATGTGAGGTGCCTCCAGGCTAGGCTGGGAGGTGAGAAGCTCAGCTTCAATGGGGTTTGTGGAAAGGTTGAAAACTACAATAGGAGTCAGTGCCTTCCCCTGGAGCAAGCAAAACAGAAATAGCCTTAAGCATAAAAAAAAAAAAAAATCTAGGTAAGAGGTTTTACTTCTGGTTTTCAGACTTCTCAGACTTTAAATCATTCCTGTGGAAGCCTGGAAAAGGCTTCATGTTTTTGTAACTTCTCGCCATACAGCTCTATAAGGGAAAGTAAGTTATTTGCTACTTTTTCGCTGTGTTTCATTCATGTGACAGGAGGTAAGAGTTGCTTCTCACCTGACATCTCAAGCTTGAGTGCCCTTACAGTGTCTTTCTGATGCAAGTGCAGGTAGCACAAGCAGGGACTTCACAGGTGTGTGGCAGCCTGGCAGTGCAGTGATTTTGGAGTGGATCAGGATGAAGGTCTCTCAGCTTTTTCTGTACTCTGTTTTGTAGCCCTCATCCTTTGGACAGGTTGCTGAACCCCAAAGCACTTGGCAATGCAGGGCACTGTGGTGGTGCTGGGGGAAGGAGGCCCCACTCCCTGGCTTTCCCTGCCAATCCATTTAAGTCCAAGAACGTAAGGATTTGTTGTTTTTCTTATTCCACCTAATCTCTGTACAGAGGCTCTGTTTAATATCTCACCCTTGCTTGAAATGTGGAATTCATCTGCTGCTATTATTATCGCAACACAAAGGGGCCACAAAACTTTTGGTTCAGCCTAGCCTGGATCACTTTGTGCTGGGGATCATGGCTGTGGGATGGGGCTGCCCTGGCTACATCCTCTGCAAATTAATGTTTTTCCCCTTATTCTGCAGCTACAGATCCTGTTTATCTAAAAACTGTGAGTAAGGTGGGAGGGTGCACAGGATGCTTTTGAAGGCCTTGTTACCTGAGGAATCTCTCATCACCGGTGATGCAGAAAGTGCAGAGGAGACATGGGGTAGTTTTCCTAGCCAGAAACCTCAAGTGTAGCCCCACTGTCTTGTTTCTGAATTCCTTCCCAGCAAACTCTAACCCATCCCAGGAGCTAAACTGGGTCCTTTCCAGATACTTCTTGTTACCTGCTTGTTACCTTGTGACTTGCAAATGACTGCCACCTCTCTAAAGCTGCAGCCCTGCACATCCCGGGAAGTGCATGGCAGCTGGCTGTCCCCTGTGCCATGGATAACATCACATTTATCCCCTGCTGGGCTGTGCCCGTGCTCACAGCTGGTCACGGGGCTGCGCTGCCTTTGCCAGTGCTGAGCATTGTCACGGGCGCGTGGTCCCGGGGGGCAGCGCTCGCTCCCTCCGGCCCCTGCTTTGGGGGGAAGGAAGGGAAAAATCCCCTGAATTCTTAACTGCTGACTGCAAAGGGCAATTATTTAATGGGATTTTGGACAGAGAGAGCTCGAAAAGGTTAGGCTGTTCTGAATCTGGGCCATGAGGCTGTGCCGGATGAGTCACGGGGAGAGGAATAAAAAATCTCTGAATCATAATCCCTAATACTACAGAGCAGGTTTGCTCTGGGGTGTTTTCGTGTTCCTATGTGCTGACTAATATGCAGAGAAAGTGAGAGCCCTTTCTCTGATCTTTCACCCATGAAGAATGCAGAGCCTCGTGTCCCGCTCCGTGCTCCATGACTTGCCCAAGCCAGGAGTCCCACTGCTTCCCAGACAGCTAAGCACCACCCACCCTCCTCAAAACCCCCCAGATTCCAGTGGCAGCAGGTTGGGCTCTGGTACTTTCCCAGCTGAGGGGACATGCCAGGGCAGGACCAAGTGCCAGCAGCTGTTTGTGCCCCTGCAGCTCTGCCACCACTGGCGGCAGGGGGACAACCTTGAAATGCCCCATCTTGCATTGGCCACCTGCTCTGTGAGAATCTCAAAGTGATTTATGGAGGGGGTGGCAGCCACCCAGCACCTACTGCTCAGTGATAAAAATATGCTGAAGTGAAGTAGCTGCCATCTCCCTGGAGGTATTCCTACAGCCTACCTGAGCCTAAGACCCCAAGAAATTTGAAATCTATGTATTTTAGAGGACATGTCAATTTTGCCATTTTATTCTGTCAGCCCGCTCTCACTGTGCTTTCGGATTCAGATGGCACTATGATTCCTCCTATCTTAAATTAATTTTGATTAGATCTCCTCAAAACACATATATAAAATCATGCTCACTTAATAAAATATACCTGCCCCTAGCCCTTTTCTTGCAATATATTGCCAGGGATAGAGTATTAAACTGAGTCCCTGGGACTGGTCTTGTCAGCAGTGGCAGCACCATTAAGAAACATCAAAAACCCCCAAAAATGTGGTTGAGAGGCTGCAGGGGGTCAGGTTGTGGGTGACAGAGTGGGTCCCCCCAAGAAAGGGCAGCTTCCTCCTTGGGAGCCAAGTTTTGGCTTTCTTATTATTCTAACTGATAAGTTAATTTCCTGGATGTGGTAACTGGTTGACATTTTTTATGTTATATTACCAATATGAGCTGCTGGTTTAGACTCTGAATGATTTAAAAAATATTTTTCGTATTTTCTTTGCTTAAAGAGTATAGAATTGAAAACTGGATGCACACCTGCTCACACACAGAAAAGTGGTGTGAGAGACTGTAATTTCAGTGAGCAAAGTTGTCTGTTGAAATATGATGGTGTTCTTTCTCCTTACAGTGTCCTTAATCTATTTTTCATTATCACAGGTATTGGTGATAGGGTAAATTCTCCTCCCAAGAGAAGAGCTGGTAGCATCCTAATCCAGGAGTGGCAGCTCAGAGGTCCTAGTGCTGGATCTGAGTTCCAATTCCCTTGGGTTTTGTACGCCATAAACTGCTCAGATGGAGTGACAGTCTGCACGTTGTTTTGTTTGTGTTTTATCCCTCCTCTCTAAGGTTATTTTGCTTCTCTGATAGTATTTGCCGCCCCTCTGCAGGAAAAGGGGAGGCAGCATTTTGGAGGGTAGTGCATGATTGGGTAATGCAGATATCACTTATGGGAGGTTATATCATCCACTCCCCTGTTGCTGGCTACAGCCCTTCTGCTGTACAGCCCAAAGCAGGGAAAAAAAAATTATTCAGCAGAAAAAAAAAGCTTTTTTCTGTTTTTTCTTCCCCACTGCCTCCTTAGTACTCCTTCCAAGTTGATTGCATTTCCTCAGCAGAACTACAGAGGTTGTGGCTGTGGGTGTATTCTGAACTTTATTTTAATTTATTTTTCATCATTTCACAGGCTCCTGGGACATCTTAAGTATGGGTCAAGCCAAGGCAAACATGAGATGCCTTGGTTGCTTGTCTGTAGAAAGGACCTGGTATGCCTTTGGGTGTGAGAATGGGGAATTTGCAAGTCTCTGGATACGACTATTTTTTTTTTTTATTCTATTGTGCTTATGTGTTTTAAGGGGGAAAGGAAGTCTTTGTATATTAAAATGATTTTTTTCTTTTTTAAATACTACAGCATTTCTGTATATGCAAAGTCTCCACTGACTTGATATTTAATTCTTTATCTTTTTTAGCCACATTACCTGTAGCGATGCAGATATTGGTAAGTGCTCTTACACTGCTGTGCTGACCTGGAATGCAGACAGACATTTTCCAAGTCAAATCCAGCACTTTAACATAGGATCACACCCCCAGCCTGCCTGGTTGCCGCCTTGGGTTGCAGCCTCAGCACACCTTGCCTGCTGTGACCTGTGATGCTGTGACGGTAGCAACCCCTGCTTTATGAGCAGGCAGTGAGGGTGGTAATGTTTTAAATAAATATCCATCCAGCTGAGCCTGGTCAGGGGTCTGAAATCAGAAGTGGATTCCCTTTGCAAACGTTCCCATTCTTTATACAAAATCTAAATGAAATGGGGGTACTAATTAAATTCATGCACTCCTGGCATGTAGAAAGCCAAAGAGGAGTGTGTTAAAGCAGGTGGCACAATCCCAGCAGCTTTACTGGAGGGGGGGGCATATTGCTGCTACTAGGCTTTGATAGAATGAGGGCAAACCTCTCTAAGATGGTGACGTTTCTGCTTTTTATATTTGCATATTTCCCTTTGCTTTCACAGGGCTCCTTGCTTGCATGTGGTTATCCGAACACTAAGTAATCCTCAGCACTTTGGAGCTGTTATTGGCTGTAATTTCTTCTCTTGAAAGGTGGGAGGGCCTCTGCTAGATGAGGTTTTGTTGAAGGTGGAGCTTCTACGTGGACCACCTCCACCATGCACAGCAGGACCAGTCTAAACTCAGACTCCAGAGTGAGTTTGGGTGCTATTTTAATCTGGATTAAAAGCAGAATTCCTGGTTATTCCTGACCAGCTGCAGCTGGAGCATTTTAGGGACTATGTCCTGTGGTTTATTAAGCTGGAGTGGCTTGAGGTTTGTCTCCAGCTGGTTGCCCCTGAGCTTCCTGCGGGCTGGAGCGCCTGTGCTCAGGTTTTTCCCTATGTCCTCAGTGCCAATGAGACATATTGCAGCTTAGGTAGAGGCAGTGCTGCAGCTGTGCCTGTATACAGACAGGCTTTCCTGTTTGCTTGGCTGAGAGTATGAAGACAAAACCAGGGTCCCAGATTTTCTGTGGAGCCTATAACCTCTCAGCAGATGTGCATGGAGAGACCTCCCTGCCTTGCAGGGAGCTGGGAATGCCCTGGCTGATACAAACGTGCTGGTCTCATGAACACCCTTGCACCTCCCGAGTCAAACCTTACGTTAGAAGGCAGTGGAATACAAGAAATGAATCCATTTGTGTATCCTGGTAGCTGTATCAGAGCCACTGGGGATGTCCAGGAGGAAATGGTGTCACATGTTGGCAAGGCAGCAGCTGCATTTACTGGCTTAGCTGAGATCTAGTCCTTGAAAATCTGCAGCTGAAAGGCTGAACTATGAATCTTGGACATGAAATAATTTTAAATCTAAACACAGGGATCTGAAAGCTGGAAACCTATCAAAGGTACAGGCAGAGTATCTGAGTACCTTTAAAAACAAATGTCTTAGAAGAACACTGTGCAGTAATCTCCAAAGACAACCCAAACAAATGCTGGAAGTATTTAGGGAATAAGAAACTAGAGTGTCTAGTGTAGCAGAGGGACTTCAGAGCAGTGGGATGGAGATGCACTGGGAGGTGGTAGGGACAGCATCTGTCTATATACATTGAGAAGATACTGGATTTATTGCAGCATGCATCTGAAGAGCTTTCAGGAGTGGACAAGGGTGATGGAGCCTTGCTCGTAGTGACCAAAATAACAAAAATCAGTGGAAAGCTCTGGGAGTTCTTTTCCTTGGAGGAGTGGAGTTGTAATGCTGCATGGATCATGAAGGCCTCTTCCTTAGCCTCATGAGCAGCCTTAAGGTGTATAACCTCATTAACAAATTTATCAAGCTGCATTTTATGACTGATTAGGCTGCCTGCCCTGTGACTGCTAAAAGGTGTCCAGAGCTTGGCATGGCCAGGGACCTTCGTGCTGCATCCTGAAGTCATTCATAGCCAGCTGATGCTCCTTTGTTCTCGTGTCAGTGTTGTCCTTTAGCTTAAACCCCTGTTTCCTTGGTGCAGACAGCATACATCATGCCTTTACATACCCACTGAGCTGTGCAGGTCTGACACAAGCAGCTCACTCTATCCTCTCATCTGAGGAGGGTTTGTGCTCCCTCTCCTGCTTCTGACAGCTGGGTCCTCTAGCAGACTCTGTTCAAACACATCCTTGGACATGAGCTCCCAGAGGGGGGATGTAGCACCCCGGAGCCAAGTCTCCTGCTACTGCTGGTGCAGCCTGACATCTTTAGGTCTCCCAGAAATATTTTGTCCTCCAGCTGCCAGCAAAGCCTCATTGCCCTTGAAACCCTGCCATACTCTTGTCCCCAGTTCACCTGCACTGACCTGCAGAGAGAGGTGAAATTTCTAGTGAGACCTAAATCAACCTTTAGTGAGCTAAAATCAACCTTCACCCAGCTCTGGTGCTAAGCCCTAAGCTCAGTGGCTGTGGGAAAGGCAATACTTAAAAGGACTAACAATGAAAACTGTTTATTTTTCATGGTTGTGTCTTCTTTAGCAGGATTGTTCGGCAATGTCATAGAATCCCAGAATGGTTTGAGCTGGAAGGGACTTGTAAGGGTCATCCTGTAAAGTCCATCCCCCTTGACATCTTCAACTCCGTCAAGCTGCTGAAAGCCCCATCCAGCCTGGCCTTGAATGTTTCCAGGGATGGGGTATCCACAATTTCTCTGGGCAACCTTTTCCAAAGCTTCAACACTTTCTGGGGAACCTTTCCAATGTTAAGCATCTTCATTCTAAAAAACTTCTTCCTTTCTTGTATATCAACCCTCTTTCAGGTTAAAACCATTGCCCTTTGTCTCATCACAACAGGCTCTGCAAAAATGTTTGTCCCCGAAAGGAACCATATGCAGTATAAAAACCCAATATGTGTTACTAAAAAAGTAAATGTAATACAATAGCTTATTTATTTATTTATGCTTGTACTCTTGTCAGTGATGACTTAAAAGATATAGTTGTTATTCTGTGATGGTTTTGTTCATAATAGTCTTTCTAAGCTGATTTTTTAACTTCAGATTTTCTGTAGATTTTGAGTGCTTCAGTTCTTTCTTTAAACTAGTTGTGTCTTCTTAAATGGGGGTCACAGGGGCTGGAGTAAAACACCAAAGCTTTTAGGCAGTGTCGTGGTTCGCTTGGCTTTCCAGGGTGCTCCTCAGCACTGTGGGTTTATTGCAGCTCCAGCTGCTCATGCACTCAAGTCAGGACTAGACCCTGCTGTGGAGGATCAGAGAAGATTTTTGCAGTGGTGCAGTCTGCAGTAGGCATTACTCTGCCATAGGTAAGGGGTTTATCTGTCCAGTTGTACTTGTGGTGACTGTAGTTTGAGGCCCATCACACTGGCTGGCCCTTAGGATTGAGCTGTCACTGCAGAGCAGATACTGTCAGGGGCTCTTGCTTTCCATGCTTCATTTCATCTGTGTGGAAGGAAAGGGGAAAAAAAAAGAGAAAAGCCAGCAGAAACAGAAGCAGTTTCTGCTGCAGCTGTTTGAAACGATGAATGAACCATAATGTGATGCTGTGGGTGTTTGTTTCATTTTCCCCCTCATTTCCTCATCCAACTTTTATCATCTCTCAGTCTTAGAGGTGGAAAGGTCCATTCTCAAGACCTGGTGCCTTGCCCTGAATCCAGATATCCCATCTCCCATTAGCTAGAGTGGCGGGGCAAAACCACAAGAATAGAGATATCTGAGATTAAAAAAAAATGTCTGTATATCTATCTGGAAGTCAGTGGTTGGTTTAAGCCAACTTGTGGTACGGTGGACCGCTGGAGACTGTAGCAGGTGATCGCCCAGTGATGCAAACCCCATAGTAGATGCTGTCATCTCTGTCAGCTGCTTGCCCTGCATCCTGGAGGCTGCCATGCTTGACATGGCTGGCAGAAGTGAGCTGTGTCAGCTTCTCAGCTGCTACCAGTCAAAGCTGAGGAATTAGTTTAAACTGTTGATTTAATTAAGCTGGAGAACGCAACAAATAGTTTGTGCATGCCAGTAATGGGTGCCAGCAAGAGTGTCCTCTCATTCCTGCCAACTGCACGGGTCTGCTCTCCAGAACATCTGAGAACTGGATGCTGACTAAGAGTGGTGGTTGGGTTTGATCCCCTCTGGTGATTTTTGTCAACATGTTTAAAAATACATCTCTTTGCTGGGAGGCTCATCACATGGTCTTTGGTGGGCTCACAATCTTCAGTTATTCCTGATGCCTTTAGATAGGCAGAGCTGTGATCTTTAGGTATGTGCCTCAGGCCATCTTAATGAAAAGGACTAAATTAGTGCAAAGGAGCCACGTAAAACAGGATACAATAAACTATCACAGGCTTCTGGGCTGCATGCTTCAGGACTTGGATTTAGAAGGCAGTTTCACAGAGGTCCCTTTCTTAGGGCATGTGAAGAAGGAGAGTGGCAGGAAATGGTGACATTAAGGCAGCTGAGGATCACAGATTCTCTCATCCCCCAGTATCCCACAAATGGGGCTGTTTGTAGCCCTTCATTATATTGCGTTAGGGTCGGGAGAGAACGGACTCCTTTCATCCTTCCCAGTCCCTGTGTGGTCTTCAATGATGTTACACTCTTGTGGGTGTTCATGAAAAGACAGGGAGATTTGATGCCCTCATATCATTTTGGGTGCATTGATGCACATCTCTACCAATGGAACTGCTTCAGTTCGAGGAAAATCAGCGATTTCCCTTGGGTTCAGGTCCTTACTAGTGGTGTTGCTGGTATATGAACTGCATGGGGCAGCATGTGGCAGCTGTGCATGTTTCCAGATGTCGCTGAGAATAGTTAGACCTCAAATAACGTTAAAGTCTTCTCAGAGTTGATGCAGATACTTAGCTTTTGCTTGCAGTAAGCTATTTGCATCCAACTTGAGTAGCCAGGTAGACTGAGGTTGGCAGCGGTGAGGAAATGCAGCCTTGAGAGGGTGAGTTCTTACACAGATTTGCCCTGTGTCGGGGACAATAACAGTTACTAGTTAAATGGGCTTTGTTAACTCAAGGCCAGAACTTTGGTGTCGCTCTGGAAAGAGCAGGCTGGCTTTGGCAGGTTTGGATATCGACATGATGCATTTCCTGGTGGTAGGTGGTGGGAAAGCCCACGTCTGCTGTGAAAAGAACACTCTTTCCTTGGAAAAGTATTTACTGAGATAGCGATGATGGACAAGTCTCTCACGATAAACGCGACTTCACAGATCGTGTTTTCAGCCTCATGGAAAAAATAGAAAAGGTATCTAACACAGGTCTGGAGGTTTGAAGGTAATGTGTTCTAAAAATAAATATTAAGAATTATTCTAGATCTTGGGCCAGGTTGTTTCAAGATCAAAATCAAGGCCAAGGCACTTCAGTTTAGGTTTTTGGGTCATTTTTATTGGCTTTGTTAATTCATGCTGCTTATGAGGTAGGAAAAAATGGTAATATCTAGAAGGATCTTGCCACTTCTTCCTGAAAACATGTTCCTAAGGAGTTCTGACTTTCCTGCCAGATACACCAGTCTGCTTTGATATACCGGTTTATTCACTGGGAAAAAAACCTAGTTTTTGGTGCTTTTTGTGTAATCAAAAGTTTTGTGACATTGTTTTGGTGTGGTGACATATATATAATGACAGTTTGTGGGTGACTTTAAAGGGTTGTAGAAGGAGTTTAAAAGATAGATAGCAAAATAAATAAACAAATTAGAAATTGCCATTAATGTGAACTCAGATAGGCAGACCAAAAACGCAGCAAATAAATAGCTGGAATAATTTCTTCCTGGGTTTTCTGACATCCTAATGGCTATCTCCAGCACTTCTGATAGCTTGGAATTCCATCCTGCTGGATGGCAGAGCTGCAGTGAGCACATCAGCCGGAGCCATCTGGGCCCTGGGGAGGATGTGGAAGAGACCGAAACTGGTTTATGACCAGGCCTGCACAGCCTGATCCAGCTCAGGAGGCAGTGAGAGCGTTTTGATGGAACCAAGATCAGATTTGGCTCTAAACAGTCTCTTGATGGTGGCTGCTGGTGCCTGCCTCTGGGGCTGATGATTTCTGTATTTCCTCTCTGAATTTCACTGATTTTTGTTGGTGGCTCTCAGGTCTCAAGTCTGTAACGCTTTGCTCCCAGGCTGGAGAGCCAGAGAATTGGAACTGAAAAAGCCACTGGAGCTTTTTGACATGCTGATGCTGTTCCCTGGTGCCCCTTTTTGGGAAGGGAGCATCAGTCCCCTGCCTGAGGCAGCTGGGCTTTTGCTTCCCCCAGCATGGAGCCACCGTCCGGAGGGGCAGATGGGGCTGAGCACTTCAGGAACCGCTGGGGATGGGAAGAAATTCTCCTTTCCCAGGAGAGCCTGTTCTGATCCCCCTGTCACTGGGGTCCCCCTCTCCTGCCCTTAGCTTACTGTCCTAGAAGGACATAACTCTGATCCTGGGGCCAGCTGGAGCGAGCAGCCACGACAGGGCTTGTTTTCCCAAGATAATCTCTTAGCGGGAAGGCGGCTGGGCAGATGTAGGTGAAAGGTGATGCTGGCACGGCGCAGGGTGGCTGCCACTCTCCAGGCTGAGTCCTCAGCTTTTTATATCCTTGCCGCATCACACGGCAGCTGCCACCCTCCTCCCTGCGCTGAGGATCACCGGGCAGGGCTCACAGCCCCGTGTCAGCTGCAGGAGCGGTGCTGGACGCCGCAGCGTTACCGCGGGGTTGCGTCAGCCGCAAACGTGTCGGGCCCGATAGTCCGACTCCCAAATAACCATCGTTGGGTCTGAGGAGAGCAGGAGGTCTCATCTTCTTCAGAAAATAAAAAAAGATTAAATTTAATCTCCTGTAACATTTTAATTATCGTTGCTGTTTTTTAGCTCTGAATCAGGGAGTTTACTTGTCAGTATGCCGCTTCCTATTATATTCTTGATGTGTTTCCTATGATACTTTTGATGTGTTTTAAGGTCCTCTCTTTCCTCCTTTTCTTCTTTAACCTTGGAGCTTCTTTGCTGACTATATCCCACATTCTGGTTATCTGCTGTGAGTACCAGCTCTGCACTTGGCATCTTAAATGAATGGGGAAAAGGAGTCTGGAAAGGACACTGATTTCTGCTGCAGCATCATCCCCACGAGAATTGAATTCAGCCTAGGAAATAGACTGGTGAAAAGAGTGTCTTGAGCAGTCTTCAAAAGAAGTTTTTTAAGGTATTTCAGCCAGATAGCTCTGAGGACTTACAAACTGGGGCTAACAGAGTCTTCACTTATGGAAAGATGGTGTCACTCTCAATGATCTCTCTCTATTCTTTGTGATAAAATATGGAAATCTGCATGAAAATAGATCTTCTGTCTCTGGAGTAGATTATAACTGTGACAGAGAAATCCTGTCTCCGTTGAAGGGAGAGGCAGAAGATTGTTTGCTCCCAGCAGGGGTAAGTCAGATGCTTAAGAAAGACTGGTCCTTTCCTTCAGCAGCTCTTGGGAGAGACATAAGCTCATGCAGCAGCTTCACAGTTGGGTGCAGTGACAGGTGGATCTGCTGTTGGTATTAAGGATTTGCACTGCAGGGAAGAGACTGACTACCTCTGGGTTTGGTAGACTTTTTGGTGGGCCTTCCTTCTGCAGGGTGGCTGCATGGAGGCTTTGGCTGAGTCTTGGCAGTGGAGCCATGGAATTGATGTACAGTCACTGCTGCAGGACCAGTCGTACAGGCTCCAGGTTTTCCCTCCTGATTCAGTGAGCTCAAGTTGATGTTAAAACAGTTGCATCTGACTTCAGCTTTTTTTTATTTATTTTTTTTTTTCTGGAGCAGTCAAAGAGCATTCACCTGCATTGCTGCCTTTGGAGGAGTGGCAGTGCTCCCATCAATGGGGCTGTGGCAGAGCAGAGAGGACAGAAGTGCCAAACCATGGGGTGTGTGGATGGAGAACTCTGCACCCTGCAGGGCAGCATCGTCCCTGCAAAAGAGAAGAGACCTTTTGGACTGAAAACATTGATGAACGTGACTCTGAGCAACCTGATGGAGTTGAAGATGTCCCTGCTCATTAGGGGGTTGTACTAGGTAACCTTTAAAGGTCCCTTCCAACCCAAACCATTCTGTGAATCTGATTCTGTGACTGTAAGTTCTCCTGAGTCTCACAGGCTTTGTATGCAAATACACTGTTTAACTGCATTCCCATATAGCAAGTGATATGTGGCTAGGAATTCCTTTGATGCCTTTAGATGCTAATGTAGTGATAAAACAATGCCTTCTTTTTCCCCTTATTTTTCTCACAGCATGTAAGCTGTTCAGAAAATCATGTCATTAAGTATTTAAGAACCTAGACATGATTAAAATAAAAATACTGTTAGCAATAAATGGATGAGAAGAGGTGCAATACTTTGTCAGTCTTGGAATAAAAAGTTAGAAATACCTGGGTTACAGGAAGGTTAGTTGAATTTATGAGCACATTCAGGCACCAAAATAATGGGGATTTTTTTATATAATAATGTATAAATTATATTATATAATAATATGTACCCTCCATCCTGGTGAGGTTATCCATCCGTGCAGCTGAGCTGGACCCTGGCTGGTGCCCTCTTTGTGTGAGCTGCAGGGTTGGTGGGAGGGGTGAGGAGCAAACAGCTGATTCTCTGCAGTTCCCTGTCACTGCTGGGCTCTGTGCTTGTTTTGCAGACATGGAGAGGGTTATACAGGAGCCAGACATGTTTGCAGGAGTCTTGTTTTTTGTGTTTCTGTTATTTTCCTCTTGAGGTGGCTACAGTAATATTCGCTAAGGATGGAAGTGAAAGCAGAGTGGTAGGAAAAGACACTTGGTAGGATTGGTTTTGTTTAACATAATTAAAACTAAATTGGTGCATGGTTAGGAGTGCTCTGTGAGTACAAGACAGTGAGCAAAACATCTGTTCACAAACACATGGGGTGGGGTAGGTAGAGCTGGAGTGCAGTCCCTGATAGAAATCCTTTCATCAGCAGAAAAAGGATTTATTTGGATATCAGCAGAAAAATGAGTCCTGGCCTGTAACTTAATAGTGTAACTGTGTGATGCAATAAATAGAACCTTTCCATGCTGATTTAATTAATCCAATGCAACATCTATGTTTAGATGAAGCCAAGTCCTACACTGTTACAAAATCTTTTCTAATAATAGTATTTTTTTTCACCTCATGAAGATCTCGATCACTGAGCTGCATGTTAAAGCTGCCTGCAACAGCAGGGCAACCGTTTATTTGGATCTGACAGCTGGAATGAGTCAAGATCATTGCATGGGCTTTGGCTCAATGGCAAACGCTTTCTGTTAGTATTTACTGAATAGCGAACATGTGCCCTTAATAAGAAGGACTTTTCAAAAAAGTAACAGGAAGACAGAGCCTAATGTGCCAAAATGTTTCTGTGTTGGTATTCCCAGTGCTGTTTTGAAATCTTCACCTCAGTTGCCTTTGCAGAGCCTTGTGCCAGCCCCGGAGCACGTGGGGCTTCTCCTGGGCTCCACGGGGCTGCTTGGACCTCAAGCCAAGTGTGACAGTGCACAGGGAGAGTCATTACCACTGGGCTTCTCTCCTGTTCTTGCATGAGGAGGCAGCCACCAAGCATTCAGCTTTTAAAGGAGCCAGATATTAAGCTGGAAATGCATCAGTCTTGCAAGGGGAGACCTAAGCTCATTAAAAAATGTCTTTTTCCTTCTTGGCCTTTACCCCCTCGCGGCTTCTCAGCAGCTTTGTGCTGATTTGCTTTGCCCACAGTAAATGCTCCCAGCAAGAGCAGAGTGTGATTTCCTTTGGATTGAGGAGTTGAGGTCCAGAGGGATACAGAGAGGAATGTCCCTTTTTGGCCAGCAAATCAATTTGGTGTTCATGGGACTGGCGCTGTGTTGGTCCAGTGCCACAGGGGTCAAACTTCACCAGCACTGGAGCCATTGGCTCAGTTTTTGTCCCACCTTCAGAGGCCCAGGCTCATCATCCCAACTCCACCTTTTTGGAGCTGAAGGAGGGGTGGCATGGATGGCATAAATGGGGACAGTGACAACATATATGGGGGCAATTGCAAATCCATTTTAATAGAGGGATTTCAGGGGGCTGCAGTGGTGGGGGGTTGATGAAAGCAAATGTCAACTGCGACCAAGATGCCTGGAGTTGATTTGTTTTATCTTTGAAAAGTAAGGGGCTGGTGTCCTCCGTTCTGTGGTTTGGTTTTTGATTTTTTTAATAGCATCCAATTAATCTCTCTGTTAGCCACTTTAATAGTTTTAGCACAACTCCTTTGCTCCTGGAGTGATGTAGTCTTGTGAGAATTTCAGCATTTATTTAACTACAAAGCATGTTGTTAGCCTGCATGGTGACAGCCTAGATCCTGAAGGCTTAAAGAATATGTCTAAGATAAAGAACTGAAAATGTAATGAGCAGGAGGATTATTTTTGCAGCTGGCATAATGATCTTTCTTTCCTTTCATTGTAAGCTGGTAACTAATGCTGTAGACTGAAAATCATAAACAAAAGGTAGCAAAAAGCATCTGCAGGGTTTAGACCTGCTCTGGGAAGCCAGGGTGGTTCATGGTGACCAAGCTGGGTGTGGGGAGCTGTGGGTCATTTTGGCTAAGGCACAAAGCGAGTTTGCAGTGAATTTTCTGTGAACTACAGCAGTGCCCAGCAAGGGAACCTGCCACTGGTTGTGTGTTGATGCGCAGTGGAGCAGCTCTGGAGATGGAGCAGCAACTCTGTGTTGTACCTGTGAGAGCACCTGCGGGTCCTTGGTGCCAGGCATGGGGTGGTGGGAGAGCCACTGGTGGCAGAGCTGCTGTGTGCCTGCATAAGGGGCCAGGGAAAAGAAAGAGGCTCTTGCTTGAGCCTGCTGGCAGCATGGGAGGTGAAATGGTACCCAGCTGGGTGTGAACAGTACCATGGAAGGGCCCTTCCTTCACCCAGGTGTGGGAACCTGACTTCCATTTTGACGCACAGGTCTTGACTTCCTGAGGTAGTTGAAGCTGGTGATAGAGATGGTGGATATAATTGAGAGCCTATTTAAAAAAAAAAAAACAAAAACAAAAACAAGCAAACTAACAAACAAAAAGTGCAAAAATTCATTCTCTCATGCACTTGAAGGGTTACAACTTATCTCTGCAAGATTAGCCTTGGGACCAGCATTTCTAAAAAACAACTTTTAAGCTGGATTGCACAGTCTCTTGGGAGAGCAGGAGGCATGGAGTGCTGTCCTGAAGTGCTGTCCCTTGTGTTGCTGTGTCCACTTCAGAGGATCTGCAGGTCTGATTCTCCCATGATGTGCATCTCCTGCCATCAGTGTTTGGCAACTGACACTGACATCAGACTGGTCTTTTTTGTATGTCTGTTACTGAGTATCCCACACTCTTGGATCAACGAGTGGTCCAGGTGGATGTTCCTCCTACCCAGGGAGCCTGATTGCATCTCAGAAGGAATGTGATCATTGTCTTCAGCTGGGAGTGAAAGGTGCATTTCGGCTGCAAGGCTGATAATGGTCCTTCTTTGTGGACTTTGTTTCTCTGTGACCTTTCAATTTTTCTGCGTGAGGCAATCCAGTATCTCTTAAGAATCACACTCTTCAGTTCATTATAAAGCATCTTTTTCCAAGATGCTGTGTGGAATGCTGTGTTCTGTATTAGAGGTGATTTTGATAGCATGAAATAGAATTTTTTTTTTTTTTGGTACGATCACCCAAGCTAGGAAATATTCACATCTTGAATACTATAAAAAGGTGAGTTAATATTTATCTTACAGTTTGTTCCATTGGTCTTTTTATGTAACAGTCTACCATTTGTCAAGAGATCATCTTCCCTCACTTCTCCTTAGGGAATGTTTTCAAGATTTTTTCTCCTAATGTATCTGTGTCAATTAGTGCAGACGAAGAATAAGGTTATGAAATTTTGCTTTGAAAAGGGTCCAAGGTGGCATTGGGTGCTTAAAATGTCAGATTGTGTGACGTTTGCTTAAGATTTTACTTTTTGTCTTCAAAAATGGTTAAAAGATGGGAGTTAATTGTAAAGCATCTCAGCAGTGCTTCACACTGTAGCATCTCAGTTTGTGATCCTCATGTGGAGTCATTTTGTGAAGTCAAAAGAGCATAGTCGTGACCTACATTTTGTGAGAACTTGAGCTGTAAATATACAGCCTGTGGGTCACTTGGGTATTGGTTCGGGTTGGTGGGCAGACCCATCCCAAGTGGTGGGTGAGGAGTCCTGGGTGGATGCAAGGGACACAGATTTGCATGATGATACCTTCAATGGAATAGCTAGACTTATATTTTAAAATGCACATTTTATTGTGAAACTGTTGCAAGAGTTCTTGGAAGCATTTTTATGTTGCACTTTATGCATCTTTGGGCAGAGTGTAGGTTGGAATTCCCAATCTACCAGGCAATCCTTCTGTGCTTGTCTTTTTTCAACTCTCTCTCTCTCTCTTTTTGTTGGAATTCTCAGAAGGGAATTGATTTTTAGGATGAAAAATGGTCGAATGTGGCAAGATAAATGGTTCTTGCCTCCATCTTGTTTTCCTCCAGTACCCAAGCTTTGGACGTGCACGTGTCTTTGCCTGGTCACAGACTGGTGGAGCATCTGTGAAGTGCCCTCCTCTCATTAATCATGTCCTGGCCATAGCTGCATTTTCTTTATCTAGGAGCAAAACCCCCAGCTCTAGGGACTGCCTGGGATGTTGGCCAAGCTTGTGGAGCCCTCAAAAGGAGCCAGGTTACTCCAGAAACTTGATGTTGCTGAGTGAGGAGAAAACACCTCAGCAGCCTTTACATTTTTTTTCTTTGTGTTTCTTTGGTAAATAATTGGTTTTGTTTATTTATCTTTTATAAAAAAGGACATAAATATTATGGGCACATGGTATAAGAGATTGTGAACTGGTGTTCTTCCATTATTCCATAAAGCAAAGAAGTTCATGTTCCCTCACTGATACAAAACACAAGTCCTGTTGACCCAGCACTCCCTGATTTTCTCACACTCACTGCTATGTCAGATTCAGTCTATAGCTCTTCTAAAATTTCATGCCTAAGAACAGGAAGCCAAGAAGAGTTTTTGGAGGTGGCTTGAGCTGATTCATCAGCTGGATGTTATTGCAGGGGACAGTCTGGGCTTGATCCTGTCCTCTTCCTGGTGCTGAGCCTGCTCTGGCTCTCTAAATCAGGAGAAATGCAATCCCTTGTGGTAGCTGAGATACCCATGGCAGCAAACTGCTGCCTTTCAGGAAATACGCCTGCAACCATTTGCTGGAGAATTTATAAAAAGTCAGAAAGGTTGAATTGTTTTCTTTTTTTTCCCCCCTTTTTATTCTCGGCTGGGTAACATTGACCTTGATAAGCAGTCTCTGTATCTGGAGATGTTCTTCTGCATGGGTGTGTAACAAAGCCATTTTGAGATGCTCACCTTGTGTTTAGGTGGGGATTTTGGTGTTGGCAAACAGAGCACATACTGCTCTCAATGCCTGGTGGCAGGAGCAGCAGACATGAGTGCCCCAATTGCATTCTTGCCCATAATAAAGTCACTGCTGGAGCTTACTGCAGTGATCATGAGGTTTAACAATTCCCTTACTGCATTTAACTCATGTGGCTGGCTTGTAATGAACATGTTAGAGTGTAAAAAACCCAGCCCTTTCCTTCAAATAAAACACAGGCACAGAAAACATCCCTTGTTTTTTAAATGAGCCGTTGCACTTGGGACTCTTTAACATACAAAATTTAACAGGTGGGACTCCTTCTCTCTTCCTCATGTGTTTTTCAACTAATGAGGAACGAGTCTTTTAACTCTTTTTGTGTGTTTATTAATCATTTGGGGGTCTCTCCATTGCAGGGCACACCTTGCTCATTGCTAGTTTCCTACAGTTTGTGTTGGCATGTTCTTGCTGCCCTTGGAGAGGAGCTGTGGGCTCAGGTGCCGCTCTCATGTTGAGGGTGATGCCTTGTTTGCTCAGAGCTGACACGTGCTCAATCCGTGGTGTTTCTGTGTGTGAGTGAGTCAACCCTTGTTGTGTACAAGTAATGGAGTTAGTTCTTGTCAAGGGACAGGGAAGATGAATGTGTTTTTCAAGTGCTGGCCCATGACTTGAAAAATATGGATCTTCAGGGCTTTGCTGCCAACCTGCTGCATGACCTTCAATGAGTTGTTAAGGGCAAGACCT
The DNA here is from genome assembly GCA_013400175.1 of Phainopepla nitens. Taxonomy (NCBI): domain Eukaryota; kingdom Metazoa; phylum Chordata; class Aves; order Passeriformes; family Bombycillidae; genus Phainopepla; species Phainopepla nitens. Next base: position 263,759 of record VXBQ01003604.1, read on the forward strand.
AAACTGTTGGACAACACTCATGGACAGTCTGCAAGGAAGACCTTCCAGTTTGAGGGGGAAGCAGCAGTGGAGTGAGCTGGAGTGATGTTCTTTCCAGCAGGCAGGCAGTGTGCTCAGTCTTAAAAATCTGGCACATTTTAAGGATAGAGTCCAGAGAACTGGAAAGCTGTCTTTTCAGGCATGTGCTGGGCGCAAGGGTTTGAATTTCATCTGCCTCTCAAATAGGGTGGCAATGAGACAGTGTCTTCTCCTTACATCGCGGGGTGGAAGGTACTGAGGCTCCTCCATGTCACAAAGGAAGATGCTTAAAATGAACATTAATCATCTACCCTTGGTTTATCTGTTACAATCTAACTAGAAAAGCCCTTGTGTTTATGTAAAAAACATAACTTGTGCAAGATGCTGGTCATTGAGCTCTAGAGTAGCCTGTGAGTCCTGCTGCCATCCAGCTGGCCTTGAAGGCAGATGATGGGAGTGCTGTGTGTGGTGTTGTATATGCAAGATGGGGGGAGATATAAAAGAAAACAAAACAAATTCTGTTTTTGCTTGTTGGGCAGTAAGGATTGCTGGGCTTGTCTCCCAGGAGAACTGAGCAAAGTACATATTGACACATCCATGTTAGAGCCAGGAGAAAAAGCCCTGCTGGTGCATCAAGCACAGCACAGCAAGGGGCTGGGTTGGTGGGACAAGCCTCATTTCTCTGGTAACAGAGATTAATCTCTGTTTTTGTGCTCATGTTTTACCGGTAATTGGTTTATGGAGAAAACAGTTAGCTCGAGGATTTTGGGCAGGTGTTCTTGCTGTAGGGAAATAGGTTTTACAGGCATTTCCTATGTCGTATAGTTATCAGAGTGGCTGAGATTGGCTGTGTAGTTAGTGGGATGGGAGTTATTTTGGGAGATTCAGATCCTTTTCCAAAATGTTTTCATCAGCTCATAGACTTGGGTCAGACCTCCTTCAGCTTCAGTTCATTTAACTGGGGGGAAGTTGGGGAATATTTCATTTCCTAACCCTCCCCATCACTGGGAAAACACTAGAAGCAAGGATAAGGCAATTCAGATCTTTTTCCACGAATTAGCAGTCTTCAAGTGCAACTTCATTTGCAAGCCTGTCTGTAGGCTTCCAGTTGCCTCGTACCTATTTGCATGCTGGGTTTGTAACAACAAAAACACGTTGCAGAGACACCAGATTTTTGTGGGTTATGGTGTTGTCTCCACAAGCCGGCTTAGCCTGGGTTGTGCTAAAGGTAGTGGTGCATCATTCCTGCAGAAAAGGCAATTTTGATTGTTTTCCCAAGGGAAGAAGTTTTGGTTCAAAGTAGATTTTGTACGTGAGGTGACTTAAACATGATCAAAGTCAGTGGAATTTTATTTCAAATAAACATCTGATTCTCCTAATCAACCCTTTAAAGAGACCATCTGGGGAAAAAATGTCGGGGTTTTGTACATTTGATTATTCACTTGATTTTTCCCTTTTAAATTATCTGATGACGTTTCCGCTGTTTGAGGGTAGATAGGACTTTATTGACACAATTTTCAAAACAAATGATTATCACACCTTTTCCTTAACCCTGTCCTATTTGATCTATTTGCTTGCACTTTCATTACTCCTTTGCTTGGTTACATTACACACAATGTTATCACCTCCCTGTGCTTCTGCAGCTAAAACAAAGTGAAAAAACCTCTTTTGGCTCTCAGCTGGTCTCTGCTGTTTTCTTTTTACGGATGAACCAGAAAGCAATGTCAGGCAAAGAGTTATTTGAGTTTCCTTTCAGCACTTGCTGGGCACTTTATCCGGGCCTGGCACTTGCCTATGTTTATGCGACAGCTTTCATATTTTAAAATAACAAACAAAAATCCCAGCAACTCTACTCCCAGCACACAATTAGTTAAGATCAGATTAAAAGAACTGAAAAAACAAACAACCCAAACCCCCCAGATCAAGATGGGTTTATATATGTCAAATACTAGAATCTTTATGACTAATTCCTCGGGTATTTTGAGCCACTTTGCTGGGATGTGTTTATTTTCTCTGAAAGTAGAGGTGGGAAGTGTGGTTCTGTCTGGTCAGAGGTCACATTGGGTTGTTGTACTGAAGAGTGTTTCTGCTGTCACTGATGGGTTGTGCCAGACCTTGCTGTGGGTTGCTGGAGGTGTGATTCTCCTGATGGTGATGGATAGGCATTTTCCACTGAAGTCAGGAAGGCAGATGGTGCTGCTGACCTGCTGCCTTACAACCCTTTCCATCCTTCTCTTCCTTGGCAGTGAAAATACCTCATTAGGTTTAGAAAGTGTGGAAAAAAGGAGAGGGGAGGAAAACTCTGTCCTTTCACCTGACAGAAATAAGAGTTTTGGAAAGATCTGTTGCTTAGGTAAGGACTTCTTTCAGTTGCTGGCTTGTCCTCCTCCTCCTTTCACATCACATAGAATCTATGAGGCATCTGGAGGTGGTGCTCCATGCTGTGCCTATGCTCCCTGTTACATTAATTTAAATAAATGATGCAAGTTAAAAAAAAAAAAAAAAAGCAAACAAACAAAAAAAACCACGAAAAAACCCAAAGCAAAAAAAACCACCCAACCTTAAACGTACCTTCTGTGCAAAAATAAATCAAAAGATAGGAGTTTCTGTAGGAATAAACCTTGTTCAACCTGGTAAGAGCTGTTGTGTGACGGCCTGTCCCTTTCTTCTCTCTGAAGGTCACAGCCCCATGTGTCCCGCTGGTCTGGAGTAACGTTTGGAGTCTGGCAGTCTGGTCCTTTTCATAGCTCCAGAGGATTTTTGGGAGCATGGGATGCATGGACATAAGGACCCACAAAACCCTTTGGAGAATGCTGGCTGTGGATAAAAGCATCTGGAAGTTTCTACCATCTTTTCACCCTGTTTTTTTCATGGGTCACCCTGTGTCATTTGTGGCCCTGTCCTGAGGATTATAGCATACAGTCACTTACTGGAATACCTTCCCATGCATCTTCTTGAAATGGAGCCATTGCTTACCCAGCTGGAAGATATTTTCTCTTCTCCCAGAGCTTTTCCAGTGCAGCAGCACACCTGTCCAGCAGGTATGTAAATGGTTTGCTCATTGACTGCCCAGTTTGCTTTCTTGATCTTCAGTTCAGTTGTTTTTGGTTTTTTTTCCTTACTAGCTTCTGCTAAAGAGAAGATCTTCCAAAGTCCCTGGTGCCGTATTCTGAAGGTGGCTTTTCTTTGTTGGGACAAACCCAATTTGAGATTTAGGTTCTCATGGAGCAGTGGTGTCAGCTTCTGAAGGTTCTGATGATCATTCATAGCCTCATACATGAAGGAAAGGATGGATCTGATGCTCTTTATTACTCCACCTGGATCCTCTGGGACTCTGTTTATGTAAGCCACAGCTGCCATCAGCCATGTGTGGATCAGCTTATCGGGCTTCATCATCTCATTTCCAAAAAGATGGCACAAGTGTTAAATCCATTCTTTCTTTTCTTAGTTCAACAGAATTTCTGCTGAAGAATGTAATTTTGAGGATGACTTATCCCATAAAAAAGATGCCTTTAGCTCTAAAATTAAACTATTTCTATTCCATATAGATGCGTATAACTCAATAGCACTAGTGATAACAACCAAATTTGCATTTTTAGAGTAATTTATGATGAATTAGATGTTCTTGTGAAGGTGACAAGTTTTTTTCATTCTTTCTAGCAGAGAATTGAATCATTGTTTTCGTGTCTGTGGGTATCAATTTGCTGTGAAAATCATTCTCTTTGGCACTTGGTTTGGTCAAATGCTCAGGTGTGCTGGTGTGTTGAACAGATCTCTCCTTCTAGAGAGATCTTCTAGGGTAGGAAAAAAATTAGCTCTTTGTCTCTCTAACTTTTATTTTTGCTATACAGAGGAGGTGCTGAAGGAAAAGGGCTAAAAATGCTTTGCTGTACATTTATTCTTCATTCCCCTCAGCATTTGTGAGGCATTAAAAGTTTTGTCTTCTTGCTTTGTAAGCACAATTTTGCATCAAAGGAAGGAAATGAGAGGGGTAGGGTGGATAGAGCATGTTCAGTGGGAAACATAATCAGTTGCCTCGCTTTTCAGTTTGACTGTGACTTGTAGGCCAGATGAGATGATAGACAAAGATTGGGGATAAGGATGTTCTTTGCTTTATCAGTGAGCAAAGTCAAGTGCTTGCTGTGCTTGTAGGACAGGCTGGAGCTAGCAGTGGGGATTGGGCTCGGTGGTGGACAGCAGCATCCCGCCAGGCTGGTGGGGCTGGTCCCTGGGTAGTCCTGTGCCAAGGCAGAGCCTTCTCCAGTAGCACTGCCCAGAGGCTCAGCCCAGCAGTGCCAGACCCTTTTGCCTGCTGGCATGGACTTTGTGCTCTGCTGCAGAGACATCCCCTGGAGCCAGCTCTTCATTTGCAGATAGTTTTCCTTCCTTAAACTGAATTAACAGTTTTCCCATCACCAAAATCCCTGGTGTTTTATTAACTAGCTCCTAACAGTATCTAAAGCACCTAAGAAAGACAGATCACTTGCAGTTGTTCTTTCTACCTACAATTAAAGTAGACACCACTGATATTTTTTTTTCTGTTTTGTGGTCAGTTGTTTGATAAAGACATTGCAAACCAGATCTCCCCGTGTTGCTTTAAGATGTGAAAAAGTCCTTTGTCAGCAGCACCTTGCAGTGGAATGAGCTTTCTTTATCTTTTATAAGTAACTGGGAGTGAATGGGGCATCAGTTGCTCTGCTCTGGTGCTGCCAGGCCCTTTGGTGCTTCTGGAGGTCCCTGGAGGGACAGGGAACAAAACCTGCCTGTGACCTGGATAACCCAGAGCCGCCCCAGGGTGCTTGACCTCTGCATTGTAGGGTCTGCAGTCCCAGCGAGCAAGGAGAAAAGCCATGGAGATGCGTTCTGCACTGCCCGTGTCACTGTGACTCCCTAGTCACACACAGTCTGCCAGGCACCTGGCACTCCTGGCATACCTGGGGGTGGCCCAAGAATTACAGCTTGGCCGGGAATGATGTTTCAGTTGTAAATGTGCAGCTGTCCTTTACAGGGAGGAAAAATCATCTCAGGTTTTCTTCAGAGCAGGTCTCACCCTGCATAGATGTGGGGCAGCTTCAGAGGGTAAGTAGTTAAAGGGCTTTGCTGTTGGTCAGTGTGAGCAGGCAGGGGAGGCTGCCAGCTGCATCCCTCGGTGCTAATTAAAAGATGAACCCCATTAGCATTCAAGATATTCTCTGGTAAAGTAGCAAAGGTTTGGTTTGAGTCAGATTGCAGATCCGTGGATCAAAATGTCCTTTGGGGGCTTGGTCTGGACACAGAGGCTTGTTATTAATAATAATAAAAAAAACACAGAGAGCTTCTCTTTGGCTGCCTGGGAGGGTTATGTATGTGGGTGTGTGTTTCAAAAGCACGTAACTGATTATAAAAATCATTGATGGTCTAAGTCAGTATTAAGGATGGTCGGGTGACGGTGAAAAGCAGCCCTGGCACATTGCAGGGATGCTCTTGCCATGACTAACCCCTCTTACTCTCACCCCCGTGGAATTTTTCAGGGCCCAGCACAGACCAGCACTGAAATTGCAGGTTTGCAGAAGTTTTTAAATCTCTCCCCAGCTGGCAGCAAATTAAGGAATTGCAAGTATTTATTGGTTTAAGGATAAAATATAACCTCAAAGCTATAAAAAATTTTGACAATGAGGCTTATTTAAGGGAGTCTTACTTTCTTTATGGTTTTGTGAGTCAAATGTGTCGAAGCCTGACAGAGGAAGAGGTTTTAATCTACAGGTGTTGTCTCTTGCTTGATGGTTTCCTGCTTCTAAAATTACTTCCAGGTTTTTTGGAATTGAGGCTGAAGCTAGTTTCGGCTTTCAGTTTGTGGGCAACCTCGCTTACCACTTCAGCAGGCTGGATTTGTGTGGGTTGAGGGCAGCAAATGCTAGGGCTTTTAAAGATTCTTATTTTGGCTGCCAAAAGTCCATTTGCCACTTCTAAAATATTTACAGCTGAATCTTTGGATTCACATCTTCCTTTGCTTGAGGAAAATGCTGAAGCTGGCGATGCCGAAATTTTCCTTTGATCTTTCTTCCCCTGTCCTGCATGGGGAGTTTGGAGGAGAGCGTTACCAGGGTGAAGGATGTTGATCCACCTGTGCTCATCCTGCACAGGCTGACTTTTGCTCATTGTGCCTCAGTGAAAGTCAACAGCAGCAAAGGGAATTAACGGTGGATCTCAGTCCCTAGTTTATGCTAAAACCATCAACCCCTTCTGCAGCGTGCATTCTCTCTCCTTAAGGGCTGTCCCTCCTTTGGGGCACTTAAAAATGAAAGCCATTTGTGCCTAAACTTCGTGCCCTTACTGCAGGACATGTAATTGGGGATACATTAGGCCATATTTCTGTTTATTTATATAAGTAAATATTTATATATTTTTAAATGTCTAGAATAGTCCTCCTAGTACGTCTTTAATGAGCCTGTATTGATTGCTTTAAGGCCTTGCTTGGAATTCTGTATTAACCAAAGCATCCCAGTCATTTCTTGCAGAATAAAAACCTTTCTTTATGTGTGATCTTTGCTTTTCCATGAGTGCCTGCATCTGCAGATGCTGACTTACTGTGCACAGTAAATACTGAACTATCTGCTGACTTACTGTGCTCTTCAGGTTGCAAAGAAGCAGTGACCTATCACGAGACATATTTTTAATGCCAGCAAGAAAGCAAGAGGTATCTGCTCGGCTTCTGAATCCTTTGCATTGCTTTGAGGGGTTCTGTGCAGAGCTGAAGGTGTCGACAGGCTGTTTTCTTGTGCTCCCAGCTGCTGAGCAGCGTTATGTGGATTAGCACTGAGGAGCTCTTAGTGAAATTTGTCTCATGCCACGAAAATGTAAAGCCTCCAAAGCTGGCTGGCATCCCAGGGCTGTGAGAGGCCCTTGGAGGGGCTGTTGGTAAAGGTGGCAGGATTTGCACCATCCCAAAGCTGTAAATGGGACATGATCTGAAGAGTTTCTGATGAAGCTTTAATCATCTCCTAGCTGGTTTGGTTGCTTACACGGGGCAGCAGGCAGAAACTGCCGAGCAGGAACGGCTGTTAAGGGCCAGTCTACCACCATGGGAGAGCATCTGCCTGATAATCTTGTCCTCCATTGTGGAGCCCAGTTCAGAAACAAAAAAATGCCATTTTGGGCAATATTTTATTCTCAGGGTGTTTCCTGAGCTGGAATCAAACTCAGCCTCCTAGTTTTTCCCTGGCACTGTTTTGGGTATCCTGTGATTTTGCTGGCTCTACTTTTGCAGGGTACCATCATTGTGCTGCCTTCTCTTTATCTTTGCAGTGTCAAAGCCAGGAGGTCAGATTCAAGACCTGAGGCTCCAGCAGCAGAAATGGGGTCTGCGTGTGTGTAACAAGAAAAAGTACCTGTATTTATAATGATTATTGTAGACAAGTTGGGGGATGAGGCACAGCTGCATTCCAGCCTGGTGCCTCTGGAAGGTGCATCTCTTACTATCCCAATTAGAAGTGTATCTTCAGCCCAGGCTCAGCAGCCCAGTTTGCCTGGCTGGGGGCATTCCCTGGGGAGCTGAGTGATGCTGGAGACCCCACACTGCCCTGGCTTGGCCCTCTCCACAGCTTGGATGTGCCCTCCTGCCACTGGCAGCATTCTTGTGGCACATGGATGTGGAATTGCCATCACCCTTCCCACTGGTACCATCTCTTGGCTTTCATTAAGCTTTTTGCAAAGAGCAGCTCTTTGTGGTGGCCCCTGTGTAGTGTCCAGGGCTCTGTTAGCATCACCATCAGTTGGTTTTCATTTGACCTTTGCCCTACTTAAAAATTAAGTACCAAGGTACTAGGAAGAGAAGTAATTTCCCAGATAAGCACTTTTTCCCTACTCTTCTGTAGTTCATGAGGGAGCTGGCTTATCCTGCCTGTGGATGACTACGGAGGAAATTCTTTGTTGGTTAGGATAATGCTGACAGTTCACTGGAATTTTTTAATGTGGGTTTATCACTTCCTCCCTACAAATTCTTAACCCTTATGTGCAGGGCAGGAAAGAAAATAGTGGTGACCACAAGTTTTGGAATTTGCCTTCTGTGGAAAAGATGCTGAACAGGTAAATGATGTCAGGTTTGCAATGGTTTACACGGAGCATTTGCTTCATATCCAGTTATATAAACAGGCTGGGTAAGAGTCATGAATATTCTAGCAGCTATCATCTTTCAAATGTGTTTTTTTAATGTTGGAGTTAATTAATGCTCATCTCTCTTGAATATAGGTGAGTGTAAGCCTGCTCATCTTTCAGGTGTGGAGGTTTGGATTTATCTCGTCTCTCAGAGATGGTACTTGGCAGGGTCCAAGTGGAGTTTATGTGTAAGGGGTTTCTGGGTCACCTTGTTAATCTCCCTACCTCCCTTTTTTTTGCAGAGGGGATCTGGATGTGTGTCTCTAGAGAAGGCAGATGGAGTTTAGCCAGAGAGACTCTGCCTTTTGGTTAAACACGTGTGTGTTCTGGCAGTGTTTGCTTCCCGATGGTGCTCAGTGATTGCACTGTTGATCCTTCTGCAAAGGCTTGACACTGCTGCTGAAAGCTTTGACACTGCAAAGCATTGTTTACTTATGAAAGTGTTATTATATTTTGAATATCTATTATTCATCTCTTGTGCTAAAAGTGACATTATGTCATAAAATTGCTCTTAGATTTCAGAGCTTTGAGGAAAAGCTGTTTTTCTGTCCCAGACTCTCTGTGACAGTACTGGAAAGTGCCTTACCCTTTGTATCTCTGTAGACCCCTTTTATGAATTGTGAGTGACAGCAAGAAAATATGAACGAGTGCAGAGAAGCCAGTTTTGATGTTTATAAAGAGCTTTGATAAAAGATGCAGCACACAGACTTGATATTATTTCCTATTTTTAACTTCTTAGGAGCATAAAGTGCTCAGATCCAATATTTATGTAAAAAGGGAAAGAGGGGGGCTGTATTTCTTCTTCATTTTCCCCTTTGTTTTTCTTTTTTAGGGCCAGGTGAATTAAAATAGAAAAGTGACTTTCTTCTATGCCCTAGTAAAATTTTCTTCCATGAAGCATCAGTAAAGCCAACTCCATGGTGTTGATGGTGGATGATGCTGGAGGAGACCAGCTGCAGTTTGAAGGCTCCTTGTTCGCAGGTTTGTGCCTTCAGCCTCCCAGCCATGGCTGGCTCCAGTGGACCCAGCAGCCATGGTGATGTGTGTGGTGATGCCTGTGCTTCCAGTAACGGGGAATGAGAGTCAGAGAAGGAAAACATGGAAAAGCTGGGGCAGTTCCTCCTCTTTCTCTAAAAGTCAGATCACAGTAGAGGCATCTCTCTAATAAGTAGATTTGCTTGCTCCACAGAGATTCAAGGCTGTGTGCTGGCTGGGTAATTGCAGTTTTACTGATGAAAGTGCTTGTCATTATTTCCAGCTTTCTTGTTGCAGTCTCCCCTTTAGTCTCGTCTGCCAGCATGGCTGGCTTGTTGCGGGCCTCTGTACGCCTGCATATTCCCATGCATGTAGCACATGAGGAGGCTTCATGGCACTTTCCTGTGTGTGTGCACAGGCACATCTGGACAGAAAATACGTGTGAGGGAGGGCGTGGGCTGTGAGCGCGCACATGGCGTTGGCACGGACGTTTCCACGATCGGTCCTTCATCCATGCACGGGCCTTCACACTGGATATCAGGACTCCTCATGAGTGTGCAGACCTGTCCTTGAGATCCACCTGATGACAAAAGTCATCCTCTGGTTTGAAACACCACATTTTCTATTTTATTGGGGCTAAATGCCTTGAAACACCCTGTGCAAGGGAGGATGAGTCCTGCTGTCCCTTGGAGAAGCCCAGGACAGAGCAACATTGCCAAGTCTCATTTTGCTGTAGTGGAAAAATTCATCTTGATGGGATAGGCACAGCAACAGCTGTCAGTGGGGCTTTTGAGTTCTTCAGCAACATCCAGTCATCCAAGGGGCTGTTCAAAGCAGCTGCTGGTTTGGGGTAGATGGACTTTAGCAAAGACATCCCAACCTCTCACCCATCTGAGGGGAGTAAGTACTTTCTGCTCTGTTCTTCATGCGGGAGCTTGTATGTGAAACCATAAAAAAAAAGGGAATTACCAGCCTTGGATGGTCATTGTATGTGTGTTTGCTTGGGTGTTGTCTCCCGGCCTCTGCTGTCCCTGTAGAAGATTGCCAGGCTGGACACTGAGGTCTTCAGGGTAAGATGTTCATTTGGGATGTGTTGGCATAGAACTGTGCCTGCTTGGTAGCCTTGCACCTTGTGTGCTCCTTTGTGGTGATGAGTCCCCAGTTGCATTCCAAAAAGACGACTCTGGTCACACAGGATTAAAGGGGATGAAGCACAGTCTTATATTTTTCTTGCCTCACCCATGTAACTGTGTAACACCATAGGTAAGCAGCTGACTTGTTGGACTTGGCTAGCTTATAGCAGTAGTGTGTCAGCTCATACAGGTGTCCTTTCAACTTCTGGCAGGCTGTTCAGTTGGGCAAAAAGTTTGGGTATCCTTAGTTCTTTTGTAAGGTATGGGAGGACGTTTTTGTTCCACTGGAGTGGACACTATAGTAAATTGGAAAAGCTGTTGCTGAGTCCAGAAAAGATGGGTCAAGATAGAACTTGTAAAGCTGAAGTGACAGACGTTGTCTGTGCCCACCTGTGGCACTGATGTTGGGATGCTCTCGCTGTGCCTTGGTGCCTGCTGTTCAGCAGGTTGGGTACTTCAGTTGCATTTCCAGCAGCAATCCATATGCCTAGCTCTGGAGCACAATGGGGGCCCCCAAAACCTGGGGCTCTGTGTCATTGAGCAGAGCTGTGCCAAAGTGTCTGATGAAACATGGACCTTGGTTGGCAAGAGCTGTGGTTCCTCTTCTTTTGAAAGAAGCTGGGAAAGGCTCCCCGAAACAACCAGTGAAGAGAGTGTCCAGATGAAAGATCTGGTAAGTCTCAGTGTCCCCTCTGCAGTGTTTTCAGGCTCTTCTGTAATCAGCTGTCATTTCAGGATCTGGGCATATTGGACCTCTGGGAGTATGGACTGAAACTTAAACAAACAGTGATTCTTCTATAAATATTTAGTTCACACTGTTTAGGAGCTGCTGGGAGTTGGAGACAAAAAATAGTTTAAAGTTCATGACTGTCTGGAAAAGCTATCAAAGGAAGGCACTTGGTCACCAGATTGCCTGGCATGTAGGTTTTGAATAGCTAATCCTCTTAGCTAGGATGTGTTTTAGCATCCTTTGGAGAGGCATAAGGTTGCATTTTTCTGGAGCTTACATGGCTGCACTGGGGACTCAAATCAAAGAGGTTTTCTTCAAGAGAAGACCTGGTATGGAGTAAATGGATAGTGCACCCTGGCTGTACACATCTTTGCAAATTTGGACTGGTCATCTGAAGTTCATACATCTGCATGGGAGAGGGGGATGTGTCTCCAAGTATGTACTTTTATCTGGCCACCTTGATACCAGGACAGAGGTTTGTGCCTGGGCCAGCTGCTGCTGCTGAAGGAGGTGGGGTCCCTAATGAGGTTTGTGTAGGCAGAACTGATCTTGGGCTGCCACATTGTTCCTGCTCTTGCAAAAACCTTGATAGTGAGGTAGACCTATCTCTGCCAGCCTTTTTTGTCTCCTAAATATGGAGATGAAGTATACACTTTTTTTTTGCTTTGCAGAGCTCTTTAAAGAATAGGAAAGAATGAAATGTGCTGATAAGGAAGGCACTGGTAGCTGAGACAGGCGGAGGCATACAGGCTTTGAATAACCAGGGAACTTCACTATCCACAAGAGTCTGACATTATTGATTAAAAAGAAGAGAAAATAATTGATAATTCTCTCTCTCCCTCTGTCTTGCTCTCTCTGTCTTGCTCTTCTGACACCAAGTACTTGCAGTTGAACTAGATGATGGTCATAGGTCCCCTCCAACTATCCCATCCCATCCCACTAATACAACAGTAAACACGAAATGTTTGCCATGCCCTGTGAAACATTTTGCAACTGTTTGCACCACCCCTGCCCCTGATTACAGCATTCTGCATTTTTCTGTGCCAGAATGATTGGTGCGCCCTATCCTTGTGGTCAGCTGCTTTGCCTGGAAGATTAATGGCAGAGGAGAAAATGTGAGGGAAGGACAGGTAAGAAAAATGTAAATTTCTCATTTGTCAGGTTGTTGAAACTATTTTTGAGGTTTGAGAGAAAATGTTAGTATTTGAGTTGGAGGTGGTGGCAAGTTTAATGTTTTTTCTCTTTCAATAGTTTCTTTTAGTGCCCTTCCTAATTTAAAAGAAAGTGTTTAAATTATTAAGGTTTTAGCACTGAAGCAGAGGGATTCCAAAGCCTTTGGCAAACCTCTGCTAAAACATCCATCTTAAAAAAGAGCCTCATGGTTTTTTCTGACTCCATCTTTGACAGAAGCTCCCCTTCTGTGAGAAGCACTGAATCTACAGAGGTAGACAATGAACTTGATTTATGTAGAAGGTAATTTTCTCCAGTGGTGTTTGGCCAGAAAACATAAAGATGATAATGATTTTTATTTTTTGGCATAGCCTTTGCAAATCTCTGTGCTTCTGCCTGTGGCTGAAGCAGCACTATGGTGTGGGTGAGTGCCAGCACACTGTCTGTGATGCTCAGGTGCTGCCTGTGAGAGATGGGTGCCCTTATCTGGTCTTTCTGGCTGCAAAATCTTGGAGATGAGAGGCAGCTGAGGCTTCAGACACTCTCACCAAAGCTGTAGTTAGAGCTCAGGCCTCCCATTAGATTTACTACACATTTTCCTCCCTATTCCCTGTAGGTATTTGTCCTGATTTTGTACCAAATCTCCTTCTTGCTACTTGAACTGAAGAATAAAGTATTATAATTCTGGCTTGGGGCAACTATCCAAGGGATATATTGGGATACACTTGGCCTTTGAAAACAAGGACTTCAGTCTCCAGCCCTGTCAGTCCTTCTGGCTCCTGGAAGTTTTTCTTCCAAATGGTTATTTCAAACCTCAGAGAAGAAGTTTGTGTTTTTTCAGAGCTATGATTAATACCATTTTTACGCTTCGTTGCAAAATGCCACACAGTGAATGAGACCAGCAGGGTGGTGGTTTATGGGTGGGAGGAAAAAAAAGAATCAAACAAACACTTTCAAATGCTGTTTTGGAAGAGTGATGTGTGTGTGCATGTTTTATTATCTGCTGTGAGCTGTGGGGTTACGGTCCTATTAAAAAGAAAAGGGAAAAAAAAGGCTTAAATCTTATCTATGGAAAGAATGTCAGAAATAGTTGAGAAACTGAATAATTACAGTCTTTTTTGCGGGTCAGTGAAAGCGAAGGATTGTGATGCAGTTGGCTTTGCAATTAAAAAGTCACAGGAAGGCTGAAGCTGGAAGGGAGCTGTGCAGGTGGTAGGGAGCTGCAGCCAGTTGCCCAGGACCACGTCCAGATGGCCTTTGCATATCTCCACAGACAGGTACTCAACAATCTTCCTGAGCAAGCTTGGTCACCCTCACGGTGACATGAGGCATAGTGCATGGTATTTCAGCACGTTGGCTATAGGGTCCTGCTCGTTACTGTTGCAGTCTGGAAGGTTGTGGGGGTGTGTGGTGTTGGGACAGAATGTGTTGGGAACCCGGGCTGCAGCTGAGCCCCGTGGCTCGGACTTGGCAGTGCTTGGCTGGGACTTGGGAGAGTTGGGCTTGGCATAAGATACCAGAAATGGTCCCTTCAGCGGTGTGCAGAGAGTCTTGCTTCCTGGTGGCAGGGTCTGGGAGTTGTGGTCGCTCTGATTTGGTTTTGAGGCTGTGCTTGTAGCTGCACCTCCAGCCAGCTCTGCTGTCTTTTGCTTCCCTTGACACTGTGTACCTATTCCCAGCTGGCGAGTCACTTTGCCACAGGAATCTGGGACTCATTTATCAGCATAAAATGAGGCTAATTACACCTTTGAAGTGTTCAGCATCAGTAGTGCTGCAGCATCAGGTGCTTCCCCAGAAAGCTCTATGTTGGTGGCAAACCCTGGGGAAAAGAGGCCCAGAGGTTTCTTGTGGCTGTGTGCCTAATGTGTCCCCATCTTGGGGACAGAGAGGATGCTAGTGCATTTGGGAGGTCACCTAAGCCCCCCTATAGAGACACTGGGGTCAGCACAGATTTGCTTCCCGGTGGCTTCATGTGCATCCCTCACACACGGAAAACAACCAAAGCCTGAGACTGCACGCAGCCTCGACTTGGTCTGTAGTGCTTCCTCCTGTGTTCCATCCATGGAGAACAGTAGTCCTTGTTTGTTTATTGCCCTGGATGCTTTTTCTTTTTTTTTTTTTTTTTTTTTTTTAATTGGAAGTTACTAGCGGAAGNCCATGTTCTTTTCATCCTGCTTTTGTTGCTGATCAGTGATGGAAATAGCAGCAATGAGATGATGGCTCCCAGTGAACACTCCCACTGTCCACAGACATGTCCCATATAGCCCTTGTGCCAGTGATGGGTATTTTCTCATTAAAAATAGACCACAGACAATGCCACTTCCTGAGGACTGTGATTTATCATTTAATAACAAGTGATTACTCATTGCCTTTGGAAAACTTTATGGAAGTGTTATTTTTCCTTTTTCCCTTGCTTCCTTTTTTTTTAAATTTCCCTCAAAACCCTTCATTACCCGTCAGAGCCACTGTGTCTGTTAAATGAAGTGTTCCCTTTTCAAGTGGAAATTATATTTATGATTTAAAGTTAGTGAAAATAACAACTCTTAACCCATTGGGCATGAGCTTTTCTTTATAAGTGCCTGAAGTCTTAGCTCAGCCACAGGAAATAGCAAGAGAGAGCTGGGTAAGTAAGACTTGCAAAACTGTGATGCTGATCCTAAATGGAGAATGGATTATTTGTTTGACCTGACTTTAAAGAAAATTTCAAGTAACTTTAGAACTCATATTGTCTTGAGTTGCCAGCCCTTAGCTGTGATACCTCCTGGTGTGCCAAGTTCTCCTGAAGGATGAGAGCCTGCAGAACTGCTAGGCAGTCTCATACCAAGTCTGGTATTTTAGTGACTTTACCAAAGAAGTGTGGAAAGTTGTAGAGTAGTTCCTGAGGAAATCCCAACAGCTCAGTAAACAAACTTGGGAAATGTGCTGAAGGTGAAATCATTGTAAGTTGGTACTTAAGAAGCTAAAAGAAATAGTTCTCTGTTGGATCAGGAAGTCATTTTCAGGGTCAGTAGCAGATCAGATGGTAGACTGCAGATGATGCAGATGATGAAATGCAACCAGGGACATTGCAGGTACTTCAGGTCATAACATCTTCTCTTACAGTTGCCTTAATGAGCTGCAAGGGTAGTTTAAAGATAAGAAAAATAAATTCAATAAAGACAAAGCAGAACTCTTGGAAAACAGATGCACTTACCCAAAATGAGCAGTAACTCTCAAAATGAGCAGGTTAACTACAGAAAGGGATCTGTGAGCTCTAGTGAATCACAAGCTGGTTGTGAATTGCAGTCAGATGCTGTTACAAGACAGGTAGATCTTGAATAACCCAGACAAAAATGGCAAAGATAATAATTCCAGCTCTTCAATCTTTGTTGTCCTATAAAACCCTGTTTGAAACACAGCATCCAGTCTCAGCCCCTCTATTTTAAATATGAAATCAGGCAGCTTGGGAAGATGAAGCTTCTGTTTGAGAAAATTTACTTACGAGGAATAGCTGGAAGATTTGCATGTGTTAAACCTAGGGAAAAAAAACAAACCAACAGCCCACAGTGTCAGACCTGACAGGTGTCAGGCCATGGTTTGATGGTATGCTGTCTTCAGCAGTAGTTTTGGGGCTAAGTATCTCTACTCTCCTGGTATTGATTGTGCTGCAGCTCATTGTGTGGTCAGTTGTGTAGTCACAACTTGTGTCCACACTGTGAGCTGTGACAAGGAACTTCTCTTAGTATAGAAAAAGCTGAAGTGTCTCCAAATTTATTTCAAAGTATGGCCACACAGACAACAGGTGACATGCAGCAGGAAGGAGGGCAAGGAGAGGAACTGGAGATTGTGAGCACCTGGTAGACTTGAGACTTGAAGAGAACACAGCATATTTGAGACATTCAAGAAGGTGATGTGTAGAGCACAGCACACAATGTCTCTCCATGTCTGAAGAGAGGACCAGACAAAAATTGCATACAGGGAATTCCTTCTCTGAGCACTTTCTTCCAGTGCATCATCTCTGTCATGCCTGGTATCAGCAGGGTAGGCTTGCATTTCTCAAAATGTGGGTTCCAGCTCCTGGTGGTAGTGGTAGTGAAGGAGAATGAGTGATGCTGGAGCTGACTCAAAAAGCATTAGAAACCCCTTTGTTAGCAGCACAGCAGCCCTTCCCAGGTGATGGGGCAAGTGGTGCTCGTTGCTGGGAACTGCAGCCGAGTCCTGCTTGCTCTTGGCAGGGCTGTGCCGGTGTTGCCTTGGAGAGCGGCACAAAGACAAGCCAAGGAGGGGTTCAGGGCTTGGTGGCTGTTTGATTTCCCTCCCAGCCCAGCATTTCTGCAGTCCTTGCATCCAGATTTTGGCATGGCTTCTTCCCCTGTCAGTCCTGCTGAGACTGAGTGTCTCAACACCTCCTGATGTTCTGATTCCAAATTTCTGTCATTACTGCATTGCACTTGGCTTTTTGGCTCTTGGGAATAGTTTGGTTGACCACAAATTGGTCACTCTGATGTAAGTTGATGATTTCCTCCGCTGTGGATGCTAAACCAAATACCCCTGCAACTGCTGCCTGGTGGGGATGTTACCGGGCGGGTGTTGGCAGCTGATGGGAATGTGCTGGAGCTGTGCAAGCCTTAGTGAATCAAGCTGATGCTTAGGTTTATGATGAAATGCTAAATGCCTGGTCTGTTCTGTCCAACTAGCTCTATCCTTAGGGAAAAAAAAGGGGATTTACTGCAGGAAGAAAGGATATTTTGGTATTGGTTGGCTGATAATGAGAACATAGAACATCACAGCTGAAGCAGTATGGGTTTTGGGATCACTGGAGGATATAGAAGTGCCTTGAAGAGGAAGTTCATAGAGAGGCAGACCTACAGGATACACCTGGTTGATTTTTGGTAGGTTGCAGAGCTTTCCCCTGTTGTTTGCAGGGCTCCCTTGCCTTGCTGCATCTCTGCGCAGCTCAAACCACAGCATCTGTGTCCACAGTCTTGGAGAATGTAGATGTGAACCTTGCTAGGAAGATGAGGCTTCAGTTTCAGTCTTGTTAATGCTAAATTCCCCGGGGGAGAGGAGGGGGGANGAGGAGGGGGGAGGGGGGAGGGGGGAAGCTTACTGTTTGCTTATGGCATGTTTGACGTATTGGCACTGAATCTGACTTGTGCTGATCTCAGTTGCTTAAAAAATAAAAGAAGCATGGTGATTTATCTTAAAAAGGGTACAGAGAAAGTGAAGAAGAGAACAAGTAGTTTATTAATCATTGCCTTTTCCAGGCTGATAGGCTGGGGCTTACTCTGGGAAGAAGTCAAATCTCCAGACAGTTCCATATGTATCACCAGATGAAGGAGTGACCACCACATGAAGCTTACTGGTGGCAGGGCTGGAGTGGCAGGGCTGCTGGTAGGNNNNAGGACTGCTGATAGTGGAGCTGCAGAGCTCTTCAGTAGGGTCAGCAGAGTTGTAGTGGCATCTCAGGGATGTGTCGTTGGACACACAGAAAACCCGTCTTCTGCAAAACACAGTGGCTGGTTTGGGTGATGCTGAAGACTCTGAACTGCATTCCTGAAACCCCAGGGTGTTGGTGACTCAGGTGACAGGTGACTCAACAGCATCAACTCTAAATGAAGAAACGCAGAGTCTAGCAACTGCTGGACTTCAGAGGACAGGGTAGAAGGTAGGAATGCAAAGGCATTGGCAGAAAGGATTTTTAAAGTGTTTTTAAGGAAGACAAACTAATAACAACTAACTTCCTCTTTAGAAGTCCCTTTTCAAGGAACAGATCTGTTATGTTAATAACAGTGGTGAATATAATTATGTATAAGAATGAAATCTTGGCTTTGATTACTTCACAGGACTAGTACTTCATGCAAAGAGATGTCCTTGGAAGCCAATCTGGAAGTATAGTCATGGCAGGAGGAGTAGGATGCAGGTCTGAGTGGGATTTGTCTGATAGCCACAGGAGATGTTCAGTGTTGTTTTTCCATTGATGCATTTGTTCCAGGGCTGTTGGTACTGCAGGGCATTTTGAGCAGGTGGATGCCAAACAGCATTTGTGACCAGGTGGGTCATCTATCTGCTGGTTAGTTTTCTAACTAACTACTGCTGAGAGTAAGAGCATCTCTCAGGCAGGATCAGCACCTCTCCTGGATGGTACCCACAGAGAGCTGTGTGGCATCTTCCTGGGGTGGATGCTGGTGTGTGCAGGACTGCCACAGCTTTGCTTTCACCTGCTCATCTCCCCACACGCTTGCTCAGGGTGCTGAAAGCAGGGAACCTCAACAGCCACCGAATGATGACAGAGTACACACAGCTCTCCCCCCCAGCTCCTTTTCCCCATCATTGTCTCATTTTCTATTCACCTCCCTCCGGCTCTGTGGCTGGGAGCTGTTGTGACCAGAAGTGAAGCCTTGTCCTGGCATCTTCCTCCTCCTCTCTTCTATCCTGCCTTTCCCTCCCTCTCCAGCTGCTGGGTTGCTCTAAGCAACTTTGGCTCCCGTCCCAGGAACAATCTCTCAACGCACACAAACCAGGAAGGCTAAAATAACACTTTAAAATTGTTAAATAAATAGCAATGGAGCTCTGCTTAAATGGGAAATGCAGCTTAATTTGTTAAAGGCTTTTTGTTCCCCCTTGGACAGGGATTCAGCTGGGCGTGTGTGTGTGTGTGTGTGTGTGAAGGATTTCTTGTAGCTTGTAAGCTGCATCTCATGGCCCCAAGTGGGCAGAGAGCATTATGTGAGTCTGAGTTACTAAACACTTACAGTAAAAGTGTAGTCATCCTGAACCTCAGCCAAAGAGCTTGAAGTTTTGTAAGGCTTTTTTCTTTTTTTTCTTTTTTTTTTTTAATTTTTATGTTTTCCCTTCCCTCCCTGCAGGATGCTGCTGCGTCACTTGCATTCTTCACCTCGGCCCAGCAGTAACTCTTTCCAGACTACCAGCAGCAGTCCAGGCACTTACATCCTGCTCCATTGCCTCTCCAAGGGCTTTGTGCATAGGGCAAGTGCATCCCCTCTCCCTCAGCAGAGGAGCTGTTGCCAGCTCAGACAGAAGTGCTCATCTTTCTAAAACATGAAAAACGTTCATTTCTCTCTTGCACCTTTTCAAAACTGGAGCAAAAATAAAATTGCAGTTACTGCCATATGAGAGAGTGAGAATGGGAGGCTCTGGATAAACATTTGTAAAATATTCGGGGGAAATGGATGCCGGCAAAGGCTCTGCTGAGTGGGAGTGAGTGTACCAAAATGTATGTGTCAGGATGAGAAATGCATTTCTTGGGAAGGACATGGAGAACTGGCTGCTTCCCAGCACACAGCTCCCTCCTGGGGCTCATCCTGTGGGAGCTCTCTGCATTTTTTTTTTTTATCCCCTGTCTACTCTTCTGAGTAGAAACCAATCTGTGTTTTGGGAGAGAGTTGTTTCTTATTAACTGAATGGGGAAAATATAACCTCCACTCCCTGTAGTGGGAATTGCACAAGTCAAAATTTTACACTCCCTTCTCCAGACTCCAAAGTCATTCCTGGAAAGATAAGTTGTGGGTCAGAGAGGGGCTGTGCCCTACTGCCACACCTGCTGTGGGAGCTGCCAGGTCTGGCTGACAGTCTGAGTGCATGATGAGAGCAGAGCAAAACTGCAGTCATGGCCTGAGCAGGGATACCCAAAATTAACATCAAAAGAAAAGGAGGGAGTTGTCCAAATACAGCCTGCAAACCTTTAATTCTGTGTGACAGTGATACCCCAGTCAGGTAATCTCCAGCATCAGTGTTGCTGCAGTGATGGAAGCAGCTGATTCTGTGGGAAGACAAAGGTTTGATGGAAGGTATAATAATCTATCTTAGGTGTTTTAATTTTCCCTTTTCATCCCAAACGTAAGGAGCAGAGTTTCCTCCACTTTGAACGGGTCTTTTTATGTTCTCTTTTTATAATTGGGTAGAACAAAATCATGTTTCTTCAGTATAGAAAATGAATCTGGCAGCCTGGTTTTGTACTTCAGCTTCCCAAAGAAACAAGCAAGCATAAAGCAAGAAGATACACTGCCTATTAAAATGTCCCACTTATTAAAAAACCCACAATAAAATCCTCTGTGAACATCCTGTTTCAACTCTGCAATAAAACTCACTGGTCAATTAATGGTGTATCTCCTGTTCCCATGGAGAATGGCAGTTGCAGACTTAAGAGGTTGCTGTGGGAAAGGGGGGAAAAATAAAATTAAAAAGATCCAGTCTTGGTCTTGCAAACAAAGGTTGCCTTGGATTGCAGTCACATGTTGCAGTTCAGCTGATCTCGCTCATGCCAAAAGGGGAAAGATTTCTAGTACTTGCCTGAGTCCCACTGAACTGGTTTAGGGAATTAATTAGAAGAAAATTACTCACCTTTTGTGTTTTTTCCTATCTAGCTTCCTCTTAGATTCAACGGCCCTGCCTTGGCTCTCTAGGTTGTGGGGGCCAGGGGCATCTGGGACAGGATATGTGGCCATTGTGTGAATTTAACTCTGATTTAAAATTACTGTCTTCTGGCTTTTCCCAGCTGGGGAAGAAGTCTCTAGGTACCCAAATCTGGAATATCACTGAGCTTTGTAAGTCCTACCTCTAGTGGCTGAGTTGCATCAGCAATATCGGGGCAGAAGCGCCCGAAGGAACATTTTGGGGTCAATTGCAATCCCCAGGCACATCAGATGAACTGATAAGCTGGTGTTGGTAGAAACCACACTGTGCATGTGTCTAAGTTTAGTCAATAGTTTTCCCAGGTCAAGCTCCTTCCCTAGGGTGCACCACTCTGTGCCAGGGGAGAATGTTCAGAAGACCCTCATATGGCTGGACATCCTGTGGCTTTACACAGAATCCATTGGTTTGGCTTCACAGAGTTGACAGTTAGGAGTGCATTACATGGCTTTTTGGGGCAAAGCCAGTGTAACAGGTTTATATCTCCTCCTTGGTGGTTTACTCAGGCCTTAGGGCTCACTTCTGATCTTTATAAGGTCTGTCAGATCCCTGGGTTTCAGAGGGTACTTTGACTGAAGGGTATGATCTCATCAGAGGCAGGTATTGAAAAACTTCCCAGGATTTTGTCACCTTGCCCATGTGTGTGCTGTCCATCTCAATTCAGGCTCTTACTTCCTTGGTATCATGCTGTGTATCTTTATTTATTGTGTGGGAAAAAAAAACTAGTACTTGTTTGATCCCCAGACCTGTTCATTTTTAATAGATTGATGGTTATTTCCTTTTTTGTTTGTTTGTTTGGTTTTTTGTCTTTTTCTCCCCCCTTCCCCCAAACCTGAAACATTATGGATTGGGGCTGCTGAATAAAAATAAGGAGTGAAAAATCAAGTATGTTCATAAATCTTAATTTTACAGAGAAAAGGCTCTGCTTCTTGGGTGAGGTGGTATGAAATGCTTGCCTCATCCCAAGTTTCCTGTGCTTCCTGGTGGCATTGAGGTCCTTGTTTGCAGCACCCCATGGCAGAGATAAAAAGCTTTGGTATATGTTCCCTTCAGGGCAATGTGGATTTCTCCTCAAAAACCTCAGTTCTGGCGGCCGGTTTTATAAATGCCTAAAAAATGAGGCTTGTACCTTATCTCTTGAGAGATCGTTGATGGATCCATTTCTCAGAAAGATATTTTATTCAGTCCTTTAATGCTATGCCACTCCCTTCATTCAGATGCCTGGAGTCTTTTATCACTGTCTCCTCTTACTCATTGCTTAGCCAGGTTGGGCATATTTAGTTCTTTTAATCTTTCCTGCACCTCAGCTGTCTTTAATCATCCTTCTTGATGTTGGAACGTTTGATGCCCACTTCTATAGAAAACAAGCCTGGTTGTTTTTTGGTTGTGTGTTTTTTTTTGTTTTTTTTTTTTTTTNTGTGTGTATGCATGTGAATTGCTTGGGAAATGTCTCCGGCCGCTTGCCCAGGCTCATGCCTGGATTCCTCAAAAGCTCCTTCGAATGTCTCAGTGTGAATGCTGAGGAAAATTTCTGGCTCACCATGTACACTACCGACTTGGCACCTTCTGGGATTAATTAAAATGTTTATTTGTTGGGTGTGGGCAGCAACACATTTGCCCCCGCAGATGTTCCATGGGTTGTGTTTCCAGGAGCAGATTTCTTTGGGCATCTGCAGAAAGGTGCAGGTGCTGATGGTGTTTATGGAGAACAGGCCCAGAAGGGTTACTGTAACCTGTTTCCTTCCTGTACTTGCCAGCAACAAGGAGAGAGAGGTTTAATTTGCTCCTATGATCTCAAAAGCAAAGCCTGGTGGTAGTTGTTTATAGGTGCCTGTGCCGCAGGTCAGGCTAATGCTTCTAGATGCTGGCAGGGATGGCGACCCCTTCCTGCTGCAGGTATTGATGCTGTCTTTCCTTGAGTAGTTCATCTGTTTTGCACCCAAAAATAGTCATTCACAGCTTCTTAAATCAGTTTGAAGATGAGGATTGCTGCTAGGTGGTACCAGGCTGAGCACTGCATTTCTTCAGGATAGGGTCTTCAAACTCACTGTCTGAAGCTGATGTGTGGAGGTGTCTGGAATTCCCTCCACGTACCTCCTTGGATGCCTGCTATTTCAGTGGGAGCTGTTTCCTACAGCCCGACTCAATCATTTTCTTATAAGAGGCAAGCTCAGATGCTGACTGGAAGGGGTTAAGGCAGCAATCTCCAGGTTTGCTGGGTCTAGGCCATTGCTGTGCAGCCAGGGGTGGCTTCCCTGACGTGGACTTTGAATTACAGAGCACTTGGCAGGAGTTAAAGAAGTCCAGAAGCCGGCTTGTCCCTCCCCCACCTCCCATTACAAGGGAATGCTTCTCATACTCTCCCAAATTTAGCAGTGCAATTGTGGCTGGGTTTAAGTAGGCTGAGTGATGAGGAGATTTTGATGGTGATGAAGGTCCCCTTCCCTCCTCTGCCTCACACTCACACTGCCAGCAGCTTGTGCAATAGAAAGCTGTTTGATATATGGCTGTGTGATTTATGACTGTGCCAACCAGGGCTCTGTGGCCGGAGAAGGAGAGGCTGGGAACCTGGATGGTGGGAGAAAGCAGCCTCTGAGGACCACCACCCAGCAGATCACTGAGACCCTGAACAACAGCCTGATGTCCACCTGGCTGTCCTGTGTGACCCTTGGGCTGTAATTAGAGGGGTCAGCCATGTCTGGAGGTCACTATGAGGAAAAGCCCAAGTCCTCTCTGTGATGACACTGGGATGCTCTAGGTCATGGAGCAGGAGTCTGCTGCTTCTTTTCCTTTTCCTCACAGCTCTGGGCCACCCCGGCTTCCTGGCACTCCTGCCTGTGTTTCCTCCCATTACTCCTTCGGAGTGTTTGAGGGATTGCTCTGGAGCTGGCAGTGAACATCTCAGGAGGACCCTGACATGCATTTTTATGCCATGTTGCTGGGTCGTTGTGGGAGTCCAGCGTGGGACTGGCTGTAGGGTTCCATCATTGATCCCTGATCTTTGGTGGCTGCAGAGGAATATGCTGCTGCTTCAGCCACTTGCATGGGGCCCCATTCCTTTACCAATTTATATACTTGTATATGTATGTATATATGTATATATTTAAATTGGTAATATATACTAAATAGATTTATAAATATTTAAATGTATACATAAGCTGCAATTTATATAAGCTGTAATTTATATATAACTGGTATCCATTGCAGCCTTATGTTGAAAAATTAAGGGAATTGAAGGTTTTTGGTTGGAGGGAGGGGACAAGATTGAGCTTGCTGACATTTCTTTTGTTGTAATGTCATATAGGTCTCAGTTGACTGCAGAAAGGAGAAGGGAGGAGCGTGTCAAAGGGAGGTCAGAACCTGCCAGGGTTTCCTGAGAAATGAGGTGAGTGGTGATGTCTTTCAGCACTCCTAAGCCTGGAGATAGAAGCCCTCCTGGTCTTCCTGCACCCTTTGTGTGAGACCTTTTTTGCTGATCCTCCAGATTTCCTTTTGGTACAAGTTTCGGTGTATTTTGCCGCTTCAGGGCTAATGGGAGGATTGCAGACTGCTGTTGTGCTTGTGAGTCTCAGAAGGGCTGGAGACTATCTGGAGTATGTGGAGGTTTGTGCATCACACAGGTCTTGTTTCTGTTGTATTTGGGCTTCACAGCAAGGGACTTAAATCCTCTGGGTTTAGAGAACTCTGTTCCAATTATTTGCTACTGATCCAGGCCTTCCCAGCTTCTGTTTACAGTCGCTGGAGGGAAATGGATATTTTTAGGAAGTGCCTGACGCTGCTGACCTGCAGTAGGCATCTGAATGGATTGAATCATTCCCTACAATACCTGTTTCTCTGCACTGTCAGCACAGCTGAGGCAGCTTGTTTAGTTGTAGGGTCTGCAAGGCATGTGTAATGTCTGTACCCTGTGTAGGAGGGCTGGAGTTCAGAGTGCTTGCTTGTGGCTTTGGGTGTCCAAAGCCACTGCATGAAAGCTTGGCCTCTTCTGAGCTGTCCTTAAATTTTCTTCAAGTTTTGGACACAGCTTACATCTGTGAGCCACTTGTCTGAGCCTGCTCTCAGCACTTATGCTCCCTGACTGGCAGCATGCGTGCATTCCTGAAGGATAGGGTATGATTGCTGAGAAGGTTTCAGTCCAACTGGGTCATCTCACACTGGCTGTTGCAGCTCCAGTGAGAATCAGCAAGATGATTCCAGCTCCAGGAGCCTCTGCACTAAAACCCAGTGAGGCCGCTTGGCCTGCACTGTAACTTCCTGGGAACCAGCCCCGGAGCTGCTCTGCTCTTTGGCTTTTTGAGGGAAGTGGCTTGTGGCTTTTCGGCCACAGGAAGGTTTGGAACAATGTTTGCCATCTCCCCGTGGGAGCATGACACCTACAGAGAGAGCATCCACATCCTGGTACCTTGGGTAAAGTGCACAATCCCCCGGTGTGGTTCTGTGAAAAACTGGGGCCTGCATGTCAGCTCTCTGTTGATTAAAATCTCCATCCAGAGCTTTTGTGCACATTACTGCATCTCTCAGCCGGGGGATATCCCACCACAGACATCTGCCTGACTTTGTTAGGCCACCTCCTCTGCTTCCACTCCTAGTTCTTTGAGAGATGGAAATGTTTTCTGCTTGTGTTTGCGGAGTGCTCAGCCTGTGTGGGCTCATGCCTACTGCAGTGAGGATAAATATTGACACCAGTTGAAATTTAGATGTACAGGTGTTGTACCTAAGCAGAGGTAACTCTGTAAGATTTTTGGTATGCTTATGCTTCTGCTGATTCCCTCAATATGTTTGTCCTCTGAGGGCAGTCTGTTCAGAAATAGGGATTGATGATGATGGTCCATCATCAAGATTGTTGCCTTTAAGTCAAAAAACAAATATAATTTGCTGTAGTACATCACTCTTGTTTAGTTGTAAGTGGACAAAGGAAATGTGTGTGTGTGTTATCCTTCATTTATTTAATGTTTTCTCTGCAATTTACTGTTAGCTTTTCTGTATTACTATTAATTGGAGTGTTTTCATTGCCACCCTTGAGAGAGGAATCTCTCCTTTTTATAGCAACGGAAACTGCTACAGTGAAATGATGTGGTCACTGCCCTTTACCTGAGTGTGACACATACATCTCCTGCCTTCTGTCTGTCTGCCTTGGGGACCAGAAGATGTTGCAGGGGCTCATGGTGCCCTTGTATTTGATGCTTGCTTCTGCCACTGGTCTCTTTGCTCTGAATCTGTGCCTCGATTCTCCATCCAGAGAGCAGGAATAAACTGGTTCTTTGGAGTTGCTGTGAGAATTAACGTTAAAGATGAGCAATTTAACGGGAAATGCAAGGGCTGTGTCTAAGAAGGGGAGATGCTTTTTGCAGTATCAGTGATTCCCAGGGAACAGCCTCATTTTTATTTGGCTGCTGGACGTCTCTCTGGATTTTTCACATTTAGGTTCACTCCATCTGGCTTTTTTTTCTCTTATTACTCCGTTTTTATGAAACATTTCTGTACTGAGCTGACACTGTGGATATCAGGAGGGATATTCAGGGCTCATGGATGCAAAGCCATGAAGCTGGTGGCCTGGTGTGAGGCTCTCTGCTTTCCTTGAGTTTGGGATTTCCTTGAGCTGGTATGCTTTGCGATTCTGGAACACGATAAGCAGGAGAATGTTGTCATCTCCATCTAGAGCAATATGAAGTGAGCAGCCTGCCTGAAGTGAGGAGGGTTTTGCAAGCCTCAGTGACACCAGTTAAGTACTCGGAAGGAGTGTGAATTCAGGGTGGGTGGAGAAGGAGGTTTGTTATGTGCTTCCCGGCAGCTAAAAGCAGGTGTTCAGTCGACTGAGAGTTGCCCTAAAGGCAGAGAATAAGGATGCAAATGATCTGTGAAACATGAAAGGAACCATCTGAATGCCCCTTTTCTTGGTTTACCTCCACCCTGGGTAATTTGCATGACACAAGTTGATCAACCCTGAGAAAAAGCAGTTCGGTCCGACAGGAGAAGATAACTTTGTCAAATCTAACGACCTTGCAAAGAGGCAAAAAAAAGGCCAGAGGCCAGGAGATGCAGAAAGAAAAGGGTGGGCTGTGGCTCTTCTGTCTTGGTGGGGAGGCGGGTCCCCTGGTTGGCACTTGGAGGTCCCAGCTTCCTCCAGGTTTCACAGTAGCCCAGCTAAGTCAGTGCCGATGCCAGAGCGGGTGTGTGCATTGCAGCTTAAACCCTCCCTGATGAAGGCAGCGTGAGGAGCACTGGGTGAGCAGAGCCCATGGAGCTTCTGCCCGAACAGGTGCCACATGAGACTGGTTGGTTTAAACCCACCTGGAATGGCTTTTAGGCGGTGCTTTGCCCCATGTATGATGCGGTAGCAATACACGAATCCAACAGTTGCTGAAGCTCAAGTGGGGACAATGCCTTAGCTCCAGACTGGTGTGGATTTGGGACCCTCCCTGGCCATGCTGAGTGCAGGGTAGTGCAGTGCTGAGCTGTTGCTCTGCCGGTCCTGCCCCGATTCTGCCTCAGTCGAGTTCTATACCCAGCCTGGATTTACACCCTACCAGAGCTTTTAACAAAGTTAATTTTTTTGCTGTGATTTGGACCTGCACATGTGTCTGTTGGGTGTTGTCAGCTCAGATGTAGCCGCAGATGGCTGGTCTCCCCCCACCTCTCACCTGTGTTCTCCTGTCCTGCAGGTGATCTGCTTAATTTCATTGATAATTTCACTAATTTTCCCGGTGTTAATGAATTTTTCCCCAGTTGCCATTCCATCCCTTCCCCAAAGCCAAGACGTTGACTCTTTCGCTGTGAGGGTTAATTGCTTATTTATTTTGTGGATTGCACCTCCCTCTTTCTGATTTCACTCGATGTGTGCAGGATGTGATGATAAAAATCTGTTAGAGCTGTCTCCTGTTTCAGACATTCTTGCTTCTTTAAAGTAGCTTCATGGGACAATGAGTGTGTACGCGGGTGCTTGGATAGGAAGGTGGGGAGGGAGCAGCAGACTGGGCAGCCCCGTGCTCTTTGCATGCTCCATCCTTGCACCCTGGCATTTGAACAAAGGTTTTGAGGTGTTGTATCCTCACAGAGCCATTGTTATAAATCTGGGGGAAAAACCATTGTGACAATATTCAGTCTGGCCTCCCCTCAGCTCCTTGCAGACTTCTCTTCAAGATGCAGCTGCTTTTCCTCAGCAGCTCCCAGGGCTGTCAGGGCCAGCCAGCACCTTGCCACATTCAGTGGTGGCACATCTGTGTCTAGAGAGAGCACGGCATCGCTGTGGATCTGTACAGTCTCCTTTGCAAACTGCATGGTGTGTATGGCCATGTGGTCCCTTCTGGCCTTACCCATTCTGTCATTCTGTGTGATTTGCTGTTCATGGAGGGCATCCAGTTGCAGACTGCATATATTTAGTAGAACCAGGTGTTTTCTGGTTTTTTGGTGTTTTTTTTTTTTTTTTTTAGGTTTTGCATTAATGGTTTGTTTGGTTCTGCTGCTTCCTCCTAAAGTTAACGGTGTCTATGGGTGGTTTACTCACATGCATGAAAAAGCTGCTCTCAGAGGTGGTTTTTATTGTCTATATTTTTGTCTTGAATGTCTGATCTGCAGCATGTCCTGCAGAGATGGCTCCTTTGGGGAGATGTTGTCCTTGTGTGGATGATTTCTTTTCTTAATAAATTTGACCCCTTTGAAGAAAACTCTTCATTTTCTGAATTATGAAGTTGTGTATTGAAAACCAATATGGAGTAAAGGGGGCTGAGGTCAAGAAGGGTTAGTTATGAAAACTGGGTTGTATTCTGCTAACATCCCAGTGCCCCAGGGGTAATGCTCCTGAGCTGTAACCCTGAGTCGTAGCTGCCCGCCCCAGTGCGACTTCCAGCTAAAGCAGTGTCACATCAGAGAGCTGGCATGGAAGCTGGAGCCTAGAGGCTTGGGGGGTCCATACTGATGGGGCTGCTGGGTACATGATGCCAATACTCCCATGGAAAGGGATATTAAAAATTGGGCAGGAAAACACAGGATCCAAACTGCCAAATGGTTGCATGTGTTTGGTTTGCTTTTTTTTCCCTTTCTCTTTTGTTCAGGTCTCTTTGCCTGAATTTGTCAACTGGATTCCTCCAAAGACAGAGGACCTGAGAGGTCTTTACCAGCAATAAAGGGAGCTCGTCTGTGCGTGAAGAAAGGGTTGCCCTTATTGCACCAAGCAGACAGACTGGGAGCTGCTGACTTGGGATGGGATGAGTGGTGGTTTTCCATCTTGTCTTTCCTTGTGGTCATGACAGGGCGAGCTGATGTTCATTGTAGTTGAGAATGAGTACTGACATGCCAGCAATAGATCCTTGCTGGACTGCATTCTTCTGTGGGAAAACATCAGCTGTACATTGTGATGGGGATTAACTCATTAGACCTTACTGAATAGATAGTGCTTTACAAATGATCTTTTCCTGGGAAGATTTCCTAACTGGGCACAGTCCCAAAGAGCATGAATTGGATGGCTCTGACTCTTATGTTATTCCCAATGCATTGGTGTTTTGGATGAACATCTGAGGCTGCAGCCCTTTCTACCTGCTCTGCTGTGATGGTGCCACTGTTGTGGGCAGGGCTACTGGGCAGTTGGGCACAACCAGGTGGGAAGTGGCAGAAAGGGCATTCCTAGTGTTTGATTGATGGCAAATCCCATGCCATGTAGGTTATCCATGAAGAGATGGCTCAGTGATGGAGGAAAATGGATCATCTTGTTGAATTGAATTTTCATATTTCTTTAACAGTTGTGCTTAAAAAAAAAAACCCTCCTAAAAGGTTGACGCTTCTTGGTATTAATTTTTGTGTTTTCTGAGGGCACAAATAAAGGTTATAAAAGCAGTTTCATTTTCCAAAAGGGGAAAGAGCTCTACCCTGAGTGTGAAACACCCTGGTGTTGCAGCCCAAGTGACCTTGGGCAGGTCAGACAGCTGGACTAGAAGTGTCCAAAAGTGTGACTAGACTTCCAAAATGCTGACTCGCTTGGACATGTTGTACCAGCATTACTGTGCCAGTCTGAACTGCTGTTTGGTGAGGTTTAGTGCTCCTGAATGGCTGTGGTTTGTAGTCAGGTGAGACTGGGTGTGAAATTAAAAAAAAAAAAAAAGGTTTTCCAGTGTAAACATCACTTACATTCTGTGGAAAGAGTAGGAACAAATAATGCTTTGGACCAGGATCCTCTATGGATCATGGAAATTTTCCGAACATTTGGTTTATGTTAAGATACCCAATTTCCAGACAGCTAAAATTAGGGAGAGAGCAGTCCCACCTTGTAGTTTCTTCATGTTTCTGTTGCTTGTGTGAAAAATGAGTTTAGTATTAAGTCCTTGTTTCCCTGAAACAGAGAATAAATAGAAACTTGGAGCTGTTTCCTGGCTACAGCAGCAAATGAATGCTTGTGTTTGGGATAACAGGCCATGGGTAGCATCTTTGAAACTGCCAGCATGCTGGGAGTTAATGAATGTGCTTGTATTTCTCTTGATGAGCTGGCATGTTAAGGCTTTAAAATCAATTTTACTGCTGCACACCACCGCAAACCTTTTTATTTAAGATGTTCATTTCATGAAGTTCAAATAGCACCCATGTTGGACTGAATTCCAAATCTTCAGGAGAGTACAGGACAATTTTGCTTGAGGTTTCTGTTGTGGTTGCTTGTAGGAGAAAAAAAAACAGGGTAAAATAACCAAGGTCAGCACCTCACTTCAAGCTGCCAGTAGAACTCCTCCAGGGAGAGAGGGATTGAGTTACCCTCCTCCTGCAATTCATCCCTCATGCCTATAACCAAATAATCCAGTAAAACAGCGTTGAAAAGGATGGGAAAGCTAGGAAAACTTTTTGCTGTAAGTTGAGCTGGGCAAATGATGCTCAGAGCTGTGTTGGTGTCTAGAGCATGGATTTCTCCTCAGAAAATGCTGGAGGGGTATTTTACCCAAGGTATTGCATTGAAGTCCTGATGTCTATAAAGTGTGGAGTGTGGAGTGTGTCTTCAAATGTCCCATGCTTGCCGCCATCTCAGTTGTAGTCTTAATTTTTGGGTGCTGTGATTCTGATTACGTTTTGCACTTATTATTGATCAATATATGTAGTGCCTTTATTTGAATTTAATTAGTTCTTGTTTAATATTATCATAGGCGTTATTACATATTAGTACTACCTTGCATTTATTAGTTTTTCCATTCTAGAGGATCTGTTAAGTCTTCCCAGATTTGATTCCTAACCTTAGGATGCTCGTCTGCCCCCTTCAATGCCCTTGGACATATTATCCAATTGTGGTAAAAATCGTCTAGCCCATTTTAATTTATTTTCCATCTCCTTTTTCCTCCTTAACTTGATTGTCATGAAGGCATTGAGCTAACAACACTATTATTTGGTTCTAATTTGTATGCATTTGACATTATTGACATTTCAGGTTTCTTTTTAAGTCTCAAGGATGGCATCCTGATATTCCCTGCCAACATTGCTTTTTGTCTCGTTAGGGCTGGACTAACCTTCAAGGAATAGATTTTGAAAAATTATTTCTGAGGTTATGCTAATATTTGCCATGTAAGGGCTGTGTGACTTTCAGAAAGTTGCATTTCAGCATCAGGCTGGACTAGACAGAACACTGGTGCACTCTGTGATGCCAAGGAAATAATTTGCTGCAGTGCCCTACCACATGCAATTCTTGTTTTTCTTGGGATATTTCCCATGGACCTTCTGGCTGATTTTTCTCATTCTTCAATCTGTTGTGATTGTTGTATGTTGTGGTATGTAGGGCTCCAAGCCAAGAATATCCAATATTTTTGAAATGTATTCATTACTGTTCAAAATAGGCCTTTTTTCCATTCTCTTACAAGATTTTGCCGCTTCTCTAATATGCTGATTTTACCCCTTCTTTGGCATCCATACTTCTTGGTGTTATTTTGGTGTGTACTGTATATACCTTACATATAGCTCTGTGTGATTATGCGTTACTGTGTGTGATTTATATAAAGCTTGTCTTGTCTGTACTGACACAAGGAAGTAGCTCTCACTTTTGTGGTGGGATCTTGGCTTATATATGTTGTGTTCAACTACTCCATTGGCAAGGCCCTCTGTCTTGCTTCCCTTCATCCCCAAACAAGGCCATTGCTCCACCCAGGCAAGGCAGAACACAAACTATTGAGCACCATTTCAGGTGACTGCAGGTGAGGGATGTGAGGGCTTTGGAGCTGCTGAGTGGAAGTCTCCAGATCCCTCAGTTACACATGCTGTATGTGTGCAAATGAGCATGGGTCCGCAAATGTGGTCCAAGTGTGTATGGAGAAAATGGCTTTAAAAATGTGGATAAATATGCCCTGAAATAGAGGGGAAGATATGTTGGACCATGACTAGAGTGTCACAGGCGTGGATGAAGGCTGGAGACAGCAGTCAGGGCAGAGGTGGAGTGAGTGGGTGGGTGGAGAAGATCAGTGTGAGAAACTGCACTGGATGGCAAACTTGAAAGGAAAATTCTGATTCGGATATGAAGATCATTAATTGAGCAAATTGATTCCTACCTTACTTCGCTATTTTGCTTTCCTGGTGTGCCTGCTTGGGTCACATACATGGACCAAAAACTGGGTAAAAGGGCTATTACAGTGCAAATATGTTTGGGGACAGGAAAGGAACCAGAGTTAACTGTGGGATCCGGTCGTGGAAGAGGAGTGAAACTTTGTGGTCAACTCTAACTTGAAGGAACCAGTGGAGCAAAATTACCACTTAATGTTCCTGTCTTTTGGTCCTGCTTAGAAGAGGGTGATCTCTATTGCTTCATGGTCTTTATTATATGATGGCATCTCTTTAAGGCCTCCACATTGTCATGATGGTATCTACCTAGGGGATGGAGATCTGGCTTTGTCAGTTTTACATATTTGCCCAGCTGAATTGTGATGGGCTTTGTTGTAGGCAAGTAAAGATTTCCAGGAAGCTCTGGAATTCCTGGACTGATGACCCGAAAACAGAGGCATAAAATATGTGAGGTGAAAAGTGGGGAGGATGGGTTGTTCGTTTGAGACAGTTGGGTGTTTGTTGGGAGGAGGATGTGAGGCTGAAATTACTGCAGGTAAGTGCACTGTATGTACCTTGGCTGCCAGTTTCAAGGTTATCAGCTGAGGCAGGCGTTATGCCAGAGCAGGATGTTGCCACCTCCAACAAGGGTCGTGGTGGGTCTGGCAGGGAAGGCTGTGAACTGGATTTCTACTCAGTATTACACTGTGTTTCTGGGCTGAAAGAGGCGGCTCTTGGTCTAAGGAGCACTGTGACTTGTCACCAAGAGGGCTGTGCCTGATCAGTGCTGATGGGGTTGCTGCTGGTGGTGGGATCAGATATACTGATCCTTTCCTGCAAAGGAGGACATCTCACAGTGTGATGGAGGCCACAAAGGTGTTAAACTGTTGAGCCTCTTTTGTCTCTAAATGTTACCATCAGTCAGCGAGAGCTCTGAAAATGGAAAACTTTTATAGTGTGAAGTTACTGAAGGAGGGGAGACACTCAACACGACTAGCTTAATTCACTTGAGCCATAGGAAGTTGAGGATGGGTTGGTGAGTGTATGGACATGAGCAAGCCCCCTAAATTGGTTTTGTTTATGTTAGCTAAAGGGGGATTTTCCAAGATTGGTCTTTTTGTTCTTCAAGTGAAGCACACTGAATGTTGTATCTGACTCTGCAGGAAAGCTGATGCAGTGGCAGTAGCACTCTAAATTGTGTATTACTCCCTTCACAGCCAAAACTAGAACAAGAAAAATATCTTGTGTCAACTTGGGCTTTGAAATACAAATGAGTGAGCTCAAGCTCACTTGTAAATGTCATGGTGTGCTTTGTGCTCTCGCTCCCTAATGTGGTTGCTTTGCTTTCCCAGGTAACACATTTTCAGGCTTTTGCTTCAAGTGATGCTTTGACAACAGGGAGAGGAGAAGAGAGTCACTTGTGCTTTGTGTTGAGTGCTTCAGGGCTGTTTTCCCACTGAGAAGCTGCACTGACCCTGAGCCAGCTTGAAACCATTAGCATAGGCACTGCGCTCCCATGAAAGCCCAGGTACAGCCTCATGTTCTTTTGTTGTCAGACTTGGTGGAATGGTGTACGAAAGCTCACTGTGAAACTCTTTGGCTTGACAGCCTTGGCTTTTTTTTATATGCTGTAAGTCTTTATTAGGGCGTTTTTGTGTCCCTCTGTCAGGGAGTCTGTGCTTACTTGCTGAAACTCATTCATCTTGTTTTAAGGGACAATTCATTGTCCTGTACTGGACCACCAGCAAACGGCTGTGCCTGGCCAGCTGGCCAAGCCTGCTGCAAGTCTGAGGAAGCAGAGGGGCAGGCACTGATCTCTTCTCTCTGGTGAGCAGTGATAGGACTTGAGAGAACGGCATGAAGCTGAGTCGGGGCAGTAGGAAGGGAGAGGGGATAGGTTGGTTGTTAGGGAAAAGTTCTTCACCCAGAGGGTGTTTTGGCACTGGAATAGGCTCCCACAGGAGGTGGTCACAGCACCAAGCCTACCGGAGTTCAGGAGGTGTTTGGACAATGCTCTCAGGCACGTGGTGGGACTCCTGGAGTTGTCCTGTGCAGGGTCAGGGGTTGGACTCCACGATCTCTGTGGGTCCCCTCGAGCTCAGGACAGTTCATGATTCTGTATTTCTGTGGCAAAGCATTGACTTGTGCAACCGCCTTTAGATTCACCTCTACTGCCCTTTGCAGGATGCACTTCTGGGCTTTGCACTAACTCATACAACTTCTTTGTGAACTTCTTCCCCTCAAGACTGAATCACAAGGCATGTAGAGAGCCAAGACTGCAATAGGATATGTTGCTTCTGTAGAGAAGCCCGTTGTGGAAACTAATTGTACTATTTTGGGTTATACCACGATGGGCTGGCTGGGTTTGATGACATTTCTGTCCTGTCTGGGATTAACCTGATAGGGACCGTAAGACAAAAAATAACATTAGAAGCAAATAAACCCCTCAGAATTGCATTTAGGATGCCAGAGGATGCTCATCCTCAAAACCTAATTGTTTTAAACCATTTGCTGATTAGTTCAAGCAAACTTTCAGACTCCTGTCTGAGTAATAGGCATTTCTGTGGAGTTAATCAGAAAGAACTGTAGTTTCTTTTACCATGAGCAAAAATAAATGTCAGACTGAGGACAATGTGTAACAGCAATGACTGGATTTGTTGACTTAGCCAGAAATATGCTGCCAGTAAAAAATAAAATCATGTGGAAATACTTCACAGGCCTCTGAATCAGTGCTGACAATCCCCCTGGAGCTTTACTTGCAGTTGGTGAATAAAGTTGTTGTGAGAAGTAGCAGGAGTGTAGCAGTGCAGGAGATTCTCTCTGGATTCAGGTGGGTCAGGGAAATACTTCTCGTCCTCATCCCTCACTCTGCCCATCTGCAGGGGCTCAGCATCCCAGGCTTGACATCACCCCTGCCTTTGTGCTTCTCTTTTGGGAGAGAAAGAAAGAAGCCTGTGGTAAAAAGTAGAGTCCTGGGCCAAACTTTTGGCTGATAAGTTTTGCTAGATCAGAGCTGTTTCCTGAGCATGATAGAGCTAAGAGAGGGCTCATCCATCCTGGCTTGGATGCTGCAGAGTTGCATTTCAAATGCCCATAGCCAGTGCTGCATGGTGGGTAAATGAAGTGACACAGCTGTCACAGAGGTACTTGGGTGCCTTGGTGAAGAGCATCTCAGGATCTCTCATCCAACCCTCATTATTGTGGTGAGTTGACAGTGGCTGGATGCCAAAAGCCACTCTGTCACTCCCCTCTGCAAGGGAGAGGGGAGAGAAAATAGTAACAAAAGGCTAACGATTTGAGATCAAGGCAGGGAGAGATCATCAGCTGATTACTGTCATGGGCCAAACAGACTCGACTTGGGAAACTAATTTAATTTATTGCCAGTGAAAATATACCAATCAGAATCAGAGCAGGATAATGAGAAGTAAAATGAATCTTATAAAGACCTTCCACCCACCCATTCCTCCTTCCCAGGCTCTGCCTCCTTTTCCTTGGGCAGCACAGGGAGTTTACAGTCAGTTCATCACAGGTTGTGTCTGCTGCTGCTCAGGGAGAGGAGTCCTTCCCCTGTTCCAGCATGGGGTCCCTCCCACGGCAGTCAGTCCTCCACGAACCTCTCCAGTGAGTCTTTCCCATGGGCTGCAGCTCTTCACAAACTGCTGCAGTGTGGGCCACTCTTCTGAGGGGTGTAGTCCTTTGGGATAGGCTGCTCCAGCGTGGGTCCCCCACAGGGTCACAAATCCCACTGCTCTAAGTGTGGACTCCTCTCTCCACGAGTCCTCAGGTCCCTGTCAGGAGCCAGCTCCTGCACAAGTTCACAGCCCTGTTTCAGTCATCCACCAGCACTGGTGTGGGTCTTCCCCAAAGGCTGCAGGTGGATGGATCTCTGCTCCCCTGTGGTCCTCCGTGGGCTGCAGGGCACAGCTGTCTCACCATGGGCTGCACCACAGGCTGGAGGGGCCTGAAGCACCTCCTCCTGCTCCTTCCCTTAACTCCACAGAGAGTTCATCACTAATTCAGCTATGTGAGTTTGGCATGATATTGGGGTACTATATGGTGTGGAGGAGGCAGCTACAGTATACCTTCTTTCTGGCTGGTTAATACCCTAGTTTGCAGTGAATCCACCCTTGCCCTCACCTCTGTTTTTACCGTTTTAGTTAAAAACATAAACAACCTGGTGTTGTGTAGCAGGTTGCTGGGGCTGTTGCTCGTTCCCCGCAATGCCCAGTCACGGAGCATACACTGGAGCTGGTGCTCCAGCCCTCTGCCTGGGTTCCTCCCCGTGCATGACTGTGATTTCAAAATATGTAGTGGGGGACTTCCCAGACTGAAAAGGGCTTCATCTGCCCTGGATGAGCTCAGCTTTTTTTACAACACTCTGCTTACACTGGTTAATGGTTTTCCAAGAGTCAGGATAGTGACCCACAGCTGAAGCATCTTCCAGAGCTCCCCGGACAAAGTGCTGAGTCTGCTGCTCTCTGGGCAGGAGTCTGCCAGGAGGTTTGCCCATAAACTTCTGGTATTTAGTGTGGTAAAATAGGGGTTTATAAAAAGTTTTAGTGGTGGCAGGGCTGTGCCAGTGTGCTTGGATGCATTCATGAAATAGGTTGTTGTTTGAAGGAAGTTACTGAAATGGTACCCATGGCCCCATACAAAAAGCTGGTACAATCAGGGAAGATTTACCCTCTCGCCACTTCTTCTGTTTCCTGCCCATTTCTTTTGATAACTTTGAGTCTTTCTGCTTTGTGCTTCTTTAACTTTTTATTTGCTTACAAACCTCCAAGGTGTGCTGTTAACTTCACTGAGTTTCAGTGCTTTTGCCTTTGCTGTGTTGAGCAGTGCATGCAGGTTGGATCATTGCTGTTGTTTTGGGTTTTCCCAAGTCATCCCACAGGCTGCTTTTGATTTCAAAGATACTTGTTGAAAAAAGGAAGATTTCCACAAAAAAGCTTATCACACCTCCGATGCATTGAAGCATGACTCCTGTTGAGCATCTGTACTCTTACCTTGGCAATTAAAAGCTGATTAAAGGGGTAGGAATACCGATTTCAGCTATTTTTATGGCACATATGTCACTTTGATACTTCTGCAGTTCGAGCAGACTACTTGGAGATGGGTGCAGGGACTTTGGGGTATGCACATGAGCCCCAAAGTGTTGCTGCCTGTCAGGGCACTGCAGTGCTGAGGGTTGAAGTGGCAGCCCCTTGGGGTGATCAGCAGCAGAGGCTGGGAGTTTGGTAAAGCTCTGCAGGGGAAACGTACTTCATATGACTGAACAAATTTCCCACTTGCTGTACCTTTGTGCAAGCTCTCCCCTCTCCTTCCCCTAGATTGCCTTCCATTTCCCAGCACTGCAGCTGACACATCTGGGTAAGATCATCATGGGCCTCTGTGCGACACATCAGCCTTGTTCTACCATGCTGATTCCCCTCAGTGTTATCCCGAGGGATAGTGATAGCCGTGGTGATAGATACCCACTCTCACCCAGCAATAACCCTCNTGGCAAGATACTTGTTTCAAGGTAAAATAAATGTGTTTATCTGGTCAGGAAACCTGGGTATGGGCAATACCTGAGTAAAGTTTTTGTTTTTTTTGAAGCAGCTTGGAATTTTTAGGAAAATCAGAGGAGTTTCCTTTAGGATGAGCTACTTTACAAGTGTCCTGCCAACCAAGCTGATAGATGCCAGGCAAATCCAAAACTGAACCCAACACTATTCTCTCCAGCTGCCAAGTTTGTGTTTGCTTTGAGGTTTTGATTATAAGCAGTTTCCCCAAAACGAGTGTTTCATTTGTTACCATCATCCCTTCTTCCTCCTCCTCCTTGTCCACTTCTCCCTTCTGTTGCTGCTGTTGGCTGTGTGCTTGGCTGTGCTGGGCTTTGCTGGGCTGTTGCCATCCCTGTCACCATGGGGATGGCACTGCTCTTTTCTCCAGCTCTCCTCAGCCCTTGCACTTGCTCCAGCACTGATCCACCCACAGCTCCCTGTGCTCATAGGAAGTCAGCGTGTGTCTGTACTGGGTGACCTTCCTTTTGGTCAGCAAACTGCATCAGCAGCTGGAGAGGTTTGGTGAGCACCAGGGCCAGCAGTGTCTTTAGGAAGTGAGGAAAGGTTACTTGGTCTTTTTCGGTGATGAAGTGTTAGACTTGCACACATTGTGGAGCCTTCAATGCAGTCCACCTCACCCATCAAGGCTGCATCCACATCACTTAGGGAGGTGAAAAAGTTTTATGGTTTTTCTTTTCCCTCTCTCCAAAAAGTTCAGCTGAGAGTCCTGTAAGTGCTGAGGTGTTGATAGATGGTCATCAATTTTTTTCCCCTCTAAACTATCTTGAAAGTAACCCAGGTCCTCTACAGATAATCAAGGAATAGGGTAAAATTTTATTTCAGTAGAAAGGAAGAGCCTGGTAGACCATTAGCTCCTTTCATTTCCATGTAGGGTTGTCTTGTCACCCATGCACATGTAGAAATATGCATTGTTCTTGTGCTCACTGGTGCATTCAAGCTAAACATGATTGAGCCTGATGGCTGCTTGGATGGGTTACAGGGCACTTCCAGGTGCCATTTGTACATGAGGATACTGGTGATACAGGGAATGGTTGTTTTTTCCCACCTGTATGAGACACTTACTATTTGAGGTGCATTTTAATGATCATTTAGGATATTAAAGCCTTTCTTTGTACATTCACATTTATCTTTGTGTTGGCTAAATTTCATTTCACTTTCTTTCTTCTGAACAGTTTCCTTTTCATTGAATAAAGTGTTCCTCACAAACTATTACCAGTGAAGTCCCTGATGTTGTGAGGTGTTTGGGTGATTGGTTTTTTAACAGCTCTTTCTACCCAAGGGTAGATTTCCTTTCATTATATACCCTCTAACTGGTTTTCCAGGCCTTTCTCACCTTGTGAGTTTCTAAATATGTTGTTGGGTTTTTTAATTTCTTTTTGATGAGGATGTAGGATCCTTTCAAATAAATTGAAGCCTTCTGTCAATAGAGTTGCATTTTTTGTGTTGTTTTCCGCAGACCCATACAGTATGGAACATTGTTCCCCAAGGACCAGATGGCTTGAAATCCATCATTCAATGAGGGTAGAGTAGCACACTTGTTCATTTAAATCTGTTCTTTCTAATAGTTACCAGTTACGGTTATTAGGAATTTTCTGTGCTGTTGGTGATTTATAACCCTTCCATTCTCATATAACTGTTGTGGACAGCAAAATCAAAGGTCTTGTTGCTGTTTGCCCAGGGCACCCACTTTGGTCATATGGGCTTGGGCAGAGTGCTGTACTAATGTGGCTCTGTGGCTTTTGTCTTAAGCTGGGTTGAGTCCCAGTCGGCTTTAGGCATAAGCAGAGCAAGCCTAGGTCTGTCTGCACATGTCTGGGTGACACATCCCACTTGGGTCATGTGAAATCCCTACTCATTGGAGCTTTGGAGGGACCTTCTCGCCTTTGGCTGTGCCTGTGAACTGTGTAGCACTGGATATACAAAATAATCACAGGGAGCCTGAAAATGCCTGTGATGTGAAATTGTAACATTAATAAAAACAAAGGAATGGTTTGTGTTCAACCGAGCAGAGTCATGCCTGTTTTTAGAGAACCGTGTTTTCAGCCTTGTAGTCCTTGGATAAACCCTGATCAAAAGTGCTGTTGCTGACCTGCAGCACAGGTGATTGCAAGGTGGCAGGTACAAGCTCTTGCCCAAGAAACTTTTTCATGTGCAGATGTGCAAAATGTCTGATGTGAGCATGGGAAGTGCTTCCCAGCAGGGAAGGCAGGGCCTGTGTTGTGCAGTGCAGATGCTGGGGTATCCCTCTGTATGGGGTGAATCAATCCCAGATCTGCAGAGATGTAGCTCAGCCCCAGTGAGAAGCACCAAAGGAGGTAAGGGAGCTCTCCCCATGTGTCTGAAGCAAGGTCTGTGGTTTATACCTGGCTTCTGTCACTGCAGCATTAGTTGAGGTCAGGTTCCCCTAATGGATGAGTGTAAAGGGAGAGCAAACCCATCCCTGCTGTGTGTGCATCTCTTCTGTGCTGCAGTGCACAGGTCCCGTGTGGCTGTTGGATTCTCATCAGTCAGTGGGTCCTGCTTGGGGCTGCTGGCACTGGTGGCTGGGCAGGGCAGGCTCAGCCCTGCCCACGGCA
Source organism: Phainopepla nitens (assembly GCA_013400175.1). Taxonomy (NCBI): domain Eukaryota; kingdom Metazoa; phylum Chordata; class Aves; order Passeriformes; family Bombycillidae; genus Phainopepla; species Phainopepla nitens. Next base: position 303,966 of record VXBQ01003604.1, read on the forward strand.
TGGCCAGCCCTGGAGCCTGTGGAAGAACTTGCTTTGCAAGTCTCTCCTGGGCAGTGGAGGGAATGTCACCTCCATGTAGGCTTGCTTTTTCCCCCCTGTGTCTTTCAATTTGGTAGAAGCTCTGTGTCAGAGCTGCCCAGGGTGTGAGATGTGATATTCACAGATTGTCATCCTGGCCAGTTGGGCATCTCCTTCATTGGATAGCAGAGACAACAGTGCACATGTGGAGGTTGGAGCTACTGGCAGAATTTGGACCAGAACACTCTGAGGTTTTGCTCAAGGCTGCTCCTGGGGCCAAACAGCAAAGGATGCTTGGTGTTGGTCACCTTTAGATGACAGAAGTGGAGGGATGGCAAAGATTCAGGGATCCAGATGAGCTCATCTGGTCTCAGAGTGACCCTGACGAGGACAGGCTGAGAGTTGGGGTTGTTCAGCATAGATAAGAGAAGGCTCTAGGAGACCTTACTGTGGCCTTTTGGTACTTAAAGGGAGTTTATAAGAAGGGTGGGGACAGGTTTCTTAGCAGGGCCTATAATGATGAAGGGTAATTGCTTTAAAGTAAAGAGGGTAAATTCAGACTAAATAAAAGGAAAACAATTTTTTAGAATGTATGTGGTGAAATGGTGGAGCAGGTTGCCCAGAGTAGAGTAGATGGAGGAGATGCCCCATCCCTGGAAATGTTCAAGGTCAACTTGGGTGGGGCTCTGAGCAACATGATCAAGTTGATGTCCCTGCTCCTTGCAGGAGGGTTGGACTGCGTGACCTTTAAGGGTCCCTTCCAGTCCAGCCTATTCCACAATTTCCAGTCTGGTAGAGAGAGCATCACTGCAGTGCAGTCATAGTTGAGTAGTCAACATGGAGCTTGTGCTTGCAAACAAGAGTAATGCTGTGGTCTTTGATGTACAAGAAATTATTGTGGGCTGCCTTCCATGCTACCAAGAGTGATGTATCAAGAGGTGCTGGTAATAACCTGTGGGAGCACCTTCTACTGTGATTTGTTTGGAAACAAGTAAGATGTTGTTGTAAGTAGATGGAGCAACAGGACACCTGGGTCTTGGTGCACTGTGAAGTGTCCTCAGGTAACTTGTGCCTTCCTGACAACATTATGCAAGCGGACTTCTTGTTGTCTGCTGTTAGCCTGGGGATCATACCTAGTGCAAACAGATATCTCTTGACCTTGATGGGTATTTAAAAGTGTTATTTTCCCCATAGTAGGACAGTTAGAGCACTAACCATGCTCCAGAGCCTGTTGTCCTTTGTACAAATGTTGAATCAAAGGCTGTCCATCCCCCAAGGATCTCGTGGTCTGGATCAATGACAGGAGGTTGTGATTGGTACATGCATATGGGAGAGTAAAAGAAAAATGCCAGGACACTATTGATCATCTTGACAGACATGCCTCAGAACACCAGCAGCTTCACAGTTATTGAATTTTCTTGTAAATGTCACGCAAAGAAGAATTTTGATGAAGTCGCTGAGATGGTTTGACAGACATTTGAGATTAATTTCTACCAGGGGCAGGAAGAGAAAAAATGTCATTCAATATTGAAGGCATTTTCCATTGACTGGCCCAGGAGACCAAGTTCCTAAGTAATAGTCAACATTATAAGAGTCAACAGCAGATAGTGGGTACTGTAGAGTGTGGGGTAAGGATTGAGAGTTACAGAGCTCTTGTGTGATGAAATAGGGAAAGGGGCTATCCTTGAGAAGATGAAGTGGGATGGAAGCCATGACTCGTGGTAGTACTCTTGCTGGTCAGGAGAAGTTACGTGTCTCAGGGAAGGGTGGGTGTTTGCTGTGATATGGCAAAGCAAGAGCTTCAATGACAACGGCAGATTTGGATGCTGGATGAAAGAGCATTCAAAAGATCTCCTGAGACTTAATTTAAAACCTAAGGAGACGATTCTGGAGTAGAGAAGAGAGTCTGCATGGAGGAGGGCACAGACCACCATAACAATACAAATTTCTGGTGGAGGTGAAAGGGAGGTAGAGAAGGATGGGAGCATGGGTTGAACCACAGGGCCCGTGGGGAGGGAAACTTGAAGTTGAACTGGAGGGTGATGAAGAGGCAGGAAGGGAGAGATGAGATATTGTGCTGACAGAGGCAGGTTGGAGAAGCCAAGGCCAAGAAGAGGGACTTATGGATTTTGACCTTTGGCTAAGAAGCCACACTTTTTTCAGTAGAATCATGAATAAATAACATTATTGCTTCCACACCCAGACAGGATTCTCTGCAGATAAAACAGTGCAGAGAGGGAAAAGCTTTGCATGTAACATTGTCCTGGGGTGCATCAAACACAGCAGAACCAGATGAGCTAAAGAGGTGATTATCCCACTCTGGGCAGCATTGGTGTGGCCTCCTGACCTGGAGCTCTGTGTGCAGTTCTAGGCCCTACCAGTTAAGAAGGTTGTGAAGTTCCTTGAATGCATCCCAAGGAGGGCAACAAAATGGAATTGCCAAAGTGGAATTGCTGAAAGTTGTGTCCTATGAGGAGCATCTGAGGGCTCTGGACTTGGCTGGTTTGGAGAATAGGAGGTTGAGGGGGTGACTTCATTGCTCTAAGAGCTTCCTGAGGAGGGGAAGGGGAGAGGGCAGTGCTGGGTTCCGCCCGCCCAGGATCCTGTAGCAGGATGTGTGGGAATGGTCCAATGCTGCATCAAAGAAGGCTCAGACTGGACATTATGAATAATTTCTTTGCCAATAGAATGGTCAAACTCTGGAACAGGCTTTCTAAAGAGGTTGTCAATGCTCCAAGCTGGCCAGTGTTTAAAAGGCATTTGGACGGTGCCTTTCATTATGTTGTTTAACTGTTAATCACTCCTGAAGCAGTTAGACATTTGGACTGCATGGCTGTTGCAGGTCCCTTCCAACTGAAATGGTCTGTTCTGTTTTATTTGATCCCATTCAATTCCATTCAATTCCATTCTAATACTGTCCTGTCCAGTGCTATGCTATCCTATCCTATCCTCTTCTGTCATCAGAAGTGGCTCTGTGTGTGTGCTTTGGTCAGGGACCCCTGCTGCACTCCTGCTTGAGAAGGGATCTGCCTGGCTCCAGCACTTTCTATCCCATCTCCCCACTTGCAATGGAGATGCTGTTCCCATAAAACAGGCATGTGCTGATGTCTCTGCCTGGCTACACAAGCCAGCTCTGGAAAACCTCAGCTCCTAGATTACCAGTATAGCAGGGCTCTCTGTCTGCAAAGGTGTAAGATTACAAAACACACACTAGAAAGGCTTAACCAAAACCACTTCATTTTTAGCAGTTTGTGAGGGTTTATTCATTACACTTCAGCAGAGGAATGCAGGAATGTGAGCAGCATTAAACCTATTCATTTGGCAGGGAGGCATCTCCTCTCCCCTGCTCCAGCCTGCTTGGCTTTAATGATAATTGCACCTCTTGAGTTGTTGAGTTGGCTCCCTGCCACAGGGCCCTCCCCACACAGATGTGTGTGGCACAGTGCTGGGAAGGAAGGCTGGAGCCAGGAGAGCTGAGATGAATGCTTTGGAGTGGAGCTGTCCTTCCCGCTGGGATGCGCTCCACCACTGCTTTGCATCCTGCCCTGCATCCCATCTTGCATCCCATCCTGCTCACACCTCTTCCCAGACTCCCCTGCTGTGGGCAGCTGCCTGATTCAAAACAAGGCTTTGATTTCTCCCTGACAAGCCCTCAGCTCTGCAAATGACCTAGGCTGAGGTTTGAATGGTCCTACCTTTCCAAAGAGCCTGTTCTGCATGTCCTGGGCCACCCTCCCTTTGTGGGACTGCCCTAGTGCTGGCATGGGCAGAGAGGCTCATGGATGTTCTTTTCCTCTTTATTCTGGGCAGGGAAGAGGGTGACAGTCACTCCCTCCCTCTTACATATCCTGCTGGACAATTCATGTTGTTGTTATGATTCTTATTCTTATCCTCATTCTTAGTATTTCTTTAGTGCCTCTGATTAACCATCCCCAAATGCATCTAACAGTATCCTAGCATCTAAAATTTAACTATTGATTTCAAAAGCCTTGTCACTTTAAAAATGAGAAATAATAATACACACACACACAAAAAATGGCAGCAGTAATTTTTGTTGGCTTGTTAAGAATTTGAAAGATGCAATAAAATCGGATTTTCGGTTTATTTGTGCTGCCTGTTCCCAGAGGAGGAATGTGGTGCTCTGCATAACCTGGCTGCTTGCTGCAGCTGCTGCCATCACCACTTTCTGCTCTGCTGCTGGAGTTTCACATAAAGGGCCTGGGAAGCTGAGGGAACTGTAGCCCTGGATCCCTAATGAGAAGACAGATATTGAATGTGAGCTGTGGATGCACAGACTGGGCAGCTGGAGAATTTGTCAGCAGAAGTGAGCACCGTGGGTACAATAGCACTGTCGACCTAATAGAAGCTAGTACCGTTGAATTTGAGGCACAGAGACATGGAGAAGGTTTTATTGAAAGTAGCTTCAGGGTCTCTGCTTAAAAGACACTGTTTTGAAGGATCTGTTATGAGAATAGAAGCAGCCTAATTCAGTTCATTAACTGGGCCCAGCCATCATCTGGGGACCCCAAGGTTTCACCTGCTGCACAGTGCCAGTGAGAAGACAGCCTGTTCCTAGAAGCTGAGATGAAACTAATTGTGTTTCAGCAACTGGGCTACATTTGGACAGAGTCTATTAATTGCACTTGTACTTGAAACATTAATGAAACCCTCTCTCTTGGCAGGACTGGGAGATGGAAAGTTAAGGGTAAAAAGGTTTTCTTAGCCCCTCCCCTCTTCCCATGTTTGGGATGCTCAGGTGCAGTGCTTTGGTACTCAATGTCTGGATTTTGGTCAAGTCACTAAACTGCTTCATGCTCATGGTCCACAGTTGTACAGCAAGAGCTAGGGCAGAGGTGGTCTCCCGTGCTCTGTGTCAGCCTCAGTTTTGAGACAGTTTTGGGTATCATCAGTAGATAGTTCCTGTCCAGTTTCCTCTTGGTTAAGTTGGACCTCTCTGAAGGTGTGACTTTTGGACACATTATCCTCAGTTGTTATGATGGTAATCCCTTAATTGTTCATTTGTGCAGTAATTTTAGAGTTTACAAGAAGGCCAAATGAATTAATATGAGGAAGATGAGAGGATGGGATGGACCAGATGGGTCCACTAGAGCAAGTGAAGGAATTAAAGAAGACTGTGGCAAGGTGAGAGACTTTTTTGTCTGCTTTCTCCACCTAACACATTCACTGCCCTGGGCTGAGAAGAAGCAGCTGCTTGAGAGCACACTGGAGACTATATATAGCAAACAGAGATACTTTGCATCATCTTCTGTCTTGGTGATCCTCCAGTCAAGGTGGACCTGCTGACCATGGAGTGTCCTCCATGGTCACCTGTGCAAGTGATTTAAAAAGTCAAGCACCATCACTGCCATAGACCCTGGCAGTGTGTCTGCTGCTGCTGGAGGGATCCAACTGTGCAACCTTTGGGCAACTCTAAGGTCCTGTTTGCTTTGATAGTGACTCTGTATGGCAAGGTCCACACACTGGTAGCTCCTGGTTCTCTGAAATGCCCTCTCCCAGTCACCTTCATGTGTAGTTGTATAACTCAGACCTTGGACACAGAGGGTTTGGGACAGTAAGAACAGAGCAAAAGTCTTTGATTTTTTTTTGTGGTTTTTTTTTTTTTCCTTGTAAACACCTGCAGGTATCAATCTTCTTCACTAATGGAGAAACTGAGGCACATGTGCTACCTGCCCTGACAGCGTTTGCTCTCTGCAGAAAGTCTGCACTCCTGAGCTTTAAACAGAAAATTTCTAATGAGGAAATCAACAAGCAAACACGAAACAAAAGCAAAAAGTGACGTATCTCCAACTACCTCCCCCTCCCCCGTTACCCACTTAGCAGGGACAGTGCCTAGTGCTTTCCAGCGCCTGTAAAGGTGCGGCACACCCTATCCTGGGAAATGGCTGTGCCATGTAACCGCCCTGCCCTCCTGCCGGGAACTGATACCCTGCAGCAAGGCAGCGCGGAGGGATGGATAGACTTGTGCTCAACCAGTCCTGCTTTCTCCTCGCCCAGCAGGTTGTTGGGCAACTTAGGGATTGCTCAACCCAGTGGAAGTCTTTCCATCGGGATGACGGGTGCTAACAGCACTTAAGTAGTTGTTAAGTGCTTTGAGATCTGTGGTAGTGAATTAAAAGATAAGGAGAGGAGGTGGGGGAAGGGGGGGTACAAGTGTCAGGAATTTAATTGGGAAATCTTTTCCATTGTATCACCTTTCTATTTATTCTGATCCCACTGCTACTGTTGGCTTTCTAGAGCTAGATCAAGACTGTGGTGAATCCAAGACCCCAAACCTTGCTGTTGTCGCTGGGTTACGCTTAACATCGTTACTGTGCTAACAGCAGCAGCAAGGCTGATAAAAAATATTTGTGTCTCCTGGAACATAACCTCTTTGGGATGAGAAGAGGTCCTGGCACTGCACTCTGCCCAGATTTAGGTACCGATAATGGAGTTTTTCCTACCGACATCTTGGGACGATGGATGGTTGTACGACACGGTCCTTTCGTAGCGTCCTTGCAGTGCCAGCTCTTCTCCGTGGGCTTTCTCCTCCGATGGCGGGTGGTTGGCTGCCACTGCGGGGCTCAGGCTGTGCCAGCCATGCGTTGCCCAGTCAGGCAGGGCACAGCTGGTGGCTTGCTCTGTGGTTGTTGCAACCCTCTCCCAGGATCTCGGGCTGAGCTCAGCTCTGCATGTATGCACATGCAGGGGAGCATCGCGAGAGCCGGCAGTCCTTCCTCCTCCTCCTCCCTGGTGCCGGAGCTAGCTGGCGAGCCGGCATCAAAGCAAAATTTCCCACTGGTGTCTCTTTTCTCGGAGGCTGCCTGTCTCCGTCGCTGGCTTTCAGTGGCATTGAAGCCTGCCTGGGAATGGGCGCCACTCCCACATAGCTCCTGGGTCGACTCTCATTAGGAAGGGCGTATTCCTTGGAGAGGGTGAGCTGTGCCTCTCATTTTGTTTCTCCATGTAGGAGCCAGGCTGCAAAGCCAGGACACAGAGCTATGTTTCTTCCCCAGGGCTTGTTCTCACTGGCGCTGGCTGTGGCTGGCAGCCCTGTCAGTCGTGGTGTGGCGATTAACGCTGGCACAGCAGTGCCTGGATGGGTGAGCCTTTCCTGCGTGTGCTGGGCTGTTCTGCTGGACCCTGGGCGGGTGCCCCATCAGGCATGCCCTGATTTGGGGTGGGGATCTCATCTCTTGCCCTGAGTTTCCCCATGTACTCTGTGGTCGTGAAAGGCATCTTCAGGGAAAATGTCACAGTCACCAGTTCTGGTGATGCTGTTCCCCAGGGTTCTTCCAGAGCTGGTGACCCTGGTGTAGCTCAAAAACCCAGATTGGGTGCTTTACTAGTGAAAGAGGGATAGTGATGTGTGCCAGAGACAAGGAGTGAGTTATTGTGCCCTCTCCAAGCCAAGTCAAGGGATCTGGGCTTCAGAATCTCCTCAGAGGTAGTTCCCGTCTCAGCACTACCCAGCATTACTGGGGTTACTGGGTAAAACACCATGATCTTGTCCCCACATCTTCCCACTGACTGTCATCATCATTTATACTTTGGCTTTATCAGGGTGCAGTGACTGACGCAGATGAGATGCTCACTCATCTCCTTGGAGGAGGAGAAGGAGGAAGAGGAGGAGAAGGGTGGCAAGGAACAGGTTGCCCAGAGAGGTGGCAGATGCTCCATCCCTGGAAACATTAAAGATCAGGTGGGACTGGGCTCTGAGCAACCTGATCGAGCTGATGTCCCTGCTCACTTGAGGGGTTTTGAGTAGATGGTCTTTAATGGTCTCTCGGAACCCAAATGATTCAGTGAGGGCAATCCCCAGCCTGGCTAACTCAGAGGAGCAGGTGGGGTGCAGGGCATCCCCCTGACCTTGTTGCAGAGCTGCAGGAGTGGAAGACAGAGGCTGACCCAGTAACAAAGGGATAGTTGCATGCACTGAGGGGAGATCTGAGCATTCACATTGCTCAGTTACAAATTCCTCTCTAAATGGGTGTCTCAGGACCTTTTTAAAGGCTATTGCTAATTAATACAGACCCTACCTGTGCTTGATCTTCAGCAGCGGGATATGTCAGTCTGAAAGCAGGCTGGAGAGGCAAAACAAGTTTTGGGTTTTTTTTAATCTTCCCACAAGACATGCCTTTCTGAGCACCGAAGGACATATTTGCATTTTTTGGGGCATAGTGTGAATACTTTCAGCAAATACTAAAATAAATACACATATCCATCCCACATGAGTGTGTACAAGGCAGTAGAAGATACCTGCACTTGAAGGGCTCAGCATCTTATTACTGCTGCATAGCTTGTTGCTCAGGGAGCCTGCTGAAGTTGTCGTGTCCTTTGACAGTGTTTCAGCTCATACCTGTATTGTTCCTGGTGTCTACCAAGCTTCAGCCATGGCTTCTCTCTTCAGCACCTAGTCAGAAACAGCTTGCCTTGGGTTTGCAGTCAGTGTTTTTATCTGGTTCCTCCAGTGCTGCAGGATCTCAGTAAGCCAGTCAGCTGAGAAATGGGATCACTTCACCAAATGCAGTCCAGTTTTTTTGATAGCACGTGTAAATACAGCTAGTCACTAAAAAAACTGAAAGCCCAAGGCGACATTGGCGGTTCATTCCTTCAGCGGCTGAGCAGTGTTACTGTAAGATCTGGCCATCCTTCTGCACTGCTACACCTGAAACCAATCTCAGGCTGCAAAGGATGTTGCTGAACACACTCGCAACAGGGAACCCATCCAACTGACATTTTTTCTCTCCCCTGGGTTATTATTCTGTAGATTCGGTTCTCCAATCCAGTTTGCAGTCTCGCATGGCAAACTGGCATGCACTGGCATGGCTGAGAGGGAGGAACTAATGGAAACAATATCATGGGTTGGTCCCAGTGCCAGGAAGCTTGTGGGGGAGAGTCACTGGCCTAATCACATCGAAACCTTGGGAGTTGCAGCTGAACTGGGAATCTCCTCAGGCTTTGTGCCTGCCCTACTTCCCAGGGCAGTTTGGTTGATGATGATGAATGGGAAAATCTCAGCAGCCAGTTCCCTGCACACACAGGTTGTTCCTTTGTGCTCTTGCTTTTAGAGTTAACAGCACAAAAAGGTAGAGGTGGGAGAGTGTTTGATAATTCTTTTCACATTCTCATCTTTTTCTATATTTGCTTCCCATCCTGATACTCTCTGTTAGCATTGGTTCAGGGCAAGGCCACCCCTGGTAGATGTGAGGTTGGGAGGAGCTGGGCCCAGTACCAGGCTTGGGGCTGGTTGCCACACTTACATTTTTTGTCCTTCTTGCCCTAGATGAGCCAAGATCCCCCTCCCAGGAGCCATGTTTCTGTTTAGCTTATGTGGAGCTGGGTTTTGCACCTTCTGCTGACTGTTCTCAGCAGTGGGTTCCTTGCCAGCATCCTTGCTACAGTGTGGAGATGGAACCATTGGTGTCCGTGCTCATTGCAGGGGGCTTGAACTACATGAATTTAAAAGGTCCCTTTCAACCCAGACCATTCTGTGATTCTGTGATCCCTAGTTCTGTGGTCCAGCAGATGAATATTTCTAACTGGCCTGAGGGAACCCCTTTTGGAGAAGGGGAGAGCAGGCACATCTTTCCTCTCCGCAGCCGTTTTCCAGCATGTAGCATTCCTGAGATGCACTGTTTCCCTGTCTCAATGTGCGGTACCACCAAACCCTCTCCATCCTTTGATCCAGGGCTTTTAACAGAGCAGCATGATGCTCCTGTGCTAGCCAAACAGCTTTGATTCTGCCATGCAATGTGGTGTGCATGTGTCCAATGGGTGCTGTAAACACCCTTTTCCTTGCAGAAGTTGAGAGTAAATGAAACCAAAGCTCACAATTGCACTTTGGTTTATTTATTTCTTTCTTTTTCCTAATGGTCCCTGTGTTTTTAGCACTTACTACTGGATGCAAGGGGATGCTGCATCAGTGTGTACCTGCAGTGTCCTTTGTTAGCTCACACCTCTCATCCCATGTGTGAGAGAGGATGCTAACAGCAGCTGGGTCCCCAAAAGGTGTTTTCCTGTAAATCCTGAAGACAAATCACGCTAATGGGAGGTGACTGGCTGCAAACTTGTGGCCAGAGGAAGATGGATGGTTTTGAGCAGGGGTGTTGTGACCTGAAACTTAAGCCTGTGGCTGGGTCACTGCCCTTCTTTCAAGTTGTTTTCACTGGGCTGGAAGCTTTCTTGTTATGCATTGAGTTGCATCCAGGGAGGATCTGAAAGGTCGCTTAACCCTTTGCCTCACAGTGAAAGCAGAAAGAAATGATAATACAATAAATCCAAAGCAATCCAACAATCCTCCAAAAAAAAAAAAAAAAAAAAGACCCTGAAAGCTGAAAAAGCCCACAAAGGAGGATGCTGGGTTTATATTGCTTGTTCAGCAAACAGCCTGCATCTGAGTTGAGGTTGCAGCGAAGGTTTATACAGAAATTCAATACCATTTGGGATGTAACACAGGTAACAGCATTTTTTTCCCTCTTCTCTCTCCTCCCTTCATTTTTGCTCTAATGCATTTGACTGAATTATAGTGTAAATCCATGGCTGTATAAATACCAAGTGGAGGAGAAAAATATGCAGGAGAAACCACAGGCATTGTTTAGGTGGTTCTTTGATGTATTTCACCCATGAATATAAACTGTTAGCCTTGTGGGATGGTTTTGGGCTAAAAGGGGCTTGGGACTGGTTTGTTGGGTACCTTATAAAAACACTTCACAGGCATTTCACTTCCCATCCTTTCTCTCTTGATGTGTATGCCTTGCAGAAAAGGTGCTTGTACTCTCGGCTCCCAAGATTAAACCCCTTTTACTGTACAAATACTGCTTGGGATCCACAATTTGTTCATATGTTGAATGCCTTGAAGGATATAAGTCCAGGTTCTGGCACTGCCAGATCCATGTTGCACAGTAGCATCTTAGCTTTAACCAAGCTTGTCGGGAAACACTTGTTCCTCAGGACAGATCCTACAGCTTATGTTGGAGTCAGGAGTGGGACCATGCTGCCCGTGGTGGGTCTGCAGTGATGAAGAAAAGGACAGGGGGATTTGGCAGCTGGGCTTATTTGTTTGTTTGTGAGTGCAGAGAGAGGACTAGTCTGTGATGGTTGGCAATAAATGTGGCCTGATACTTAAGTACCAGTTCCCAGGAAATTGCCATCAGAGTAATTAGCATGTGCTGACTTATTTGTACAGTGATAACAGCAGGAAAGTATTGAAGCAGGAAAAACAAACACATTATTCATTTGAAACTTCAATCCACAGCCTTTACCTGACAGTTCACTCTTTGCAATACACAGGTCTATTTTTAGGCTTCCAAGTCAAGCGAGCTCTTTTTTCATTTTTGTTTTGCATTTTGGTCTTTATTTTGCTGACATAAATTGGAAATGAATCTGTGCTTAGAGATAAACAAACTCAATTCTAAAATAAACATTTTGAATACCAAAGACTCTGTGGAAGTGCTGAAGCTTCAGTACGAGGCTCTTGAAACTTGTGCCCTTGCAAATGGGATGAGGGTGCTGCAGACAGCAGCTAGGGTGGGCAAGATGAGCTCTCTGTGCAGATGCTGCTCTGGGTAGCGGAATGTGATCTCTGTTTCTGTCCAATGTATTTGGTGTGAGCATCTTCTTTAGCCCAGGTTTCCGTGGTTGGTGGTGAGTGCTGCTTAGCCAGCCGGATTAGAATTGTCGTTTGAGAGGTAAACACTGAGGAGCAGGTTTATTAACTTGGGCAATAATTATTGTTAACGAGACTGTGGGAGAGTGGCACAGGGTCAGAGGAGTTTGTGGTTGTGAGGCATCTGAGGAGGGTATTTGGGGAAGGGCAGCCTTATATGTGTGAGTATATGGAAAAGCTGGTAAGAGAGCAGGAGATGTTTGGGGATGGGGGAAATGTGTGTGGAGAAATGTGTGGATTCACCTTGGAATGGAAACAATGAGGATGAAAGTGTTTGCTCTGCCTTTCCTCTCCTCTTCTGCTTACCAGCCACCTGCAGAAGCAATTCCCTGCCAGGCACTTGTTCTAAATCCTTTGAAAGCTCCTCTTCTCCTTTGGTGATTATAAATACAGAAAAAAGGGTGGAGGCAGAAGACAGGCTGTCTGCAGGGGAAGAGAGCAGAGAGGCCCCAGGGTTTCTCCTGGAGATGGATTTTGTGAACAGCTGAGGAAATCAGGCAAAGCAACTCCTGCAGCCAGCAGCTATATCACAGGGACCTCTGGCCACAAATGCAGTGCAGATAAATCAGAGTTCAAGTGCCTTTTTTAAATACCAAAGGCTTTTAGGTATTTGAGCCAGCCATCAAAAAGGTGACTTACCATCTCCATATCTTGAGCTCTTTGCATGGAGCCTGCATGCCTCCCTGGAAGGTGTGGCTTAGGCAAACACTAGCAGTACTGCTCAAATCAAAGGTAGGAGTGAAACTTGTGACCTACCTTATGCAAGATTCAGACTGGGTGACCCAATGATACTAAAGTCTTTGGGAGTGATTGCTAAGCTTTGCAGCCCCAAAATTTCATCCCTATCCCTGGTTCCCCCCGTATTTTCCAGCTACCAAGTGCAGGTTTAGGGTTGGTGGAGGCTGGGTTTTGACTGCAGCCTCCAGGTTTCCTAGGGAGCAATAACAGCTCCTTGATTTTTGTGCTACAGGTTAGTTACCCTTTTAATCCTATGGCTGTCACAGTGAGTCTCCCACATTTAAGCCCTAAAGGAAGAAGAGGCAGGAGTGAGGGAAGGTATTGCAAATGCACAACCATGAACCAGTACCATGATGATGAAAACTGTAAACAAACCAGGCAGGAGCTGAAATTTGCTTTTTGTTTGCAGGGAGGGTTTTCCAGCTCTTAGAGAGAGAATGCAGTCAGGGACTATGTCCTGGGATATGCTTTTGAGGCTTAGAGGAACCCAGCAGATGTGAAGATCCTGGAATCAAGAATCACAAAGGGAACCTGCAAGCATAATTATGGTAAACATCAATGGGTGGTTTCAGAATGACAGAACTGGGAGCGTCATTCCTTTGGCTCAGGTGCTTACAGTCAGGACAGTTTTGTGTGCCTTTTGTAGAGCCACAGACTGGCCCAGATTGGAAGGGATTGTCTGGTTCAGTCTTTTGTGGGAAAGGGAGCCAAGGTGATTGTAGCAACTTTGTCCAGTTGTATCTTGAAGACCTCGAGTGATGGAGACTCCACCATCTCCCTGGGGAGGTTATTCCAATGAGTGATTGTTCTCCCTGTAAAATGCTTATTTCTTACATTATGCTTTGTTTCTGCCCTGTGAGTGTATTTTTTTACTTGCTTTTGTCTGGACATGATTTTTCCTGTTTTTTTAGCTGGGAAAAAAAAATCAGAGTGGGTTTCTTGGTTTAACAGTGTGTGTTTTATTTTGCTGTTTGTGGTATGGATCTGGCACTTTTCTTGCTCTTCAAAATCCTCATCTGGGTAGTGATGGGATGCAGAGGACCTTTGGATGGGGCAGGGATGTCTGGGGCTGGACAAGCCTGATGGCTGATAATGAGGCATCTTTGATTCTTTGTACCACCAGTAATTGAGCCTCTTGTTCTTTGTACCTCATTGATTTCTAGGCTTTAAGGTCATGTCCTTATATATAACAGAGATTCCTTGAATTAATTTCCACTCTGCAGTCAGCAGTTGTGAATAGAACTAAGTATGCATTTCTGGAGAAGCAAGAGAAGCAATGTGGAAGCATCTCATCTTATTTTAAAAATTTCCAGCGCTGGATCCTTGGCCATGCTAATTGGAGGACTTTTCTCTCTATTAACTACCTGAATGTTGAAAAATGGTATTGTTGTTTCTGGTTTGTTTTCTGTTGAGCTTCAACTTTCAACCTTTGGTCTCGTTATGCCTTTGTCTGGCAGGCTGAGAACACTCTTCTGACAGGTACCTACAGGCCGCGAGGTGCCTTTTAACTTTCTCTTTGATTGACTTCCTTGAGCTCCTTGCTACAAGCCTGGGTTTGTTCTTGTGGTTGTCCTCTGAACTCTCTCCAGTTTTTCCAGCAGTATTCTTGAAGTGTGGGTACAAGTATGAAACCTCACACTCCCATCAGCGGTGCCAGCCCAAGGCCCGAAGATAACAGGGCCTGTGCTGGTACGTGACATCCCTCGTCTGTGGAGCCAAGCACCATGGACCTGCCTTGCTAGCTCACGTTGGGCTAATTATGCCTCTTGCCTCAGCCAGTCCTGTAGGTGTCTTCTGTGTTTGAAAAGTTTCCACGCACTCATTTCTTTAATGTGCCAAGTGTCTCTTTAATCTTTCTGATTTTTTTTTTCCTTGGTTTGTATTCTGAAAGGAGTTTTAGTCCAACCTTACTCCCTGTACCAGCTGCACATCAAAAATCTTTACAAAGCTGAGAGCTGCTAGGAATGTGTTTTAGAGAGCAGGGGGAAGGAAAGTAGTTCATGAGAGGGAAGTAACACTGAGATACATCTGCAGTGCATGGTTGGACAGGACAGATGCATACCACTAGCTCCAAAGTCCCACAGACTTTTTTGACCTCTTCAGATCTTGATGGATTGTTTTCTCCCACGAAGATTAACCATGGAGATGGTTAACCTGCAAGCCCTGTGCCATCAAACCTGTCATTGCTGGCTATGGAGTGTAGCACCAAGCTTCTTGCCTGGGAGTCGTGGACTGGATGCTCCCATTGGGGGTTTGGGTCAGTGCTGGTAAATTTCTAGATACTAGACACAGAGAGTTGACTATATTTCCAACTGAGGTCTTTTTATTATTGATTCTGTGTTGTTTCTTATGTATAATGATTCAGAGGAAACAGAAGTGTTGATCTGATGGGGAACCTAGAAAGCTTTTTGGTAATAACATCCAGATGTTTCCTTAGACATCTGCTTATGTCACTGTTGAAGTCAGTGCCTTCAGCAGTGCTGCTGGTGTGTTTTACTGCCTGCTGTTGTGTGTGATGCTAATTTGTGAGTAATGCAGAAATGGAGGAGGGGGAAGTTTAGCAGCAGAAGCAAGGACAACCAGCTGCCAAGGAAGCGTGGGAAAGGAAGACAATCCAGACTGTAACCCAAATTATTCTTGCTTTTACCGTTCATGTAGGGTGTTTGGAAGTAGTCTTGCATGTAATTGTAAGTACTGTGCCTCAGGTTTGCCTGGTTACAGGTCACTGTGTCCCTGTCCTGTTGCAACTCAGCCATGTGGGCAAGACATTTGTCTGTCTGAACACTGTGACTTCAGCTGAGAGCAGTGCAAGCTCTCCTTGTGCAGTGACTGATATGTGAAAACATACTCCTGCCTGTCCCCTCATTAGTGGGAAGCTGTTTCTCTCCCTGGTTGTATCTGTTTAGCACTTCAACAGTGCCTTGCTAATCCCTGCGCCAGGATTGTGAGCATGCAGTGTTCCTCCAGGGAGGGTCAGCTTTGGGGCAGCTCAGCTGCCTCATGCCAGGCCTTTGGGCAGCCAGGATGCTACTGGGAGCTGTGCTTTTAATGTCACTGTGTCAGCATTGTGCCGTGTCTGAGGGAATATTGCCAGTGCCCCGAGCCATTCAGTGTCTTTCTAGGCTGCCCACTCCAAGCCCTGGGTGACAGCCCTTCTGATATGGACTCAGATCTGGTGTGCTCCTTGCACCACGCTGCTCTGCCTCCCTCTTCCTGAATGACTTCTGCTGGTGGCTCATTTTCAGTGTCACAGAGGGTGTGTGTTCAGAGCAGACCAGTTTGTGGTGCTGATGTGGACACCTGGTCTTGAAAGGTGATGGCAGCCACAAGGTCTTTGAAGAAGAAAAGAATCTCATCTCCCCATATGAAGGCTAGTGTGTCACCTCCCTCCAGGGATGGTGGGGTGACATTGGAGGTTATGCAGGTTAAAACGGGGGAAGAAGGTGGAAACGGGTGGTTGGGGTGTGGCAAAGCCCTTCTGTGAGGAGGAGATGTTGGTGTGGTAGGTGCCTGTGAGATGAATGACCCAAAGGCCTCGATGTCATCCCATTCCTGTCTCTTTCTCTCTAATGAGTGACACAGCACCATGAGCTGGCCCAAGATGGGCCATCAAGTGCTCTTGGTTACGTGTCAGAGAGTGGCCCAGCTGGGTGATTCACAGGATGGAGGTGGACACTGTACAGCCCCAGAGGAACCTGCAGCACCTTGGTTTGTGGGTGTGGTCCTTCAGAGAGTAAAGACCCTGAAACAGCAGTGCAGGTTTTGAAGCAGGAGAGGCAGCATGGCTTGTAAATGTTTGTCACATGAATGCAGAAAGCAGCAAGAGATGGTCAGAGAGACAAGTTTCTGGAGCTGTGGATGGCATTACCACCCTTGTGGCTTGGGGGCTGTCTTGTTACCAGTTGCCATCATCTTAGCTGTACCTCCCATGCTCCCAGGGTGTGCCAGAGCCATTTGCTTCCACCATACCAGCTATGATCTTGTTCCTTTTGGCAATGAACCATGCTGCTTGACTTCCCTAGCAAAAGTGTGTTTGAGCATCATTGGCTTTGTACCTCCTGTGCCACATCCTGCACCCAAGGGAGAGGTTTCTTCAGCAGGATAGACCAGCTTTCCTGCTTCTCATAGAGTGATATCATAGAAAGACTTGGGCTGGAAGAGACCATAGAGATCATCTATTCCAACCCCTCTGCTATGGGCAGGAGCCCCACTTCACTGTTGATCTCTGTAACTAGGAACATTAAATTTGGGTAGGATCAAGCTTCCATTGATGTAAGAGAGCTCTTCTTTTATGAAGCTAAATTACAAGTTACTCCCAGCTGCCTCCTAAACCTGGGTTAGTTTCTATGTCACCAGCCCACCCTGACAATCCATCTCAGCTGCTGGGTTGGAGTTAGTTTGCAGGCCTTCCCTAATGGGATAGGGCTGCTGGCCTCTTCTTCTGCAGCTCTTCCCACCCAAAGAAACCTTGTAGACATCTCCATTGTGTTTATTTTCCATCTCTTTCAAATGTCCCCTGAACACAGATGAAGGCTGCTTCTTTCTTTCTCAGGACCATTACATTGGGCTGCTTGTGTCTGGCCAGTGTCCAGTGGAGGAGCTCCTGGACATCACAAAAGTCTCTATTTAAGATAAAGTACCTAAATGCTGTGTTTCTGATTCACTCTGCACACAAAATAAGGACTATTTTTGATAAAACTCTAGAATTTAATCTAGATATGATTTCTGGAGTTCCTGCTGCCTCAGTGGAGCAGTTTGTTATACCCAGCAGAGCAATGTCTGCATTAGTATTAATCAACACACAGTGTAGTCATTTTGCTACTCTGTGAGAGTCTGTAGTTGAACACTTACATTGTCTTAGGGTAGAATTTACATGTAAAGCTAACTATATTGTATTGTGTATTAAAATCCACTTAATTTTATTAAAGTAGCTCAAAGTTTCCTTTGTTGGCATTCGAGCTGACTGTTACTTTGTCACTAATCCGGTGCCCCTTTGCAGCTGAATGCACCCTCAGGAGACAGCTTCAGTAAATCCTCGTTTTTGGGAAGAGTATAGTAAAAATGTGGAGAGGGTTGGCTGCTGACAGTATATCTGAACTTTCTGACTCTGCATTTTGGTTTGTATTTGAAAGAAGTCTTTGTTGCTAATGGAAGTTATAATACAAAATGTAGAAGTTTGTGACTCCAGATGGAAATTTTCCAACTGTTGAAACAAAGTGCTTCAAGTCAAAATGGGTTTCAATTCAGCAACCTTCAAAATTTCAAGATTTTTATATTTCTTTCCACTTATTCAGAATGGTAGGAAAAAAAGAAATCAAGATCTTTAAATCCCACAAGGATGATAGAACTGGATTTTTCAGCTTTCTTTGACATCTCTTATTCATCTCTGTTTGGAGTAGTACCTTCTGGTGGGGGAATCTTGAGGCAGAAGCAAGAATGTTCTTTTGCCAGTCCTGCAAGGTCAGGGTGTCCTTTGAAGGGTGAACCAGACATCGCTCTCTTGATACTAACAGAAATCATGTATAAAAGCTGGAGGTTTTTCAATCTGTCCTGATCCAGATATTAAAACTGTGTTTTCTTTATAGGTGTATCCACTGTTTGGATGATAAAACTTGATGAGCTGCAGTTTGGCTTGGATTACAGTATTTCAGAAGACTTTCTGAACTTGCCAGGCAACTCTCCCCCTAGACTTTGGGGACAGAGAAAGTTAAATTTATATTTCCAGTGTCACACAAAGAGAAAGAACAGAGTTGGCTGCTTTGCACAAGTAATGAAAATCAGTGCTGTGTTGCTCTTGGAAGGAGTGCTCAAAAGGAGAACAGCCTGGCATACAGATCTTGGTTTAGAAACAGATTTTACCTGGCAAGAGTGTGCCCAGGGGAAGATACAGGAAGAAGAAGAGGTGATGCTACAAGCAAGCTTCCTGACCTCCAGAGTGGGACTGAAGCTTTGTAACAAGGTAAAAAAAAAACTAAATGCAAAGCATTTTCCTTCCTTTGTACCTTACTGAAATATCCATCAGACGAGAAGTGAGATGAGTAATGAGTCTATGCATTGAGTAGTTTCTCCTACTGTCCCCAGTCTCTGTCCTGTTCCCCTGCCCACTTCCTGTGTCCTGTATCACCCATGTCTTGAGCAGGCTTCATGTAAAAATCATCAGCAAATCTCAACTGCCTTAGTTGTCCACATATCTAAGACTAATTTTTCAAGCATCTCTGCTCACACACACACACACTCTCATTAAATGTGTTGCTTCTGGAGGACACTTGTGCCTTTACTTCATGCCTGAAGAACTTGCTGCTCTGTTGTTGGCAGTGAGGATGACAAGTCCCTCACACGGTTTGCACTGCACTCTTTGTAGCTCCTGTCACACAGAGCAGGACTGTGATGTGTTTTCCAAACTGATGAGATACAGAGAGAGCTGAAATGTATGAGCTTATCATACTGCTTTGTCCAAAGCCACAAGAGGAGAAAGGCAGGAAATATAGCAAAATTACCTGTTTACTACCTTCAGAGAACTGAAAAACATTGGTTATGGAAAAGAAAGTTGAAGCTTGATTTAGCTTTTAGCTTCTTTCCTGCTGCAAATATTTTTCCTCATAAGCATGCATGGCTCCTTCCATGTTGGACCCTGGGCTCTGGAAGCATTCCTTGGAGGAGAAGGCTAGCCAGGATTACAGAGATGTGTCAGGCTTGGTCTGTTCTAGCAATACAGCTCCACGGGCATGGGAGAGATCCTGCTTTCCTCTGCTGCACTTTGTGCAGTCTGTGCACTCTGAAGGCTCTGTGGTGGTAAGGGGTAGAAAGGGTTCATCAGACTCTTCCTCTGAATATGTGTGGTATGTGTGATGTTGCCGTGAAGGCCATGCCAGTGTGTGCATGGGGACCTATGGCATGGCAATATTCCCTAATAAATTTGGCAATGATGAAAAAGTGCTGAACTGAACTCCACTGAGGTGAAAATCCTCCCCTTTTCTTCAGATCAGAGATTTCCTGGCTGTCCCTCACCCTCGTGTCTCAGCACTGAGCTGGAAGTACCATCATTTTGTATTAGAAGTTTTTAACCTCCATGACTCATTCAGTTGTTGGTTTAACTGCTGATTTTTCCAGTGAGAATGCCAGTGATATGAGTAGATATGGTGATGGGAAGATAGCACTGTCTAGGAAGCAACAATGGTTTCACATCTATGAAGAGACTATCTATGACTAAGTGTGTAGCTGCTACCTTTCTAAAGCAGATTTGAATCAGAGAGGGAAAGGACTCTTTCAAGGTCTGGGTCTGGCCCAGTTCCTTGGAAGAACCAAATGTAAGTATTTGTTCATTAAGCCTAAGTTTCTGTTTCAGAGTGGATGTTTAGATGTTAATCGTGCATTTGAAATTCCCCCATTTAAGGCTGAGGTGAGAAAATGTGTGATACACATTGAGCAGCAGCTGCACTGTTAAAGATGAAAGGGAAGTGGCTGTACAGAGTGAGGCCATCTACTTGGATATCTCCCTTGGTGACAGCTAAGAGAGGAATGAGTATAAGAAAGAGTGCTTTAGGAATGAGCTTTCCTCAGCAGATCCTTGCAGAATCCAGTGGTTAAATGTGCTAAGCTTTTCTTGGGAATGTCCTTTATGTCCATTTGTCCCCATGGATCAGATGCTCAGGTTGTTGTGCTCAGGTTACGGAGCTCATTACTCTGAGCAAACCAAGCCATGCAGTCTCTGGCTCAGTATTGTGTTTATATGGATTAGCCAAGGTCACCTAAATCAGAGGGGCTAGGTTGGATTTGGCCAGGGGACATCACAGCACCTGGTGGGCTGATGGTCCTTCTCTAATGACCAGGAGATTGGAGTTCACCCTCAGTCCTGTGTAATTCTGTCATTTAACCCCTCCACTTCTTCCCCTGGGAAGCATCTACTGGCACTTCATAGAGAGCACTGGTCATATCCATGGGTGTGAATTCCTGTGTAACAAGGATTTAATGAGAAGAACAGACCTTAGAAAATCCCATGCTGCTCAGTCTTCAATTTGTTGTGTAGGACTGTTGTCTTCCTGGTGGCTTGATGCTTAAAGGAGAGAGACACAACCCCTTGTATCTCACAGGAGCCTCTTCCAGTTCTCCAAAGAAGAATAGAGTGTAATTTGGCACTTGTTATTTCATTGCATCAGCTTTTCTGGGTCTGGGAGTGCTCTTAGCAAATAAATTACCCGTCTCATTTTGCTGCATGCACTGCAGCCAGCCATATGTTTGAGGCTGATAGAGATTCTTATCTCATGGGCTGAAATTACTGAATGGAGGATGACATTTCTTATCAAGGGCTTTGCTGAATCAGAGAGTGGTCCTGGCACCCAGCTCTGAGACACCGCTCCTCTTTGTCCAGTCTCCCAGCCCAGCAATAAATGGATTTGTGTCTGTAGGTCAGAGGTGCTTATGTCAAGGTTTTGTTGCAGATTGAAGCTCTGAGGATTTTCCATGTGCCTGGGAGGATGTGGGATTGAGGAGCAAGACTGTTCATGTGACTAAAACAGGACATCGTAGAGCTGTGCAAATATATCTTCACTTTGAAGTCCTTGTATGCACAACTGATAACTTCAGGCTTCACATCCAGGGCCTCTTTTTCTCCCACTGGACAAAGGCTTTGCTTCCAGTTCCGTGGTGTGAAAAGCCATCCCCTTCTACTGGCAGCAGCAGCTTTTCTCCAGCCTCGGAGCTTGCATCTCTCCGTCCTCCTACCTCTTTAAGGAGAGGTTATTTTCCTTCCTCTCTATCCATTTCTGTATTGGAGGTTACCTGGTAGCCGCTGGTGAGCCGAGGGGTTATCTGGGTGTTTATCAGGTGGAAGAGAGACAGAGAAGCTTCTCCAACCAAACCCAAGCACTTTCTTTTTGCCTTGTCTTTGCCTCTTAGAGCAGAACTAACAGCACGGAATATTCAGCTTCTGCAATGCATCTGGGCAAAGCTTTTGATAGAGAGTGGAGGGACTCTCGAGTGGACTTGGTGAGCTCCCGTAACTGAGCATTGTCTACAAAGGCAAGTTTGTTCTTAGGAGTCCTCCTGGGCAGAATGCAAGACTAGCTACCCACCCAGCCACCCAAGCATGGTCAAACTTCCCATAAGATGTTCCTAGGAAGGGCATCTCTGAATTAGCATGTTTTTTCCTTGCAGGAGGATGTCTTCCACAGGACAATACTCTTGTAGTGTTGTACTAAAGGGCAGGATCGTCTTCTCAGATCAAAATAAATCTCATAAAATGCCATCTTTGACAGACAGAGACTTAATGTGCAACATCCATTTCTTCTGCTAAGTGGTCTCAGATGAGTTTTTCAGTTTATCTGTGACCGTGGCAAGGTACTTCACTTCCCCTTTAATTACAAGTGTCTTCAAGCTGGCCTGTGGCAGCCATGTAATGCACAGCAGGAGGTCAAGTCCCAGGTGTCCAGCAGAAGCCATTCTTTCGGTCAGTATAAGAGTGGTAACTGTGCCCAGTGCGGTGAGGACATTGTGGCTGGAGGTCCCACTATCTGCACCCTTCCTGGCTCAATCCTTACATGCTCTTGGCAGAATGGCACACATCTTGGAGCGATGCTGCCCAGGGAAGACCACTTTATTTCAGAGCCAAACCACCAGCACTGCTTTCTGCAGTGCCCCATGAGATGCCCAGAGATAACAGCCCTCTGTGGTGTGGCAGTGGGCCAAGGCTGTGCTCTGAGTGACTCCTTGGGGACGCTCCTCTGCCATCTGCAGCAGCATCAAGAAATGCTGGGGCTGATGGGTGCAGCATCTCCAGGGTAGTGTGGCAGGGGTCAGAGAGCAGGACAGTGCCACCCTTCTTGTGGATGGCACCCCTGAGGATGTGCAGCCATCTTCCTCCTCTGGAAACAGCATCCACTGCCTGATTTTTGGGTTTTTCTATGTCATTCCTGCTGCATTCTGATGGTGCAACCCAGCATCCATCACACCTTGCAGCATGGGGGTCCCAGGCACCTGAAGGTGCTGTCACATGTGGACTGGGTCCTCCTTCCTTCAGACATTTTCTCTTTACCATTTTCCCCCTGAATCATGCTGAGTCACCCTCACCTCAGTGGAGCAACCTTAGGTCCATCAGCCTCTGGCCCTGCACCAGCAGTTGAGCAACCATGGCCCTGAGGTCATGCTGGGATGGAGGTCTCCAGGGCAGTGGATGACCAGCTGGCCCTTGGGCTTCGCTCCCCAGCAGTGTCTGCATGCCATCACACCACAGTCATGCTTTTCCCCAGTACCTGGCTCCTGCTGAGGTGGCTGTTTCTCGCCTGTTTGTCTTGGCTGCAGTGCTCTCCTGTCCTATGGGAATAGGTGGTTGCCTCATTGGGGGATTGGGGAGGTTGTGGGGAAATGCTGTGTTTAGGGCTAGTGTCCATCTGAGGTCACCAGCTGGTAACTCCCAGTTGTCAGCCTGGCCTGTCCAGCTGCTTTTTATACAACTGCAGGATCATGTTTGATTTGTTAAAAGAAGGAGCAGAGGGGTTTCCCTCCAGCTGCCGTGCATGCACTGTCTGACAATTGTCTCAGGCACTGTGTCTGGCTGTGGGTTCTGAATTGCTGCAGAAAACCTCGGTGAGTTGGGCGCTGGCGGCGTTACCACAGCGCGCACCTTGCGGACCCACGGAGTTCACCCCCGACGCCTGTGGGGTGCACGTGTGTGTGCACAGCATGCACCCTGCACACGCACACTAAGCATGCTGCACACCCACGACATGCAGCCCCTGCACCCCTGGCATCATGGCACGTACCCCACACACCCAGCACACCCAATTCCATGCACACTGCAGGCTTGTTGAGATTACGTGCTGGGTGGCAGTGCTTGAGGTGATGAGAACTCACATCTTTGCTTTCAGTTCCCAGACTGAGTTTGCAGTTGGAAAAAAAAAGCAAAACCTGTCATTTTATTTGTCAGCTGAGGTAGTTTTTTTTTCTAGAAGCTGCTAAGGCACAGTCAACCTGGAACCCGCAGCGCTCTTACTAGAAACCATTATCTGGGTTAGTCTGACACGCATAATGGGAAGGCTGAAGTGGCTCTCACACATGGCTAGAGCATTGTTAGTGCCCAGTGCTGGTCCTGCTCTCATTCAGCCATGGGTGATGTCATGGCAGAGACCTTTGGAGCAGCTACAGCCCTCTTGTTGGGGCTGCAGTTGATGGTGACTGTCCAGATGTCCCACATGTAGCTCTGAGAGTATGGGAATACGGACTGAACAGGCTGAACTTCCAAATACTCCCAAATGCTCATATTGATAAACCTTCATCATAGATGCTGCCAGCCAGATATGACCTGTGGAGTATAGAAGAGCCTCCGAAACTTCTGCTTCATGCTCAGGGCTTCCCAGAACCAGCACAGGCTTATGCAAGCAAAGGACGACAAGCCAGCAAAAATGCATTACACATGGGGTAAAAGCAGACTGGCTTGGTTCCTGCCATTTTGAGCAAGCCAGAATACATCTTTTAGAAGGGGAGTCTTCAGTAAAAGTACCTGAGAGCGTCTCCTTTCTGACTTTGGTGTCTTGAACAGGGCCTGTTTTCAGAAGTGCTGTGGGCAAGCCCTGTGTCCTGCACCTTGTGCTTGCTCAAGCAAACCCTCAGTGCCAGCTTTTCCCCATCCAGTTTTTGTCCTCATGTCTTGTACTTGATTATCTTCCCATCTGATTTGTTACAGTAACAAGCAACTCATTTAGGTAATTTCCATCTAGCTCTAATTAAGATTCTACATGCCTTTTTATTCCAGTGGAAAAAAAAGGGGTTCCTCTTGATTGCTTCTGAGTATGGGAGCGTGCAGCCGGGTGCCCTTGACTTCGGCAGTATTTAAGAGCATGTGTAAGTGCTTTGCTGATCTGAACCAAAACTGCAGTAAATCTTGATGACTCTCAGCAGGAGTCTTTCATCTGCATGAAGCTCTGTAAGTGAAGGAAGTGTTGGCAGCTCCTGGAGCCAACAGAAAGAATGTGTAAATCCTGGCAAGGAGGTGAATTACCGTGGAGTTCAAAGCATGACACACTCCTTTATGTACTCTATGTCAGTTGTCAGGAAGAAGTTAGCTCTTAAAATGTGGTGCTGGGTATGGGGTCTGAGGTCTTTTGTGTTTTTGACTTTGCTAAACATTCAGGAGAATGGATGGTGCCCCATCCCACAAACTCCAACTGGCTGAGCATTGTGGGAGGAAGGATGAAGCTGCTCTGGAGTCCTTTATTTACTTTGGTGCTGCAGGAGAAACTTTACAAAGCAGTCAGTCCATAGCTCAGGAAATACTTTCCTGCTAACCATATCCCTAGCTAGCAACTGCCCTCCCACTTTGGGAGTGAAGGCAGGAAGAGCAAAGTTCTGTCTGAAAGTCCTCCTTTTTCAAAATTAGTCTGATTTTTATTTTTTTAAGTACTCGATTGCTGGGTTATTCGTTGAGGTATCTTTAATGATGGGCTTTGCAGGATATTTCATGTCTTTGGCACACTTTCAAGAAGGAAGTGTCTTAGTGATGCTGTACAACTCCAGAGGGCTGCAGAGGATGCAGACAGGTAGTAATGCCAGAAGGAAAGAATTAGAGGTCAAAAGAAATGCAAATTATGCAAAGGTTTCATGAAGAAATTCAGCCTCATGAGGGCACGGAGCAGCAAAACACCTTCTTAAGGAGAGACAGAGCATCACTGCTTTGCTCGTGTGACATGGGGAAGGATCCAGCTCTCTTCCCCAGGGGATGGGCTGGTGCATCTTTTCCATCTCTAATGTCGCTGCTTCCTCATATCTGATGTAAATAATTTATAAGGCTCGAAACGTGATCATGGGGCCGTCTGTGCAGGAGGGAGATTAAAGCCTGGGGCCAGCAGGAGACCTGGTACCTAATGCAGTGCCTGTTCTCCATGGGCAGTATGCCAGGTGAACGAGTGCTGGATTAGTGCCTGTACCCTACTAGAGTCATCCCCACACAGTCCTTTTGTTCTTTCTATCCCTTTTTCCATGTCTCATTCCCTCCCCACTGTGCCCCAGCCTTATTTTCCTTTTTCTGGTCTTTTTTTTTTCATTCCTCCTTCCTTTTTTTTCTCTTCTATTCTTTCCCCTCTTCTCCACTGTTTACCACTATTCTGTGTATGAAAAGTCAGCATCTCTTTTTTTTCCCAGGTAGTAGTTTTTGGCTGTAATTGAACTGTGGGTATTCTGACCACATAAGAACTAAACAAAGGGGTTTCACTTCTGTAGTAGTCTGGCTTCAACCTAGGGATGAAAAATCACCTGTGGACAGAGAGTGGAAGTCTATGAAAAAGCTGCACTGGTAGTGGGCTGAGAGAGGACTTGAAGTGCCCAAGTTTCAGATGCTTGAATTCAGCCTAAGTAGCCACTGAATGTCAGACCCATAAGACAGGGTCTGGTGTGAATATTTGCAGGGTGACTTCAGCACAGTTTCACTGGCAGGCCCCAGGACAGTTGCACAGGTGTTTCAAACTTTCTGGAAAGCAACATAATGTAGAGACAAATCTTGCTGGTTGTGTTACTCCCTCACTTGGCAGACTTACTCCTCACCTAGAGCTCCAGAGATTGAGGGAAGACAAATCAAAGTCCTTTAGTCATTCTGAAGTAGCAGCCAGAGGTCTTGATAAATAAATAGAGTCCAAACTCCAGAGATGGGCTCACTTCCAGGAGAGCTGCTTTTATCTACTCTGGCATCCTGATGGAGCACCTCTTCTGTGAGGTAAAACAGGGGACAGTTTGGGTTGTTCAGCACGGAGAAGAGAAGGTTCTAGGAGGACCTTAGAGCACCTGCTGGTACCTAAAGGGGTTTACAAGAAAACTGGAAAGGGACTTTTTTACAAGTGTGTGGAGTGATAGGACATGGGAGAATGGCTTCAGACTCAAAGATGTTAGGTTTAGGTTGGACATAAGGAAGCAACTTTTTACTGTGAGGATGGTGAGGCACTGGCAACAGGTTGCCCAGAGAAGTTTTTGGTGGCCCATGGTTGGAAGTGTTCAAGGCTAGACTGATGGAGCTTTGAGCAGCCTGGTCTAGTGGAAGGTGTCCCTTCCCATGGCAGGGGGGATTGGAGCTAAATGATTTTTGAAGCTCCCTTCCTACCCAAACCACTTTGTGATTCTTGAAATCCTGCAAGTTGTGATCTCCTATTTCAGTTGATCCATTTGCGTTGAGAGGGAAGAAACATGACATTTTCAGTCCATTCAGCAGCAGAGACGTGCTCGTGCCAAGACACTGCTGGCAACTGCTGCAACTCAGAGGTGGCAGGTTCAGTAGAAAGGTGGAGGAATGGCTGAGCCCAGAGCCAGAGTATAGCATCTCTTCACCTACACAGGTGAGCTGGATCAAAGCACCATAAAATGTCCTGGACAAACAGTGGTGAACCTACAGAAATATTCTCTCAGAATATTCACTCCTCTCTGATTCTCCAGGGAAACAGGTCAGCCTACCAAATGCGACAGGAGTCAGCAATAATTACATTTATAAGGGGTATTTGCTGACTTAATCTCTCCGTGGCTTTGTCTTGGCATCTCTTGCTCTGTTTGTGGAGAGCTCATTTAAATGGGTAGTTGCTTGTCCCTGTGCCTGGGTGGCTAGTCTTGTCAGTCCTCCTCATGTCACTCATGGAAGTAAATTGTAAATATATATATATATGTTTTTAAACTCAGGGCTTTTATTACATCATATTCAGCAGCATGGTCTCCTTTTTTACCATCTCAAATTTATCCTTCAAATAACACACGTAATTTTTTAGCATCATTTCAAAATGCTGCAATAATGTTATTGTAGACACAAGTATTGTAGCTATTTATAAGAACAGGATGCTCTCATTTCCCTGGGACTGTACAGTATTTTCATTTTTTGGCTTCTCTTTGAGAACTGTGTAAACCACTCTTTATTTTCAGCAAAGCATCTGTTTTAGCTTCGCGATTACTTTGTCTTTTAGACTGAAAGGGGCCTCAGAGCGTTTTAACCTCCAACTTCCCCTGCCTTGTAATCCCCCCAGGGTTTGCCAGGCTCCTTCCCAACATGAATGGGGGGCCGGAGGGGGAGCAGGGGGCGGG
>VXBQ01003604.1:331557-595904 GCA_013400175.1 Phainopepla nitens
GAAGCTTTTTCCCAACAGCAAGATGATGAGGTTGTTAAATACTTCCCAATGTCTGGCTGAAGTTTCCTCTTTCCTAATTTAATTCCGCTTTGCTTATGATTTAGGTGATTATTTAAGAAAAGAAAGAGTTTTTTTTTTTTGACAGTTTATGTATTTCTTTCAATTTGAAACATCTTACTCTACTTTTAAGTAGATAAAAATCCTTTGGTCTGTCACAGGTGCAGTGGATATTTGGTTTAGAGAGCATTTCCATCTCCACAAACTGCTTTATCCCAATTTAAAGGGATATTTTAGAAAAAATTAAGTCATAGGTTAGGAAAAAAACAGGTGGGCTTGAAAAAAAAGGATGCACCACGCGTGTCTGTTTTTTTTCCCACGGTCATAACTTGGTGCCACTTTCTTTTCATGTTTCCATGGATGGTTTGTGGAGTTCCAGCCCTGGGCACTCATCAGCAGCACAGACCCTCAGTGCTGGGCAGTACTTGTGTGCCTGCCCAGGTCCTGGGCTGCAGCAGGCCTGCAGCTGAGTTCCTGTGAGGAGCAAAATGCAGAAGAGTAGGTCATCCCTCCTTCTGCTCTGGAGTTCTGTGGGGATAAAACACCTCACCCAAACCCAAGGAGGGTTACGTCGTGGTAAATTTGGAGTTTAAAGCCCTGCTGAAGTTCTAGCACCTCAGCCTTGGGCTAGGTCTTCTCCCTGGGCTTCTGGAGCTCAGTGGGGAACTCGGGCTGCATTGGGCCATGCTTGGCTCTTGAAGCATCTTTGAGTTGCATTGAGCTTCTGCTCTTGAGGGTGGTAGAGGAATTTATGTCCACTGGAAACCACGACAGGTGGCAGAAGCCTTGAGAAATTTGGTACCATGAGATCAAGGAGGAAGGAGACAGCTCCTCCTTCCTGTGTCTCTTCCTTCCCCTCTCCATCCTTCCTCCTGCTTGGCACTCTGCCTCTGGGACTCAGCCTCCACTTAAGGGGGTGCCACCACCCCTCCTGGTCAGGAAGCCAGTTGTGCAGCTGAGAGATGCTGAGTTTTGGAAGCCCTGTTAGATGTTTTTGTTTGCTAGTCTTGGAGATTAAGCATGGGAACAGTTGCAACCTGAGATGCCAGTAGCTGACAGTTGCATCTGACATATATTTCAATTTTTGTTATCTTCCTGCAGCTGTTTTCACAACACTCATATGAAAGGTCCACTTATCTCACTCCTTCCATGGTAGAAAAGGCTAAAGAAAACATTCCTGTTTGTTTGTATTGAAACTGGTATGGTTTGTGGCTTGTATGTTTTCTTGCAGGGTTTTTTTTTTTTTTTAATCATCTTGAACTCTTGAGCAGAAGGTAACAAAACATTCAAGGGTAGAGTCTTATCTCTTCTACATCAGTGCAAAGGTAGAACTGTCATTGACTGTGGGATTGCATTTCAGAGGCTTGCCCTCTGTTTTAAATTAATAGATGAATCCCTCTGCAAAGGCACATTAATTTTCCACTCCCTTTTCTTACTCATTAAGATATGTTGCATTACAGTTATTAGTAGTCACGCAGATCTCCTATAACACAGTTACATAATTATTAAAGAACTTTGATTCTTCGTAGAAACAGCTGTATCAGAGGGATAGATGTAGAGGGGTTAATTTGGCATCCTGGAGCGGTGCACTGATCCACACAAATACAGCTTTGCAGGTATGGACCAGGGGCTGCCCACATCTCGCTGCCCTGCATGTAGCCAGCGGCAGTGTGAAGTTTCAGAGAAAGCCTGGAAGCTGGGGAGATGGAGCCTGTGTGATGCCTGCAAGGCTGGCCAGGTTTGGCACTGGAGCTTCTCTGCGACATGAGGGATTTGGGACACGAGCTGTGGCTCCTTGTGTCCTTTCCTCCTGATGGCTGGTGTGGTCTCCTGCTCTTCAGGAGATGTTCTCCAGCACAGCAGTGGTATTTGTCCAGCCTGGAAGGGTAGTCAAGGTCTTGTTTGCTTTTGTTATTAGATTGACTGAGAGGCTGCAGACTGGGGGAAGGAAGAGCTTGATTTCTCATGTGTGTGCTCTCAGGTGCTGGGCTGAGACTATGCTTGTCTGGTGGAGAGGCACAGGGGTTTATGATGTCATTGCAAGTCTTTGTGTCTCTGGTGATTAGCTAGGTGCAAATCGTAAGATTTTTAAATTGGCTGAAGTTTGCATGGAATAAGTGAGTCAGACACTTCCCCCTTTGCAGTGGTCTTTCTGTCTGCACATCGGTGGTGGGCACCAAGGGTTTCACTTGCCACTCTGCTCCAGCAGCTCCAGGTCAACTGGAAACCATTTCCAAAGGCTGCATTCCTTTGATCAGTGGCTACTGAACTCAGGTATTTGAGGTAAATGTTACAGCTTTCTGGGAACTGTCGCATGAGTTGCCGCATAAATGGCGTGAAATTATTGTCACGGAGCCAGTTCAGCTGACACAGGAATGTTTTCCACTTGTGTGGAGATACAATAGAGGACCTCTCAGTGCTCCTGGATGCTGAGGAATTCAGCCTCTCAGCCCTTCTGAGAAGAGGTTTTCCTGCCTGCTTTGTAAACTGTGAAAACAAAACAGATGAAGAGAATCATTCGAGATCAGAATCGTCATCTTCCGTGTCCCAGTTTTCACTCCATCTATTAATACACCACGCTATTTTTAGCCCTCTAAGTAGCCACGTTGTTTGTAATTAGCTTCACTAATAACTGCTCTTCCATACGCTGCAGGACCCAGCAGCGGAGCAGCATGCTTTTCCCAGCCAAGCTAAATATGAGGGTGGCTAATAAAAGGCATCCGCATTTCCAGTTAGTTGCTGCTGAGCAGACACGTGTCTTTGTAGCTCTTGTGATCAGTCAGCTGCCTAAATACAGCTCCTGTGCTCGGGTTAAGGATGAGGTGTTGCTGCTCAGGGTTTCCGGGGCGTTCCCTTGCTGACCTTTCAAGAAAGTGAAGAAGCACGGTCCCTCCCTTTCTCCAGCGTGTGCTGAGTCAAGGCTGCTGCTTTCGAAGAGGGGTAGCATCTCGCAGTACCTAGAGCTGGAAATTTAATTAATGGCTGCAAACATCTTAGGTGACGGCTATATTTACACCCCAGGAGAATTGCTAGATACTGTAGGGATTGGGAGGTGCACTTGGAGCAGGTGCATGGAGCTGACTGACCAAGCCAGATGTAAATTCAGCAGATGACTGCAGAGGAGATGATGCTGAGCTGCAGTTCTCTTGAATTCCACCAGTGACTGCAATTTTGCTGCATTAAAAACACAACTGCTTCACCAGTACCAGCACAAAGGTATTACCTAAGCAAACAGACACATTAGTAGTTAGGAGGAACAGGCTGTTTTCACACATTGTCTTTGAAGAATCCAATCTCCAAACTTCCAAACTCAAAATAAGGCACCCAGAAATGGTCTCTAGTATGCAGAAAATGAAGAGCTGGATGACTGCAGTGCTGCATCACCTCAGTGCATGCTTGCTATGTGACTTTTGCACCAGCTTTGTGTACAACAGCAGTTGTAGGGGCAGCCAAATCAGCTCCCCTTTCAGAAAGGCCCATGTCAGTGGGTTATTAACTCGAGAGCTGTGACCTCTTGTGAGAGCACTGCTCGGTTGCCTCTGGATCTGCAAGATCTGTGTGAACGTCACTGTGTTTTGCATGCGAGTTTTTTTTTCGCTCTCCCCTTTGATATAAATATATCCAGATAGTTATCTTCAGCTGTGTACACACGCATGCAGGAGCTGAACACTGGCACCAGCCGTGTGTGCTTAAACTAGCGGTCTTTATTCAGGCAAAGGCCCTGTTGATTTTTCCTTGCTTCTGTAAATTCCAGAGCCTTGGTCCAAAGCTGGCAGTGCACATTGGTTTGTCTTTGTATTGTAATACAGATGAGCAATCCTTGTAATACAGCTACATTTATTTACCGATAGAAATGTGCAGAACTGTGATAGGTTGCTACATAGGGTATTATTGATTTTGTTCCTTTTATTCCTGCAAAACTGGCTAGGCTAAATGCTATATTAGACCAATTAGACCTCTATTTTTTTCTTTTTTTTTTTTCCAACAAAAATTGAGCTGGGAAAATGGTCTTTTCATTTGCAGGAAACTCCTAATTTGGGTCTAATATTGTATCACACGTGCTCCAAGGC
Organism: Phainopepla nitens; assembly: GCA_013400175.1. Lineage (NCBI taxonomy): Eukaryota > Metazoa > Chordata > Aves > Passeriformes > Bombycillidae > Phainopepla > Phainopepla nitens. Next base: position 335,685 of record VXBQ01003604.1, read on the forward strand.
GATGACAGGGCTACATTGCGTCTGTGGCCAGTTCAGTTCCTACTCAGCACTTTATTTGCATCTTGGCAAGAAGATATGACAGTTTTTCCCCCTCTTCCCTGTATGCTAATTGTGTATGAAATGTATGTTTAGACATTTTAATGGCAATTTTGATCATACAGCATAACTGAAAGAAAAAATACCAAACCAATCCCCCAACCCAGAATTAAAAAACTCTAGTAGGAAGGTCTCAGAGAAGAATGTAGAAAAACAGGAGGGTTTCTCAGAGGCAGGTTGCCTTCCCAAGAGTGTTTACTGGGTCCAGTTCATGTGTTCTTCAGATAAATTCAAATGGGAAGAGGTGGGCAAGAAGACCTGGGATGGGAAAGCCTGGACCAGCAAGTTGCTTGTTCAGCCCAGTACAGGGGGGAACAGGGATGACCTGCTGAGATAGAAGAATGCTGATGCTTCAGGAGCAAATGGATCTCACCTGTTATGGTGGTAATTAGGCTGAACATAAAAAAAAAGTTTCTAATTTTTGGGGAAGCTTTTTAATAAGAGTGTTGGGATTAAGGTGTTTGGTTTGTTTCTGGGCAGGATTATGTGTTTGCCTGAGGTGGATGTTTATGGAGTTCATGCTACAGGGAGGCCCTTCTCAATCATATTTAAAAAATATAAAAGGGAAGAAAAATGTGTATATAAAAATGAGTTTGAGATTTCAGGAGAGATTAAGTTGGCCTGCTTTTTTTTTAGCCATTTCTAAATGGCTGTCCCTATACAGAGCCTGTGCTCTGATGAAGGAATCAGTTTTATGCCAAGGCTGATAAAATAAAGTGCTGAGAATGACTGTGTGAGGGTGTGGTTATGTGGCCTTTTTCACCCGGTGTGAATGTGCCGATGCCACAGGGGTTGGTCCCGCTGTCTTTACTCTCTCAAACTGATTCCTATCCCTGCTCTTGGTGCCTAGGTTCTTGTGATCTTGAAGCACTGCAGCACTGACTTGAACAAAATTTAACCCAGAAGAAAATCACAGTTTAGCTTTTTCTTGATTGTGTCAGTTCCTGCACCTGTCTGACAAGAGTTTTTGTCCCCAGGGTAGGCAGGAAAAACAGAGGTCACCCTGAGCGGTGCTGGGGGTACAGTGTGAAATTGGCCCAGCAGTGGGTCCCCAGTGTGAGAGGAACATGAACCTGTTTTAGCAGATCCAGAGCAAGCCATGGAGATGATCAGAGGGCTGGAGCATCTCACCTATGAGGAAAGGCTAAGAGAGCTGGGGTTGTTCAGCCTGGAGAATGCTCTGGGGAGACCTTAGGACACCTAAAGGGGCTACAAGAGATCTGAAGAGGGACTTTGACAAGGACAAGGAGTGATAGTACAAGGGAGAGCAGCTTCATACTGAAAGAGGCTAGGTTTAGTTTGGACATGAGGGAGAAATTTTTTTATGATGAAGGTGGTGAGATGCTGTAGCAGTTTGCCCACAGAAGTTGTGGATGCCCCATGCCTGGAGGTGTTTAGGACCAGATTGGATTAGGCTTTAAGCAAACTGGTCTGCTGGGCATGGAAACTGTCCCTGTCCATCGGAGTTAATTTGGACAAGATGGTCTTTAAGGTCAGCTTCCAACCCAAACCATTCTGTGATTCTATGAAATGCTAGCCATCACCAGAGCTCTTATTTTCCAGTCCCTTCCAGATAGGAGGAGACAAAGGTGGCTATCTCAGGCTTCAGTCTTGGGTGTGGAGGTCTTGGGGTTTGGTGGATCTGTGTTGGTCCCCACAGCCATGCCCTTGTGCCTCGCCCCACTTGCAGGCAAGCTGACAGAAGCATTGTGCCCACCCTGGGATCCCCTTGCCCATAGAGCCTCACAGCTGGGCTGCAAGAACAGCAAATGGGCTCCTCTGTTCTGGCAGGACCCTGCATGGCAGCCTGTGTGAAACACTTCAGTGGCTCTGAGATATCAGCCCAAGGTGATTCATACATGGGGTTTTCTCTCACTTTCTGCCATGGGAAGTTGAGGAGGTGTTTGGAGTTTTCTCCCCTCACAGCCCCTGTTCCCCAGCTCCCCTCTGAAATGTCAGTGAGACACTCTCACCCCCTTGGGAGACCCTTGGGGTATTTCCTCCACCTCCAAGCAGCGATTGCTCTGTGAGAAAGTTCTCTTAAGACTTGGCCTCAGCTCCTGTGGCTCACCAGAGCCTACAAGGCACAGACAGGCAGTGAACACAAAGGTCACATATGACTGGATGCAAATGAGTGGTCATTCAGGGTTATTTTCATCAAACAGACTTGAAACAAGGTGTCTTTATCTTTTCCTGTCATTATTTTCACCACTAAATTATTTGCAATTTAGTAGTTGTGCTTTAGTCAAAACAGGGGGAGATGGGGTCCATCCCCCATGTTCAGGATTGTTTTGCACCCAGTGTGTGGCTGGGTTGGGGTTTCCCTGCTGTTGGGGATGTTAAAGACGCTGACCCCAAGCAGCTCTTCCTGAGCACTGTGTCCTCACTTGGACAATCACTCTCTGCCAAGCAAGGAAGTGATGAGCACAAGCCCCCAGACTGACACATCTGTAGGTTGGAGTCCCAGTCCCAAAAGCTGTGTCATGTACAGCCCCTGCCATGGGTGTTGGCTGAAGCATCCACCAGCAGGAAGGGGCACATTATGGTTGATGTGGTGGTACTTCACTCATACTCCTGTGGACCCTAATATTTGTCTTGGAGCTCCTAGTGTGCATGTTTCATCCAACGACCCCCAAACCACCTTTGCCACTTTGGGTGCTGTCTTGCTGACCAGATACTATCCCCTACATTTTATTTATTTGATAACATGTTCTGATAGGTTTTTTTCTTCCTTCTTGTTTTCTTCACAGATTTATCTGGAAAGTATGACCAACAGGAGTGGCTTACTCACCATTAGATAAGTATTGCAGATGACTCATGCTGGAATATTGATAGCTGTGTGTCTGAGATGGATGTCCTGTTTTATAACAGCTGCAGTGTGATGCCAAGAGCCAGGAACCTTAATTTAACTCTCCATGCTTTTCTGTGAATGTGCTTTGGGTCTCTGGTGCCTTTTCTCCTTGGTTCGTCCATCTAAAGGGTTCACAGGGGAGATTTTGCTTTCCTCAGTGGGGTACAGGGTATGGGGCAGCTCATATCACCTTGAAATGCAAGCTAGTGTTGAAAGGCTGCAGCTTTATAGCTGTTCTCCAGGATGTGCAATATTTGTATTTTTTAATAGATGCCATTAGTGACTTTCCTCGATTCTTTGGGTTTTTTTTGTTTTGTTTGTGTTTTTTCAGAACCATTATACTCCTTCTTCAGCAGAACAAACCAGAAGGTGCAGAAACAGGTAAGGCTACTGCTGTTGCAGCATGTTACTTTTGAATCATTAAGGGCAAAATACTGGCTGCAGTAAAGTGAAAAAAAAAAAAAGTTTACTCAATGGCAAGGGAGAGTTGTACCCAATGTACTCAGCTCCATGAGAGGCCCTGGAATTACTACATTCAGGGACAAATTTGCAGGCTACCTGAGAGTGTGTGTCTGAACCTCCCTCTGCTTCCAAAACCACTGGCCTCAAGGCTATGTGAGCAATAGATGGTGAGATTTAAGAAGTGATGAGCAAGAGAAAAGAACCTGCCCTTGGGGGAGATGCAAAAGGAGCTGAGCTGTGAAGGTGGTGGGTAGTTTCAGGATGGCAGGAGCTGCTGGGGAGGTGTTAACCCACATGGGATGGCAGGAGACTGAGGTGACTTTAGCCTGGATGGGTGCAAAGGGCCATACAGGAATGAGGAAAATTTGGAGGTAAAAGGAGAAATATTTCAAGGGAGCATTGCAGTGAGGGCCATGCTGCCAGTGCTGGCAGCATGTGTGGCTCTGCCTGATGTACCTGCCTGTGTGTGGGTGGTGTCACTGGGGTGGCTGGGACCCCACCTGTACCACTCTCTTGGGCATCAGCTGTGGTTCACACCATCCTTAAACTGCCGAGGCTGTTTGGTTTCCATGAAGGTGCTGGGCCGTGGCTGAGAAGCTGTGGCTTGAGCAGTATGTCCCTTTCACCAGCAGTAGTCTGGGGCAGGACCTTCCAGAGGGGCAGTGGAGGCATGTCAGGTGATGCATCTGATTTCTCAGCGGACATGAACCAGAGCCCAGGAAGAATAATCTGGCTTGAGGATCTGTGCTGTGTCCCGACAGCATGACTTGGGTCTCAGCATTTGCTGTGAGGTTGGTGAGGCACTGGAGCAGGTTACCCAGAGAAACTGTGGATGCTCCATCCCTGGAAGTGTTCAAGGTTAGGCTGGACTAGGTCTTAGCAACCTGATCTAATGAGATGACCCTGCCCATAGCAGGGACCTTTGAAGGTCCTTTACAGCCCATACCATTCTGTGGTTCTATGATTTTGATGCTTTGCTACATTCATTGGAGTTTCTGTTCTTCAGGCTGTTATGGCATTTAGGAGTAAAGAACTGTGTCCTGCTCACATGTAAAATAAAAAAAAACATGTATTGCATCTGGCTCCAGCAGAAACCCTTTTCATGATGGCTTGTAACAGTCTCAGTTAGGTCCCTGCCTCTAGAGTAGAAAATGCCTTTAAGGCCTCCTCCATTTAGGCTCTGCATCAGAGATATTCACATGCTATGAAACTAAAGGACTAAAGTTTTTTGAGTGATAATCTGATGTTGCTCTTGGTAGAAAGGATGAGAGTTTGGCTTTTGGGGGTCATGTAGCATCCATCAGTGAATGTAAGGGTCAGGGCATCAGGAATTTTACCAGTGTGTTCTTCCACTTTGGGCATATCCTCCTGCACTGACATGCCTAAGAAAGCCCCAAAACTCTGACGAATGCTCTTAACCATCACTTGGTGGAAATATTTTTGGGGTCGAGAAATGAGAACACTTGCCCCAGCCTCATTCACCTTGCATCACTGGGGTCAGGATAGCAGCTCAGAGGCAGGATCTGTGCTTCCCCGTGGGTGGTCTCAGCTATACATATTCAAATTGAGCACCCAGGCATGTCACCTCAGCGCAGCACGGGCTGAGAGAGGCACAGGGGCTTTCCAGCCCTGTGGGCCATTATTAGTAAGAGGGTTTGCTGTGGTGTGTCTTTGGGTTCAAGCTGTGAACTGCCACTGGGCTCTAAAAACTGCTGTTGAGCCTTGGTAATAGTATTGCAAAAAGTTTCCGAGAAGCATAACAACTTCTCTAAAAATATATATATTTTTTATGTCTAAAGATGCATGAGCATTTCTGTGTGCTGAAAGTTTGCTGACCCCAGTAGAGGGGATTTGTACTCTCGCCCATCATTTGGGAAGCTCAGGCAGGTAGTGGATAGGGAAATGATTGTTGGTGTTTTGCTTCTCTCTCTCTTAGTTTGGGATGGTGGATTTGGGGGCATGTTTGAGGGTTTGGTGAGTAGGTAGAACAATTTATAGCAACGTGAGTGGCTTGTATGGTAACTTCAAGATTGTGCCCGCTGAGCAACTAGATCAGGGATTACAGATCCCAGGGCACCTGAAGTCCAGATAGGTTTTTAAATCACACAGGTCATTTTAAAAGAGATAATTAAGTTTCTGAGTTCCTCAGTAGTGCCTACAAATGTTCCTGCAAATGGCTCATGGAGCACTTGCAGTCTATAACTTCTGTCAGAGGAAAATGTGCTATTAGGTGGAAATTAGCTGCCCATGTGGCATTCTCTGTCTTGGAGTCTCAGGGTGTTTTACTGAGGTGTGTTAATACAGCTGTGCTGAAGGTACTACTCATCTGCATGCTCTGATAACCATCCTCATGTGAAATGAATCCCTGTGGAGCTGTTTGAGATGTTGCTGCTCCTAGTTCCCAACCTACCTGCTGGCCAAAAGCTGCTACCCACAGAGGCAGAGCTAAGGATGAGCTAATGTGCATCTGCACCTTATCCCTTGCTCTGTATGAGCACAAACCCATCTTTGCTTACTGGGAGAGCTGGAGCACCAGGTGGGAAGCTGAAATGTGGCATATCTATTCTGCCTCCCTTTACTGGGGCAGTGGAGGATTAAAAGCTGGAGGTGCACTGAGGTGGAGGCAGTGGCATGTCAGGTACTGAAGTTAGGCTTTGAGAGCAGTTTTACCCTCTGGAAGTGTCTGCTTTTTTTGCATTTGACTGGTTGGCAAGATGGGAGTCATCTCATGGCACCCCCCGCACTGTGTAAGTCAGCAGTGCAGCTTTTGGTTTAGGCTGCAGCCAGGCGAGATCTAGCCAGCATTGTCCAGAGGGTTTAAGGTGTGATGGACCTGATGAATGGGACAAATTGCACTTTCATCTTCCTTGGCCATGTGGCAGATTTTTTGTCACCTGCAAAAACACCCTGTGCTGACTTGTTTGGATGCAGATGCCAAGGCTGCAAACACCTTTCTTTGATGAGCTGTGGCGTGCCCCAGCCATCTCACTCCCACTGGATGCGATACTTCAGATGGCTCTAGGGTGGGTGAGATGAGTCCTACACCTGCCATGGCAATGCTCATGCCCTGGCTGTGATGGGCTGTCTGTGGAGAGAGGGAGATGTTAAAGCAAGTTTAATGGGCCCTTCTTGCAGCGAGTCTGACTTTCCATCCATTTCTGAAGAATATGTGGTCAGATCAAGGCCAGCTTGGGGAAGGGAAAACTCCTACAGGTCATTTGCAATTTGGCACTGGCTGAGTCACCCACAGTTTGTGCACTCACTGCATCTATGACCCATGGATGTGATGGGGAGGCAAAGTAGGACTTGAGGGCATGGCACAAGAACAGTGTGGGACCTTTCCAGGAATAGTGTTGCTTGAGGCAGTACAGGGACAGTAAATACTGTCCTTTTCCTCAAAGGTTTAATTAGTTTTGTGGCAAAAGCTGCTTTCTGTCTTGGCTCAAGGATTTCCTAATTTTAACGCTTGCCTTCTGGAGGCCCACAGGCCTTGTGAGCATGGGGAGCACAGGCTGATGGGCACTTGGTGAGCATTCTTACACTGGTGCACAGGGATGGTTGTGCCACTGAGCTCTGGCAGTGTCTCTTTCCAAGTCCCAGCACCTTCTCCCTTTTAGACAATCCCTGGTGCAGGTGTGTGGGGCTGGATCTGCCGTATGCACTGGTTATGGTGGCAGCAGATTTCCCCCCTGCAAGGGGGTTCTCCCTGGCTGCTGCAGAGCTTGAGCAGGGAGCTGCTACAGCTGACCCTGCTAGTGCAGCGGATGTATAGATGTACTATGAACAAGGAGGAGGGGAAGCACCTGGAGACAAATCTGCATTGGACCATGTCACACAGCTGTCCTAAGTGGGCAGCAAGCCCAATCTGTAGGTCTGCACAGTGCCAGTGTCCTGTTCATATGGCCTCAGCAGCCTGGCTGCCTGTCCTAGGCAGTGTCAGCCTGTGCAAGAGACTGATGCTTGTCTGGTTGTGTCTTAAAATCTTGATTGCTACCAGATCACTACCCCGAGCCTCCCCCAGCTGCATTTTTCTCTTTGCATTTGGAGTTGCAGCCTGAAAACACTCAAGCTAAACGCTGTGCCCTAACGGATGCTCTTCTGAAAGTGCGGAGCCAGCTTCAGCAGCTGCTAAAATAGCAGAACTGAAGTGGAGAATGAAAAGTGAGATGGTGATTAAGACCCAATTTCCTGTTGTGGCCCTGCAGTGTTCCTGCTGGCAGTGGAGACATTGGCAGCAGTGCTAAGAAATGTCTCAGCCTGCTGCCTTGGGCTGGCTGAGCACTCGCACTGCCCTGTGCTGCTTGCTTATCTCAGTGCTTTGTAGATGTTGGTTTGGCTGAGCTCAAGGGGACAATGAGGATCCATTTTAGGAAAGGGGGAAGGATAGGGAGTCTATGCAGGCTGGTCCTGGCTGAGTTGAGGTTGGAAGCAGCCATGGTGAGACCCAGGCCAGCCCTGAAGCAGGCGGATGTTAGTTGCTTTGTGTTACCTGGAAGACATGAAGGAGTGCACAGGATTTGGGAGCACTAGTAACACTGGTCCTCTGGATTTTTTTCTCCTATCTCTGCCAATAGTTTTCCTTGGACCCACCATTTAGGGCTGGGAGAGAAGAGAATGGAAGAAAGAGAAATTGCTGCTAAAGGGATGGTGAAGATCTCTAGCTGATGCTGTTTTTTCCAAGGGCACATGAGTTGTTCACCTGTCCTACTGTTCAGTCCCTCATATACCTAAATGTTGTAAAAGAGCAAATGCATTAGAATTAATTTATCTTTTCAGACTTCTTGCATCAGAAGTTCATTCAAGAGAAAACATGAAAAATTGAGTGCAAAGATGATGCTGAGCTGATGGCTCATCCTCTAAGGACACTGTTCGCTTGCACTTACTAACATGCTCTGTGTACGTGATTGTCAAAGGCAGCTTCTGGTTTCTTTCTCACCCTGGAAGTGCAAATCACTGCTCTCCTGTCTGTGCTCCAACAGATCCTAGGTCCGTGTTGTAGAACCTGATGTGTTTCAGCAGCCTGAATTACATCATTGTAAACTGAATCATTACTGATCAGAGCAGTAATGTGCAACACAGAGATAGGCTTTCTTACACTTCTTCATCCTTTGAAGAAAGCCAGTTGCAAAACCCACTGCAAAGAGCCCAAAACCCCACAGACTATGGTGTTTGTTCTGCCCATAGTGGTCACCCCATTTCTTTCTGTGTTTGAAAGTCAGAGCAGCTCCCATCACCCACCCCTCTTAAACCCCCAGAATCTCTAGCTAACTTTTGCTCTGCAAAGGCGAGTTACTGTTTAGTTGGGCAGCATGAGCAACCACTGCTTGAAACTGTTGACTTTTGCTCTTCCTGGCTTCTCTTGGGGTCATCTCCTCCAAAGCTGCCCCTTCCTCTGTATTCATGCAGCACCCTATGCCATCGACATGGCTGGGAAGGTTTCTGTTGTATGAGGTCACATAACTGCCCTGCTCAATCAAATCTGATCAGTTTGAAGGAAATGTAAATAGAAATGTAAATGGATTTTTCACAGAGCAAGTAGTCAGCAGGTGGGAGAGACTCTCACAGACAGTGGTGCTGTTTGGGAAGATGTGCTGTTTCACAGCAGCCAAAGTAATAGCCTGAACTGATATCCTCTACTGCCATTGCTTTCCTCCAACTCCTCTGCTTGTGTGCAGCCTGGGGCGTGCATGGCCAACATGCAAAAGGCAAGGAAGGGGTTAGGGGGAACTGTTGATCCTGAGCCTGGCAGAGCATCACAGAGAGAGAGGCATCTTTCTTGCAGAGAAATGACTTCCTGCACTCACAAAGAGACTCATGTGACATCCTCTGCCATGGGGGAGAGGGATATTTTGTACTCTCCTGGTTCCTTTCATACTAGAGGAGTTCAAAGTGCTGTTAAGAGTGTTTTCATAGTCCTGAGGAAGGGATGAGGAGTGGGTTTTGCATGAAATGTCCTTTCCTGCCAGGAGAACAGCACCCAACTGCGGCAGCTGCAGCGCTGGGAGCCAGAGCTTTTCCAATATACTGACTTCTCCTGGCCAGCAAAGCAACACCACAGCACAGTGTCATTTCAGGAGTCAGGAGGAAGAGTTACCCAGAATTGTTTTGAGTACTTTAGGAGCTATTTTGAAGGAGAGTGGATTAAAGGAGAGGAAATCGTGCAGACATGGAAGGTAAAAAGCTGCATTTTGGGCAGGCAGGACAGGTATGGCTTTTGAGGTGATAGCAGGGAGCAGACTGCAGATGAATTTCTGTGCATAATGCCACCATACAGATACAAAACACTTCCCTCTTTGATAGAGAGATCTTTCATATCAATCTAAGGAAACAATGCTTGGTTGAAGGAAACAGCATAGGCTTGGTCTGGTAGCACCTGGCATATTCCTTAGTCCTGGTTCCTGAGGCCAGCAAGGCTATAGAAAACATGAAGAATATGGAAAAATCATACACTTTCTCCTAGGATCCAAGCCAGCAGAGTGTTCTTTTGGGATTATCGAAGTGTCTTTAATTAAACTTCTGCAACTGAGAATGGCAGTTTTGTTGATATCTGTTGGTCACAGTGCAATAAGGCAGCATGTTGTGTCACCATGCTGACATCCAGGTGATGGTCACAGGGCAGGGAGGCTGTGGGAGAAGTAGAAGATTTGGTGGAAAAGGAAGGATCTGCTGTAATGAAGAGACATGGGAGACTGGACAGGGTGATCCCAGTGTCCATGTCAGTCTCTGGAAGAGGACAGGTGTGGGCAGCTTGCCAGTGTGTCCTGATGTCACCGAGGATGGCGAGCAAATGGCAGCTCCTCATCCTGTGGTCTTTGTCTAGAGCTCTGTGGCCATCCAGTAGCCTGCTTCGGATGGCTTCTCCAGTGTGATCCTCTGTTCATGACCACATCTATCAAGCAGTGCTGGCATGTGGTGTAAGTTGGGAACTGCATGGGAGAGCAACTGGAGGAGACCCTGCTTGGCATGAGCCGTTTCCGGTGGTCTCCCTGCTGCTTTCTGTCTTTGCTCAGTCTGGTGATGGAAGATGTGCACCCACCTTGCAGTGTGTCCAGCCCAGCTAAGAGGCTGCAGGTCACACTTTGATGTGCCCTCCCTTTGCCAGCTATGCCAGCTTGGCTTGCTTGCCAAGTTCACATTCAGCATGGCAAGTGTCAGCAGCCCAGCCAAAGGATTGCCAGGGATTTGTTGGATTCTGTTTGCAAAACCTGTGAGGAGGTGGAAAAGGTCATTTTGTCTGGGGCAGAGGAGGAGGAAAGAGGTGTAAGGAGTGAAGCCATGTGGATTTGTTTCATTCCCTTGAGGAAAACAAAGCATCTCTGCAACAACTTGATGATCTTGGAGGTCTTTTTCAACCTTAATGGTTCTGTGATTCTGTGACAGGAGAGCAGCAGGGAAATAAAAACTGAGATAAAGAAAGAGATAAAAACTGGCTCGCTCCTTAGCAACCTTCTCTTGCATCTCTCCTTGCTGGGTCTCTTTACTACCAACAGTCGGGAATAGAAAGCCGGGGGAAAAAAAAAAAGCCACAAGATGAGTTTTGAACGGATGCCAAGGTTGATTTAATTAGATGTATTGAATTCGTTAACTTCTGAACGACGTGGCTGTCACGCAGCACAAGTGACGAGCCGCGAGGGCGACGGCAGCGTGGCACCGACCTGCCAAAAGGCTCAGCAAAGCAGAAGGATTGACCTACTTCCCTCAGCTCCATGGAGAGCACAGGCGAATGCCCTCCGCTTGCTGTTGCCCTGCTCCCTGGAGGGCTGTGCATCCCTCTGTGCAGGGGAGAGCTCACTGGGCTGGGGGCTGCTGGGGAGCCCAGCATCTCCCGTCATCTCCAGCACAAGCCCGGGGCTGGGTAAATGTCCGTGTGCCCTTGGGAGGCAGCTCACTCAAAGCGAGGGCTCCTGCTTTATGTGCTGATTTCTGTCTTCTGGCTGACACTGATTTTCTGCTTCTCCCACCTAGTGCACCCTTAAAAAAATACCAGTATTCTCTGACAATGGGCCTAAATGTTGTTGCAACTGAAAAGGGTGATAAAATCACCCATGCACAGTGCCATGGCAACCTACAGCAATTGTTCTTTGGTCCTGATGTGTGTCTGCTCTTTGGTGTGAGTGTAGATGTGTGGGTTTGGTTGAGACGGCCTGGGAATCACCTGAACGTGAAGGATTTGTTTTCTGTTACGAGCTCTGACATAGATGTGGAGCCACTGAACGGCCCCTTGTCTTGCTGGCCACCCTCAGTGTGGAGCAGAGCACGCTTCCCCTTGTACCTTGCTGGAGCCCTGGCAGTGCAAATTGCTGCTCAAAAGATTTGTCAGTGCTAGGAAAGAGGCTTCTGAAAGAGAAATTTGTTTCCAAATGAATTCTGCAATGGTTATCAAGAGGCACTGCTGGGTGGCTGCTCCCAGGTCTGCCATCGTGCAACGCAAGCGTAGATCCAGAGTCCTCCCTGCAGTGACCTCAGCATCCCTTTGACATCAGTGTGGTGCCTCCTGGACAAGTAACATTCCAGCTAGAGAAGTCCCAACAACTGAGTGGCATTCTGATGCTCTGCTCCTGGTACGAGCCATGAGCCAAACTCCATGCATTTGTTTGACGGTCTCCTCCATCTCTGATTAGTGTAGATGCAAAAATATGTCCTGTCAAACCATGTCTGTTGAGTGGTGAAGAGAGAATGTGGATTTCCTAAGCTTCCAGCATAGAGGCCATGCTGTTGTGATAGGGAGTGTTTGCCAAGACCTTTGGAGCTTGAAGATGCCAACAGAGATGTTTGTGAAGTGCACGAGTATAGAAGTGCTGCATGAAACAGTGGTCCGGGTTGTGCTGAATATTGCTATGTGACCGAATGAGATACTGACATGTAAGGGAAGCTTAGGCACACCATCAGCCTCCTATGATTATTGTCAGTATTCAGTCCAGATTGGTGACAGCAGGCCAGGTAGTCACCCAGTATGGTGGGGAACTGAGACAAAGCAGCATTGGGGAAGTTGTCTGAGGTCAGGCAGAGAAGACAACTGGGATGTTATTTCCCACCACCCAAGCTCTGGCCTTTTCCTCTTCGTGCCTCAAGTGTGGTTTCTTCTCCTGGCCCTACAGCATAGCTCAGCTGGAGGAGAGAAGGGTTGCTTGAGTGGGGAATGAAAGAAGAATCGTTATTTCATTGAGCAGTGTCAAGAAATTATATGGGAAGAAGAAAAAGAGGACATATGGAAGGAATCCAGCTGTCTTCTTCTGCAAAGAAGAAATCTTTTTGTAGCGTTGAGACTGCTTTCAGAGTTCATGATACAGCTTTCAGGTCGATTGTTGATAGTTAGGATGTTTTCATTTTGACTTCATCTGTTGACAAGGCAGTAAGAGCTCTGTGAGGACGCGTATCTCTCCATCACATATGACTAATTGTATTGGGACAGCCACGAGCACAATAACACTTCTGTTTTCCTCCAGAACAGCTCCATTACAGCCTGCCTGGTAGCTGAGCCCCAGCAAGTGTTTTTGCAGTTTTGCTGATTGTGCAGCCCAGATAACCTGTGAGAGAGCAAACATGGAAAGTGTTGAATATTCAGCTCAAAAACCAGAAAACAGACTTGTTTCGCTGCTTGTCTGAACTGAGCTTTTAACTGCATGTTGTCAATGCTTTTCAGGAAACTCATCTTGTCTGGGAGACGTCATCTGGCAGTGAAGTGCTCCCATTTAGGGACAGCCATCAGGAGTTCTGCAAAGGTCAGGGCTCATGGCTAGGCACAGTTGTCTTTGCAGCTTAGTTTTGTTTTTTACTTTTCCCATCTCCTTGGAGAGCAAAACTCAATCTGTGCAAAACAGATGCATTTTTAAACAAGATTTGTCTTAGTCTTACTCTCAAAAAATTGTCTCCAAAAAGACTGGTGCATGGCAGAAGCTAGCAGAAGACTTTCTCCAGATGTTTGCTGCTGTTGATCCTATTTCTGCAGCAATCCAGGAGTTTTGGTGCAACGTTAGAACTGAATTTAAACTTCTTGGCATTAAACTAATTGCCCCCTGCTCCTCAGGGTAACAGCTGTATTTATTCATTAAAGCCACACTCTCATTCCTCAAGAGGTGTGTCAGCGCAGATGAGCATCTGACCTCAATATATCAACTCAGTGGTCAACAGCCTTATGCAGAAAGAGCTTTGGTGTGCAACTCTTCCACTTGGTGAGTTTAATCTATGTATGGATTACAGCAGAAAGTTCTCTACAAGAGTCTATGCAGGTTTAAAGCTGCCCTTGCCATTGATGAAATCATTGCTTGCTCCTCAAGGAGATTTGTGATATCTGGAATATGCATTCATAGTGTGCAGGTGGGCAGTCTGTCCAGCATAAGGAGGTGGCGTAGATATTTGTGACTCTTCCTCTGTCCCTCTTCCCTGGGAGGGAAGTCAGTTTTCCTGCCTGCAGCAAGGCACCCCCTCTGATTTAGGAGTGCAAGAACTACTTCTGTCATAATGCTGTCAAAAGGCCATAGTTTCTGTCTGGGTGTTAGAGGAATTAGTCAGTAGGAGAAGGATGATGCACCAGGAGGTAGCGAGTCAGTGCAGACCTTCTGAGGGCATTGGCTTCTCATAACAAATTCACCAAAGGTCCATTTCAGTCTACTCCTCTCCTTGCTATGTTGGCTTTGTTGGTTGTTGTTCAAGGACAGAAGTTACCTAAGGAGCTCTGGGTGACTGAATAGAGGAGCTGAGCTTGGGATGTGAACTTGGCAGCTGCAGACACCAAGGAGGAGACTGCTCTCCTGAAAGTGTGAGAAATCTCTGGATGCTGACAGAGTTTGCATGGCATTATGACTGTGATCTGCCCTGGATGAGTGCTCTGCAGATGCCCCTTGCAGGAGTTAATGCATATGTCTGCAGCTCTTAAAAACAAGGATGTTGCCCAATGTCCCCTGTCAGCCTTCAGCGTGGCTCCCGTCATTCCTGTTGGATACCCTGTGGTGGGAAGAGCAGGCGTGCTGGCTGCCAGTTCGAGTCTAAAAATGATGTCTGTGCAAAGTCCATCCTTGTCTGGACTCCAAGAGGCTGCTCTGCTGTGCACAAGGCCTTCACACAGTTTCCTTAACAGGCTCCTTTTCACTTTTTCCAGGGACTTACACTGTGCTTCATTTCAGAGTGATCCAGTGAATTAACATACTGTTGCTGCTGCCTGGGTAATTGCATGCCCGGGGTCTGCTCTGCTCCAGCACAGTATTCCCGGCTTCCCAGACAGAAAGCATCCTTCTCCTTTGGCAAACAAGGTTGCAAAGTATTGCCCTGAGGCCTAGCTCAAAGACTGGAGGAATGGGAGGATGGAAAGAGGAGAGGGAGGCTCTTTCTGAAGGTATATCTGGCTTCAAGAGCTTACCTATCAACAAGGAGCTGGAGATGATGTTTTTCAGTCTTTATTTCTGTACAAAGGTACTAATTTTGACTGAAGCTCAAAGGTTTTCTTTCTGATTTATGCAGACATTGGTATGGGTGCAGTTACAGAAATTTAGTTTAGCACAAGTCACCGTGAGGACTCAGAACTGCTAGAAATGAGCTGTCCTGGGTCACACAGGAATTACAGCAGAAATTGAAACTGAGTGGTGAAAATAAAACTCTTTGTACTGAAAATAAAACTCTTTGAATAGGTTGGTGTAAAAATGCTTGCTGGTCTCCTTCCAAGTACAAAGTGGATAAACCCTTAGAGTCTCTAAGTTCCTGTGAGACAAGGCCACATCTCAGAACATGCTGGTGAGCATAGTATCAAAACTGGATGGGTTTCTTAATGCGGATGCAAGTTTGCATTTTGAAAGATGATATTTGGTGAGGACTGACTTCTGGTGGGGAGCTGGCATCCGTTAGGCAATGGTCTCCAAAAAGAAATGTGGTTATGTGCAACATGAGGAGGGCAGCTTTACCTCCCAGCTTGGCTGTCAAGCAGAGGCATGAAGAGGACAGGGAACATCCAAACTCAGGGATAGTGGGGAGGAAGTTGATTTATGGCTCTGCCACTGACTTTTTTTGGTGACCTGGGGCGAGAAGATGAGCCTCTCCTTTCCCAGCTCCTCCTGTTCTACCCACCTAGCACATGTGACAGTCGCCTTGTAGTGGTATGGGTCCTTCTATAAAGCTGGAACTTGGTAGTGCTATCTGTGAAGTCCCTGTTTGTCTCAGCTGTGGACATTTCCTGCCCCTTAGCAACATAAGCTATTTCAACTGAAAGGAAGACATTTTTCCAACACTCTTTATGACACAAGGGATGGAGAGGATGGTATGGCCATGTTGACAGCGTAGCTGGGTCATCCTGCACCAGAGCTGTGCAGTTTGTGGGGCAGAGTGAAGACTTCTTGAGGCATCTTCATCCTGTGGAGTAGAGGCTGCCGCCTGCGGGCAGTATATGGAGACCTCTTTTGTGATTGGCCTAACCATGGGGCTGAGGGAATCCCACTTGTCCTGTAACTATCTGTGTGTATTCATGCACATATGCAGGGCAGAAATATGGACGTGTGCTGCAGATGGGACATGGACAAAGGTTCCTTGGCCACTGACACCCCAACTGAGAAGAACAGTTGTGTGTGGGCTGCTGTGGGACTGCATGCTGGACTTGGGTTTGTCCTGTCCTGAGAGGAACATAAGGCACAGTGCCCAGGGGTGCCTTCTGGGCCTTCATGGTCCTGGCATGTGGTTATTTCTCTAACTCTTTCACTTGGGGGGTCTTGTGGTCCGTGAGCGCTGAGTGATTCCCACCCTTTCCTCCAAAGCCTTTCCACTGGTGGCAGTTAGAAGATGGCCTGTAGGATAATATAGGCTGAAAGGGATCTTGGGTGGGTCAGCTGTGAGATCAGACAGACCAGGTTGTTCATGACTTTGTTTGGTCAAGTCCTGCTTTAGGTGAACTCAGCTGTGTTCCCAGTCACCTCCCTGCAGGTGCTGGGGCTTCTGCTGCATCCATCTAAGCCATCTCTTGCCCTGGCTGAACAAGCCCAGCTCCCACAGCCTCTTCTCTTCGAGCAAGTCCACCAGTGCTCCTGCTCTAGTTTGTCCATGTGTTTCTTGTGCCAGAACAAGATGCAGTATCTAGATTGGGGTCTAATGAGTGCTGAGATCTCCTGGCTGTTTCTGCTCTGTAGCCCAGTATGCTGTTGGTCTTTGCTGCAGTCCAGAAAAAGTGGACTTTCCTAAGACTTTTTCTTTCCTGAGGTCCAGCTGGCCTGTGGTCTCAAAAACTGTCCTAGCCCTCGAGGAGTGGCAGCGCTGGTGGGACATGGGGTTGTGCCTAGATGGTCACTTAAATAGGACCCCTGTAACTGTGCTTGGAAAGTGTTTCTCAGCAGCCAGGAGGGAAGAGGAGCACAGAGGACCCCTAAGGTGGCAAAGACTTCTTCTCCCTGCTAATGCTGTGGGCTCCCATTGGGAGAGACACAGAGGCCAGACGAGGCAATGACCTGAGTTCTGCAGAAAAAAGCGAAGAAGTGTAGTGTTATAACTACCACTGTCTCACTTACTCATCTGGAAAGCAAGATTTTACTTGTTGCTGTGCTGTGCCGTGGGGCTGTGACTGTTGATGGCCACGGATAGCTGAGATCCTGCAATACCAGTGCACAGGGCTGTGGAACATACCTCACTGTGCTGACTGCTGGGTTTGAACCACGGCCCCTGGGAGCCATGTGCAGAGAAATAGTATGTATCCATGTATGTATACCAGTCCCAAACAAAATGCTGCGATTCCATGCTGTACTGCCAGGTTGGTGTGTGAGTTTCAAAGCAGCAACCTATATTCTTGACGATCCAAGAGCCTTGGGAAAAGATCAATTTTTTTTGCTGTACTAACTTAATAAATGTCTTTTTTTTTAGTGTAGGAAGGGAGCAATAAAAGACAAAAAGGAGAAAGAAAAGACAGAAAGACCTGTACAATAATTTTAAAGGTTTTCTGATTTTCCGTTCATGTTCTTTTCAGGAAATGAAACTGGCTATATATGGTATAGGATTGAAACCAAATATCACAAGCCATTGTCAAGTTCATGAAGTGACCACATTGAAAAAGTAGTGAGAAATGGGTTCTTACTGGTGCCTTCCTCATCTGTAGGAATCCTGGCTGCGGCTTGATTGTAGTAGGGTGAAGATTTGCATTTTTAAGTTGGCGGTTTTCCTTTTTGCTCTCCCACTTCCTACAAACTAATTTGGTGCAGTGTTAATTGTGGATCTGGAATGCAAATCAACTCACCTGCTTGTTTTTTCTTTCATTTTCAGATTTTCTAACTATGGAAGCTCTCCTGAGGAGCTGCATTATGAGCTGCTGCCCCTGGGATGGGACGTAGAGCAAGGAGTGAAGAAGAGCTGCGATGTGCCGCTGCAAGTTGCTTTTGTGAGGCGAGGGGCTTTCTGGCATGTCATATGGTGCTGAAAGACATTTTACTCTTGGCAGCAAAAATCCTTATCCTTCTTGGTTTTATTTTTCCAGGACAGATGCTATTTCCTATTAGAGATGGTTTGTATGCAAATCAAGGTGGTACAAGAAAAAAAGTCCTGAAAGCAATCACACCGATAAACTCAGCCCACCGGGGAATTCCTGCTTATCAGTTATCTTTTCTTTTTTCAGTTCTGTTCAAGATACTTCTTTGCCTGTGCTTTCTTACAGTCTTTAATGTTTGTCCTGCTAGACATCTTGCTTATGAACTGCAGTGCTTGCATTTTGCAGGGCTCCATGTCAGTGTGCATAAACAAAAGGCAGTAAGCACTAGAAATTGGAGTTAACAGTCCCTTTGTTTCAACTTGATCTTGCACTGATCTGGTGCTTCTGAAGTTCACGCCAGACATGAGCCTCACGCTACAGATCGCCACGTGCCTATAGTGATGATCTACCTGGAAAGGTGATCCCAGAAACCTCAGGAATGAAAAAAAAAGAGAGATAAAAAGCAAAAAGAAGCCAGCAAAAGGTTTACCTAGTAACTTAAACAGGAGCAGGATTTGACCTGAGGCACCTCAAGAGATGGTGTGGGCAGCACTGCACTAATGCAGTAACACGAGTTGATCACCTCATTGCTCCAGCAAAGCAAACTCACATAGAATCACAGACTGGTTTGGATGGAAAGGGACCTTAAAGATCATCTAGTAGAAAGCCCTTGCCATAGGCAGAGACACCTTCTATCAGACCAAGTTGCTTGAACTTCCAGGGGTTGGTCATCCACAACTTCCCTGGGCATCTGCTCAGCCTGTGCCTTATAGGTGTCACTAAAAGTGGATGGGGCTGATCAAAGCCTTGCTCTCACCAGGCTGCCACCTTGCTGATGTTACAACAGGCTTTGAGGGTGAAAAAAATACTCAGAAACAGAAAAGGACATGTCAGAGAGCTGCAGAACGGCATTGTCAAAGAACACTCTCGTGCATGTCCAGAGATAGCTGCTGCAGCCAGGCCTTGTTGAATCATGCTGTGGTTGTTCTGGCCTTTGTGTGGGTAACAGTGGTAGTCATTGTGTGTGGTGTTGGGTTTTATTATTTGCTTTTTTCCTTTAAATGTAAAATTAACAGTCAAATTGGCATTGATGAGGCAGTGAGCCTTGTGCAGCTTTTATCTATCCTGAGCCTTGGAACAAAGGAGGGGAGGAAAATGGCTTGACCAGTTTGGCGGCCGTGCACGTAACGGTCCTGGAGTTCAAAGCAAAAGGCACAACAGTCAGATACCCAAAACCGCCTGGGCTTTGGCTGATAAGTCACATTTCAAAGTAAAAGGCAATCCTGTAGGGACTCTGCTGAGTGCCTAAAGCCTCCAGTGATGAGTCTTCTTTAAAAGGGGATTTCATAAGGAGTAATATGAACAGAAATGGCTCTTTTGTGGTTTTACACATTCCAGGCATGCCAGGACTGTTCCTGTCAAGGATGGGCAGTCTCTGGGGTTTTGGGTTCTTTTTTTCTTTTTTTTTTTTTTTTTTCCAAGTATTTTCCACAAACTAGCAGCTGAAATGGTGAAAAATAAATGAGAGTTGCAAAATCATTACAGTAGCAGTAATGGAAACTGTGAGGCTTATACTTAAACTGGCTGTGGGGTTTCACTCCATCCTCTGCACTGTTGCACAGTGAGGCATGCTACTTTTACCTGCTATGGCCACTTCAGGATGGATGATTTGAAAGCAGAGCTTTAACTGTTGGTTACCCAGGACCTCAAAAAAACGTGCTTTTGGCTTTTTCAGAAGCAATACTTTTTCAGCTGAACCATTGTTAAGTCTGAATTCCTTCAGTGTCAGTGCAATTACATGGCCATACTGCATCTTTATGTGATGATTTCTGCAGGTCTGTGTGTACAGAAATGGGGCCCAGCTGTTCCTGCTTCAGCTGTACTTTTGTTTCACACAGGTTGTGCTGGTTTGGATTGCACCTGTTCGTGTTAACACAGAGTTTTAACTGATGTAAGAGCTTGAACACACAAAGTTGTGGTGCCTGAAATCTTAAAGAAAGAGCACCTTCCCTCTGCCCTAAAACAGTCAGAAGTTTCACATGCAGTAAAACACTAGATGGTTTGTGTAGACCTGCCCTGTTAGCTGAGTGTCTAATTCATAAGCCTACATGTCCTGTTCTCCTCTACATGGATACTGCTCTGTTGCCGTAGTCTTGTGTCTGGTGTAGTAGCAGGACCTCATGGACATCTGGAAAAGCCATGACCAGAGGTGTCACTGCTATCACTTCACAAAAAAGTATGGCTGTAACAATGTGGAATTAAGTGTGGGCCTCAGCCCCCCCAAGACACCCTACACAAACACTCAGTACCTTTGTTAGCAGCCC
Source organism: Phainopepla nitens (assembly GCA_013400175.1). Classification (NCBI taxonomy): domain Eukaryota; kingdom Metazoa; phylum Chordata; class Aves; order Passeriformes; family Bombycillidae; genus Phainopepla; species Phainopepla nitens. The sequence goes on from VXBQ01003604.1 coordinate 355,846, forward strand.
ATGCTGCCACAGCTAGCTCAGCACCTTCATGAGCTGGAGCTGTACCTTTAACTGCTCTGCAGGTGAGACTAATGTGGGGAGAGCAGAAAACGGAGCCAGGCTCATCCCACAGAGTCTGAACCACAGGACCATAGATATCCATCCTGAGAATTTGTTTTCAGCCCAAGTTTGGCTGGAGCACAAATTCAGACAGAGGGTGAGAAAGCATCTCTTTGAAAGCTGCAGTAAAAGAGACACTGTTTCAATGAACCTTCTGGCCTGGTTTTATTAAACGTGAATATGGTTACTTAGTGGGGAACAGGAACTGGAGTGGATTTAGGAGATGGTTCCTGAAGCCCCCTCCCATGCTCCCACACCGACTGATGTGACAGGGAAGTCTCAAGGCTGTTGTCTGGGCTGTTGTGGGTCTGTGGGTGGAGGAACTTAATCACCAGGGTTGTCATCAAATGCTGCACTTACAAGATATCAGGAAGAAGTGCTTGTGTTAATTCTGTGCTCAACATAAATATTTTTCATCTTAGAGGAGTCTGGTCTTGTAGCCTTCTGGACTGCTGCCATTTTGGTTTTTTGGTTTTTTTTTTTTCCCTTAAAACCCCTTTTGGGTTGGTTTTTTTTCCTTAAAAAAGAAAAAAATTCTTTCCCCATCAGTGCTACCAGCCACAGAAATTTGGAAACAAAAAGTTAGAAGAGGTGTTCAGCAGTGAGCTGTCTTTTTACTAGGCTGATCTTTCAGGAGTTAGTTTTGAAGTGGATTTTGTTCTGTCCACTCAAGGTCTCTGCTGTGGAAATATTTATTGCTGTGAAACTGTAGCAAACTTTATAAGTGTCAGGAAAAACTTCTTTAGTAACCAAAAAAATGTGCTTTCCTTACAAGTCACACAGGTGTACATTGGAATTTTGTTTTGTTTTTTTCCAAAATAATTTTTCCACTGTGTTATCTGGAGTGGGAAAATGAGTGGACCTTGAGTTTTATTTTAATATAGATTTCATCCATTTAATCACAGCAGAAGCGTACATAGCTATTCTCTGTTATTCTTCTTTTTCTGTGTATTTCCTTAGTGTTTTGTGTCTCAGAATCTCTATTTTCCCTCTTTCTGATGGTTTGAGAGTTTTGTTAGAGAGGGCAAAAATGCTTAAAAGTTTTAAGTCCTTGGGAAGGCTACAAAAGTTATGCAGTGGTGAAGAGATGCAGGCAACCTGTAGAAGAGCCAGTTTTTGACAGCATGGGAAGTGGTTAGCGCCTCATTGGACATCCTCACATCAAAGCTGGACAGTGGGCTGCTTGAGATACTCTGTTTGAACCACAAATTGCTGGGCTTTGGGCAGAAATCGCTGCATGAAATTCTGTGGTCTTTATTAGGCAGACAGACAGACAGAATAATTTTGCTGGTTTCTCTTGGCACTTAGAATTTATGAATCACATAGTCAGGGTGTTCCGAGGGGGCGGGGGGGTTTGAGTTTCTGTGAAAAGTTTCCTTGGGTAGCATGCAGACAGCAAACCCATCTGTTCCTTTGTCCTTTCATCATGCTGCGTTGCTTTCGAATTGTTCCAGAAGGAGGATGAAATTGGGCTTGTTGTTTAAATTTCAGTATGGGTGGCCAAAGCAACTCTACCTTGGTTATTATGGGCCTCCTGTGACCACAGGAATGGATGGTGCCTTATGCCAGCCCTGATTTAACAAACACCTGAGGACCGACTCATCGCTGCAGCATAGCCCATGGGAACTGTGTGCCATGGGATCCTGCAGCAGGGCAGTGTCTGGGAATATCTCCTCACACTCTTCAGTAGTAAGGATGTAATCAGCCCTTGTAGGCTGGTATCTGATTAAATAGCACAGTGTGGAAAAAAAACCAACCCTACACTCATTTATGGCAGTTGAATGTGTGTAGTTGGGAACAAAGAGTTTAAGTTCTGTCTGAAGTGTATGTGAGTCCATCTGGGGAGCACCAGTGTCAGGGAGAGAGTCCATGGGATCCTCGTGTGTGATCATGTGAAAGTGAGCTCGTGATGGAGCTGTGAGACAGAGAGGGGCCCTGCGACTCTGGAGAGCAAGTAGGAGCAGGGATGTGACTTGTGACTTTGTCCTTTTAAAGGGGCACGTGCTGCCTGGTGTCTGTACTTGAAGAAGGAAAGGGAAGTGCCAGGAAGAATTTTTGGAAAACCACAGATGACTTGAGTTTGCTTTGACTCCATGCTTGAGGAGTGCAGTGTATTTGGTTAATCATGATGAAAACTGGCAAGGGGGTGACTTGATTGCCACATCTAGAGGATGAAAGTTTTGATCAGCAGGTTTGGGGTAAGGAGGTACTATTTGAATTTCTGTGTCCTTCTCCAGATTTTAGAGGAAATGTCTCTCTAGCATTGCAGGTTTAGTCTAAAATATTTGGCTTATTTTGTAGAGGTCTTGGGTAAAAGGGACTGTTACACAGTGGAGTGAAGGCATGGCAAAGGATGGATTATTTGGGTCTTTCTGCCTTTATGCTCAGAGCTCTGTTAATTCCCAGCACCCTCTTCCCTCAAAGAAGGGAAGCACCTTCTACTCCTTCCTGGGATAGGAAGGTTCTGCCCCGACACTGGGCATAGCATAAACTGTCAGGACAAAACTCTTTGGAGCCATCTCATCTTAAGACAAGTGTCTAAGATGTCTGGCTTTTCCTCTGGTAATGGCTGTTGTCCTCCAGCAGCTATGTGGGAGACCAGAAATCTGGCTGAGATGTGGACTCCTGTGCTTTGAATGTCTGAAGCTGTGTGAGGTGAATGCCCCTCTCATTGCCTGTGTGTGTGATGAGGAGTTAGTGGAACAAAGAACCTAACAAAGAACCATCTGACACCACCTGAGATGAGAATAATATGGAAACTTAAATTAGCTCTCTGCAGCTGAGCAGTCCCTGGAGGTCCTGTACCAAACCTAGCCCACTTGCTGAACCTCAGCAGTACAGCACTGGGCACTCCTCTTCCTGCCTTCAGAAGAATGAAAGGACAGCAGTATAAAAAGAGATAAGTACAGGGGACAGCAATCATTGGTAAGCCTTTAATAAGAAAGAGCTGGGGTATTTTGTTCGTCGTTAAAAGCAAACCCACCTTCTGCAGCATTTTTCTTTGTGAGGTGCTCAGAAAGGAGGGAGCTCTTCGCAGAGGTTTGTTTTCAGCCTGATCAAACATTTCCCCAGTCCTTTTCCTGCACCCCAGCTCGTCCAATCCCAGTCTTTCCAGCCACGCCATGTTGGGAAGCAGCTGTGGGCTCATCCTCAGGGCTGAGTTCTAACATGGTAGCTGTCCTGGGGTAGACTGCTTGGCAGGGAGGGAGGGAGGGCTCTTGCCACTGGCAAGGAGCAGCATGACTCTTTTCCCAGTTGTACCAGTTTGCTGTCAGGATGGCCTCCCATGACGGCTCATCATGAGCCCAGCCTCCCATCTCTGAGCTCCCCAGAGATGTTACCATTTTGCCATGGCTTCAGATTAGGGCATCTGACTGGATAAACAGCACTGGATAAAAATCAAATCCAAAACCTCTGGGCTTTGAGAGGATAATAGCAGTAGACTGTTTGTAGCAAACTATAACCCATATCCCCTTTCCAGGTAGATGTTGCTGAGATGATTCCCATGTGCTCCTCAGAAGGGCTGCTGGGCTGCCAGACAAGCACCAAGCTTTGTGTGTACCCATCCTGCTGGCTGCAGCCCCTGCTGGACCCTGGGAGGATGCAAGGCTCTGGCACTCCCTGGGCTGCTGAGGCCTGGCCCGACTCCTCAGGCAGAGCGATGCTCCAGGGCCTTTGAATGGCTGTCCAGAATAGTGAGGGAAAACTACCTCCTCCCTGGACACAAACTGCATTGATTTGCTGCTGTTTTTTCTTACTTTTTCTTTTGACTGTCTGAATAACTAAAGTATAAACCTCTTTCACCTATTTGACATTAATTCCCTAATGGATGGCAGAAGGTTTCATGTTTGGTTTTTAACTGAAAGAGTGATGATGCAATTATAAACCTCACATCCGTTATGTATCTTTGAACCATGTGAAAAGTCTGAGTTTTTATAGAAAATGTGAGAGTGGTGGGGGTTGTGGAATAAACTTTTTTAATGCTTGAATTTTATTCTAAGTTTTGAATGAATGAGATGTATTTCAAGGGACTTTTCTTTCTTCGGTGTTGGGCTTTTTATTTTTTTGGGGGGGGTTTGGGGAGGTTTGTTGTTTTTGTTTAGCTTTTTTGTAATCAAAATATTTACTCACTCTACAAGTTAAGTGGTTTCTCATAAACAAGTTACTGTAAAAAGAAAAGTGAGGATAAGAAGCCAAACGTTGGGTTTTACTTATCTCCTATTTTTTCCTTTTAAACTTCAGCAAAATGGCAATTGTTTCATTTTTACCCACTTTCAAATCACGTTAGCAAGTGAATACAGAATGGGAAGGATAATTACGTGAACTTCAAAAATGCAGCAGGTCAGGACAGGAGAGAACAGCAGCAATCCTGCTCTGACCATCTGCCCAGACTGGGATGTTTTAGTGTATCCTACAAGATTTTTTGTGTCACCAGTAACAAATTTCCAGCGATTGGAAGGAGATTAGGAAAAAAGATCCCCCCGTACTCCTTTCCCCATTTTCCTTGGCTCCCTTTCAGGTGTCAGCAGTGTGCATCTCACAGTCACTGCAGCTGCATCAAGCACTTTGTTCTTGTGTAGAGCCCATCGGTGCAGCTAAGTGCAAGAGGGCACTTGCTCCCTGAGCTCTGGAGCCTGCCATTAGTGCCAAGGCCGAGCACAAAAGCCTCACCCGGAGGGAGAGTACATCACCTTAAGTTAGCAGCAGGGAGCTTGGTTGCAATACTCCCAGGGCCCACTGACCTTGCCCACATCTCTCCTGGCTTGTGAGGATGGACCTTTGGCTATGATTTATCCAAGATTTTACTGCTCTTCTCAATAACAGGTCTGCCTTTGCCAGGAAGGCATGCCAGCAGCTTCCTCTGAGTTTGGAAAAGTCAGCTCCACAGCTACTTTCTTCCTGGAGAAACGCATTTGATTTACCTTAGGAAATTAGTGCTTCTGCATTGACCTTAATGGATCTAAGCTGCATGGCTTGTATTCGGTTCAGGAGAGCTTAGTGGCATTTCTTAATCACTATCAAAACACTTCACTGATAGCTTTGGCATTCTCAGCTTTGGCCTTACAGCAGAAGCAGCAATGCTTGTTCTTCCATGACTGCCTGATTTTTTTTCTGGCACTTCTCAGGTGTAGGGAAGGGTGATCTTGGTGTTGCATCTCCTGAGACCTTTCTCACTGATTATCCTCAGCCAGTGCCTAGGAAAGAAGCAACATGAGCTGGTTATCTATGAAGAAGAATGGCTTTCAAATGATTGATATGTGGGAATATTCCAGTCTCTGCCTGTCTGCTTTTCTCACTGTGAGATTGAGGCATTGCCTCTGTCTTCTGTCCTTACTCCCATTTTGGTGATAGGAAACAGGCTGGCTGAACAGCTGCAGAAAAGATGGCAAACCCAAGAGATGTGGGATGCTGATATAGCTCCCCAGTGTTGGGAGTGATGCTGCTGGGAGTGCCCAGCCTCAGGTCAGCACGGCAGTGACGCCCTTGGAGTGGCTCCCTCCTGCTTGCCTGGGGCCTTGAAGCCCCAGAGTTACTACCAAATTTTAACACTGTCTCAGCCAGGTCAACAAAAAAATAGCACTCTCGCTCATAACTGGAGGGAGATACTGCTCTGCTTGGCTTCTTGAGAGCTGCCTAGAGTCTGTGTGCAACTCCATATCCAAAGCCTCCCTTTTCCTGGTGCCTGACCACCAGGTGACAAGCAGAGGTACAAAATCCCTGTCGCCAGCCATCTGCAGAGAGAGGAGTTACCCAGGGACCAGCCCTGGCACTGCTCCCTGAAGCTCATGGAAGTACTTCTGCTTCCAGATGACCTGCCTGTCTCCTGCATGTCCAGTCATGTTTATTAAACCTCTGCAGTGGATTGAGATCGGGAATCAAAGAGATAAAGCACAGTTTGGGGTCTGTGAATGGTTGCAGAAACCTGGGGCAGGGAGATGGGAGCAAGGAGCGATGATGTGCTAAGCCACTGCAGGGGCTGGATCAACAGAGGGTGAACCAGCGCCTTGCTGCCCTCCTACCAGCTGGCTCCTGCAGAGATGTGCAATTCAAACAGCAGAGACCGGGGGTGGGGGATTTGCTCCTGACTTTTGGCACCTCCTCTTGCCCTGGTTGGCAGCCATCATTGGACGTGTTGCCTTATGCCAGACTTACTCATAGATGCCTAATCCTCTGCAGCCAACCAGCTCAGTGTTGAGGACTTCCTTCCAAAAGCCAGATATGTCAGTACCATTATACATGTGGGTCTTGAGTGACTTGTGCAAGGCCAGGCAGCAAGCTTGTGGCTGAGCAGGTGTTGCAAACCAGCTCTCCCAAGCTTCAAGTTGGCAGCTTTTCCACCAGGAAATCCTTCATTTAACTTTCCACCACAGCAGATGGGGTTGCGTCAATGTAGGTGGGAAGTGTCCGTGTGCTCGTGCATTTCTTCCTGTCCTTCTTCACCTCCCCACACTTCTCTCTGAAGGCATCTTCTTTCAAGGTGAAGAAATACTGCTCAGTGTCCAGGAGAGAGCAGAAAGGGAGCTGGATTGGCTCTGGCACCATGCACTGAAGAAAAAAATGGAATAGTTTTGGGCAAGGTTCAAGGCAGGTCATGCGAGTTTGCAAACGGCTTCTGCAGGGCTCCATCACCAGCTCTTATCCATGAGAGCCTGTCAGGTGTAGCAGCAGGTTTCTCTGCCATCCCTCACATCTCTCTCCTTCAAAGTGGGAACAAACTGCCCCGGAACAGGCTGACCTTCTGCATAATAATTTCTGCTTTTTTTTCCCCAAGTCAGGGGCACCCGAGTGAAAGCTGAGAAAAGCTAAAGCAACCTCAGCTTTTTGTCAGCTTTCCTTGCAACAGTGACAGGGCTGTTGTTCTGCTCTTGGCATTAAGTAAGAAATCAGTGTTACCATGGGAGCAAACTCCCAAACAGGTGGCGATCACACACACATTAACCTGAACCAGTGCAGGAGGCACCACGTCCCCCTGTGGATCCGCCAAGGGTAGAGGAGATCGCATTACTCTTTGTTTGTGCTCAGAGTGTGGCTGTCCAGAGGATGGTGCCCAAATAGATAAGGCTCTAGGCACAGATGTCCGGTTTGATTATTCCTTTCCTTTTGCAACAAACCATATGGCACTATGGGCAGCACAGATATCTGGCAATCAAAATTCCTGGGCTCCTTCCCTGACTCCGCCATTTGCTCATCTAATTTTCAAAGCGGTTTTCATGCATCAGCAAAACTTGCTGCCTTGAACCTCCCCACCCCCTTAAAACAAGAACTACCCCACATCACTAGAGGTGCTTTTAAATATAGTCACCATGTCTTGCTTTGCTATCACAAAATTAGGTGCACTTAATGCTGGTAAACTACTTTGCCACCAGCAGATAAAAGGCACTACAGACAGGTTGCTAATCAGTTTGATTAAGTAAAACACCTAAAGTTGGCCACTGCTGCTGGACGATTGCAGGCTGATCCATCTATAACCCTCAGGAGTAAGATGAATTAGACATGATAAGGATTGTTTGGTTTCTGGTGCGTCAACCAGTGAGTGAAATGACTCGGTGTTTATATGCCAGGTCACAGAGAAAAGTTTCTTGTGATTGGAAATGATTAGGCACACTGATTAATGCTTCCAGTGCTCTTTTATCCAGAGCTGCCAGTTGGAATGAGTCTTGCTGCACAGAGACATCCCAACTGCCTGGTAATGAAAGTGCAGGGGGTAGAAAATTGACTGAAAAAATGCAGGTGGGGATGGGAAGGGTCTGCTATAAGATAGGCTCTTTTTCCATCGGGCTCCAGGCTTGCATTCTTTGAACCATCCTCTTATTCCTGGAAGTCAAGGCAGTGTGTAACTCAAATTGTGCTTGTCAGGTTTATTAATTTTAAAGAAAATGTTCAGGAAGATTGCCGAGTCATCTCAACTTCCAGCACTGATAAGGACCTCAGGATCTGCTAAGTTAGGAAGAAAACATCCCAAGTCCAAGAGAAGTCTTAGAATACAGCACTTTCTGAGTGGTCTCAACTCCTGTGAAACTGTTGTTCTCTCAGCGTGCAGGTGGCATCTCCTTGTGAGGGATGTTCCTTCTTTCAGCCATAGAATTCCCATTTTTAACCCTCAGTTAGAATATCCCCCTTTTATCATAGGTGAAATATTTGAAGTAGTTTCCTATGACGGGACACAAGAAGATTTGCTTGTGTAAGAGGTAGATTCCCCACCATTTCTTACCCTTTTCACACCAGCACACCATTTGTCTTCATTATTTTGCTTCTCCTTCATGCTTTGGGTTCTGTGGTTGAATCTTGAACCAGCTGGGGCACATGAACATGGCTGCATTGCCCACTGAATTTCCTTTACAACCGGGACTGCATTCTTTGTCATGCTCACTGTCACACCTGTCTATCCACACTTGGTCCTTCTGGAGTGATGTCTTTTGTGTGATTTGTGTATGTCAGGATGGGATTTCAATAAAAATCAAGCATAACCTGTTAGCAGGTGGTGAACGGTCACTCAAAAGAGCTCTGGAAAATTAGGGGCAAAGACTCTAAAATGTCTGGATGTACCATGGAGCTGAATTGCAGGTGCCTACACCCAAGGGCATTAAGCCATTCTCAAATCACTGTCTGCTCTCTGTTTTAGGAGAACCCCCATATCCATACCAACTTACCTCAAAATACTTCTGCAAACCCAGGTGGTTCAGCAGCTACAGCTACTTTTTTTCAGGGAAAGAAGGAGGCAGGAGCTGGGGCTACCCCCTCCTCAGGCTACCCAAGAACATCCCCGCTGCTCATGGCCAACTCTTTGCTGGCCTCCTCTGTGAGCCCTGCCTGAGCCCCACCTGAGCACTGAGCATTCTGGCCATCCCACATTTCTCTTTACTTGTGTTTGTGCTGAAGACTCCTGATTTTACAAAATATGGGAAAACTTTTGAGATATTAGAAGTGTTCAGGAGCTGAGAAACCACTGGATGCAAACTGGTGCCGACTGGGGATGTAGGTCAGTGTAAGGAGGAAATTGTAACACTTTTTTAACCAAACTTCAGTTTCTTTGGATGTGTCTACTTTTTCAATGTTTTGCCAAGTGCAGAAGCTTGCAGAGACCAGCACTGACAACTTCTTTGATGTGGGAGGCTCATGTCCCATCTTCCACTTGAGTCAATCGACTGCAGAGACACCTGGCCAGACACCTTCCCACCACCATTTCACATATCCAGAGATAATCTGTGCCTTCCCTGTACTCATAGGCCTGGGACCACAGCTAGTCCCCATACAAAGCCTCTGATCCCTGATAGTGCATGAACTCATCCCAAGCTAGGCTGGCGACTTTGGGATTTCTCTCCTCTGCTCAGCTTTCACAAAATGCATTGAAAGCTTACCATCTTTCAGTTTTCTGACATGTTTGTTTCCTTCCAGCCAATGTATTCAGCAGAGGGAGGATGGATAGACAGTGAATTCTTGGATATTTTTATGTGAGATACTGGTATAAATATGAGTATACATCAGTTTCGTGCCTTTGTGAAGTTGTTCATACCTATTTTCAAGCCTAAGTTGTCTTCCTGTGCATGGTCTGAATCGGTTAATATCTAATTGCAGATAATTTTCTTAAAAAAAGGTGCCTACTCTGCCTATTTTCCAATTTCCAGGTGGCTCCATGATGGCTGGTTGGCTGCTACCTGCCCTTCTGCTAATGTTCCTGTTTTTCTCCCCAGCTCGCATGGCTGCCCTGGCATGTTGCTGGGACAGGGAGCAGTGACGCAGGGTCTCCTGGAAGCCTGTGGACGGGCCAAGTAAAACACAGCTGGGCATCATCCCAAGTACCTCAAAGACTGCTGCACCGAGTAGGTACCCATTGTCTCAGACATCTCATTGTACTTAATGGCAACGGAGGTGTCTGTATCGCCCTCATTTCCAGCAAGCTAGTTACTGGGGCCAGGAAAGGGAGGAGTTGGTGGTTAGACATGCCTCCAGCTCCTTGGGATAGGATTCACTGCTTATCAGAAGCAATTTTGGAGAGGTATTTCAGGTGTGGCTTCCACGATGGAGACAATTTCACACTGGTGGAAGCCATCCCAGAGTTGTGTGACAGCACTTGGTGGCCCCAACACCTCCCCAGCCACATGCCCCTGGCACTGCTCCAGCTCATTGCCAGCCTACTTGCTGCCTTGCTTGCCTGCCACATGCAAGACAAGAAAATGTTGGCATGACTGATAAACCCATCCTCCTTATCATGTTCATCTTGGTATGGATCCTAGCAGGGAGGCAGTGGGTGGGATGGTGAGTTTAAAGGTGGCTAGCCAAAAGGTTAGACAGCTCAATCATTTGCCTTGTTATTGCTACCACAGTTAACCCTTTGTTAAGGGTTTGTGCTGCTAGCCCTGATCTGTGAGGCTCTGCTCGTCTCTCAGACTCATGGCTCAAGCCATGGTGTTTCTGTTAGGCAAGACCTTTGGTCACAGCCAGTTTTGCCTTTACTGGTAGCAGTTGCCTTTTTTTCCTCTTTCATGGGAAGTTGCTGCTCCCAGTGAGAGGCTGGGCTGTGCATGCCTGACCATGCCCATGAGGTGAAGGGCAGGGCTCGTGCTTCAGGCTGGCATGACGTGGAGCATAAAACAAAACCGTAGTTGGGGAGGCATGGCCAGCAAGGAGCACGAGACTCACAGCCCCTCTGGGCAGGATTAGACTGGGCAGACACCTGGCAGAGAGAGTGTCTGCCAGGTGTCCAGGTTAGGGTGCAACCCAGGGCATTAAAAGTCTGGGTATGTGAGAGCTAGAGCTGCTGTCTGAGTTAATGAGAGATCTTAAAAATTTTTGTATGTTGGACATCCATGGAAAGAAATTGCTGTTGGATTCTTACTGCTCTCTGTTCCAAATTGAAAAGCTCAGGACAGTTTTTCCCCTGACATAAATGCATAGCAAAGTATCTCTTGAGAAGATATGGGAAGGACTCACAGAAACAGAGACAAGACTTGGTTTGAAGGGACCTCCTGACACAGTCTGATCCAACTTTCCATTAAAAACAGGGCCTTAGATTAGGTTCATTGAGGCCAAATCAATTTACATTTTATTATTTCTAGTGAGAAAGATTCCACTCTCTTCAGGCAACTGATCCTAATGTTTGGTTGCTCTCACAGAAAATAATTTTTTTTATATTCAGGTGGAACTCCCCTAGAACCTCCCTGGAAGCTAGTGTTGTCCATTGCTTCTTCTCCTGTCATAGTGCATCTTTGTGAAGAGATGCGTCTTCTCCAGAACTACTTTTTAGGTATTGGAGGGCAGTAATTTGATTTCCCCGCACTAAGCCTTCCCTGCTGAAGTCTGAGCAAGCACAATTCATTCAGTTTTAAAGTTCTCCACTCCCCTAATCTTCTTGATCCCCTCTGGACCCCATCTCCAGGCTTTCAATGTCTCTTGAACTGGGAAGAGAGAAACTGGACGGTGTGTTCCAGGTAAGGCCTGACAGGTGCTGAGCTGAGTAGAAAAGTCACATCTCTTCATCTACCAGCAATAGTCTCACTAGTTCAGCCCAGGATGCTGTTGGCTGTCGTTGCTGCCAGCATACTTGGCTGGCTCATGTTCCTCTTGCTGTCTGCCAAGACACCCTGTGCCTTTTCAGCAGAGCTACTGTGCAGCCAGCCAGTGCTCAGCTGGTGCTTCTGCTTGGGATTATTCCATCCCAGGTTCAGGGCTCGACATTATTCTCTGCTGAACCTCATGTTAAACTTCATTCTTGATGGCCAAATCTCAACAGCCCATTGAGGTCTCTGTGTGGTGACTTTTTCTGCCAGCACTGCTGCGTCTTCTCCCAGCTTAGGCTTATCCTCAAATTTGGTGACAGTGCATTCAAGCCTACCTTCCAGGCCACTTATAAAGCTGAATTGCATTGACTGCAGAAGAAATTAAGTTGTGCCCAGCTGCCAGCATGACTTTGAGCCTTTTAAATTCTGAGCCTCTGAACTCAACAGTTTAGTCAGTTCCTCAGCTGTTTTGTGTTTCATGTGCCCAGCCCATATCTTACTGACTTGTCAAAAAGGATTTTGAGGGAGGCTGTGTCAAACACTTTGTGAAAATCAAGTTGATGATGATATCCACTACTTTTCTTTCATCCAGTAAGCACGTTTTTTTGTCAAGCAGGATTGACCCTTCAGTTTTTCCGTGTTGGCTTTTCACAGTCAGGTTCTTGAAATGTGTTTGCATGGAAATAGCTTTTGCAAGGACCTTCTCCAGAGTTCTCTCAGGGACTGAAACAAGGCTGACTGGTCTGCGGTTTCCTGGATCTTCCTTATGGCCCTATGCATAGGTAGACATAGTCTCCAGACTGGAAGATACCTCTCCACAAACTTATTTTCTCTTTTGTTTTTCACTTCCCCTGAATGGGGAAATAATGTGTTTGACACCAGACAAATGGCTTAAAGCACTATGGATGTCAGCATGCATAGAACAGAAGATCCTTGTGTGTGTTGATACAGTGCAAATTAGTTAAACAGAACAAAATCTGGGCTGGAAAGAACAATAGTTCATGGTCACATTTGGTCATCACCTAAATGCTAACGGTGCTCTTGTTGATGGTGCTCTTGGTGATGATGGTGAAATAATCCTATCTGCAGATCTAGGAGAACTAAAGTGCAGTTCTATGTAGCTTGAGCTATCTCTAATACTATTTTTGCAAGTTTAATTTAGCAGGGACTGGTCTTTGGTCTTGCATGCATTCAGCAGTCAGGATTTTGGCCTCTCTGCCAGTACCAGGTCTCTCCAAGGAGCGAGTTTGGTTTCAAGGGACTATTGTGATACTGCATGCAGCTGACTGGTATCATGACAATGGGGTCCTTAGACGGAGTTGTCACCTCACGAGATGAAGCTAGAGTTCTTTTAGGTGAAAGGTGTGTGTAAAGTTTGCACAGAATAGAGCAGTAAGTGGCCTGGTTTCAGATTTATATTGATATCAATAATTATATATATCAATATATACGTTGTTTAGTCAATGCAATTATTTGGCATGATTACCCCGATATACAGCAATATACACTCTCAGACTTGTATGCTTCTTTCATGTTCCAAAACAACATATACATCTTTAACTCAGGCTTTCCAGTTTTGAAATATTAGGAATTATCCAATGATACCATAGCAGTTGCATTAGAACCTAAGTTTTACATTTTAATAATCATCACATTAAATAGGAAATACCTTCTCTTCACTGCCAAAAAATGAGTTTTTCTGCTCCAGATGAACAAGGGCCCAAGTCCTTCATATATCAGTTGCTGGTGGCTCAGCCTGGCTTCTGAGAACAGCAAGAGGAGGATAGCAAGGGCTGAATAGGAAGTTGTCTAAAGGCCAGAGGTTCACGTGAGGCCTCTGAATGGACTGTCCTCCTAGGCAAGTGATTTATTAACATTCAGCTGTACATGGGTGTCCTTCTGCACCAATGGATTCAAATTTGAATGTGTAATTGTAATTACAATTGTAATTGTAAGACAATTGACATGACATTGCTTAGCACTGTTGTTAATATTCACAGAGCAAGTAGCTCTTCTCCCTTTAGGAGAGTGGAAAAACCCAGCATCCACCTAGGCTCTGTTAATACCAACTCTAAGTTATTTCAAGATGCTAAGAAGGAAAGTGTTCTTTTTCTCCTAATTTTCTGGGGGTTTTTTTGATTTTTTTTTTGTTGTTGTTTGTTTGTTTGTTTGTTTTCTCCTCACTAGAATTACCTGTTTCTGGTCTGTCTGGAAAGGGTCAATAGAAAACAAGATTCCATTGGAACATAGAAACATGTCATTGCAACACCCGTGGTCACTATTATGTGTGTATACTGTGTGTACATTAATAGTCAGCTAAATAAACATGCAGAATGCCTGGTTTTGGCCAAGCAAGAAGTGGCAGCTGTTTGCATTGGTGTTTCCCCCGTGCTGTGGGCTACCTGCTGGCTTTGCAGTGGTGGAGCAGTTTGGGGTGTCATTTGCTTGAAGCATTTTGTCATGCCCTCCCACAAGCCCTCCCTCCCTCTGTCTGGCTGCTTGCAGGTTTTCAATGAAAGGCCCTGTTCACACATGCAGCAACTCAAATTATCTCTAAATAAACCAGTATATGTGGAGAGTAATTCATGAGCACTTTCAGCACAGTGGTAAATGGCAGGCAGGGCCAGTGCGTACAAGGTGGCCCCTCAGGCATGTGTCTCAATCAAGTTGTGCAAAGATACTGTAGAAGGGTGTGGAAACATGACCTTAGAATAAGAGCTGTGTCTTCTGGAGCTTTAGAGACCAGAGTGTAAGTGACAGTATTTGATCTGTCGCCTCTTGTCTAATATTTTATTTCCAGAACTTGACACATACTTCTGATTTTACCCCCTATTTCTCCCCATGTAGCTACCAGTCTGCTTCCTGAAAAAACAACAGTCACCTTAGCTCTTTAAAGACACCTTAAACAGCCAGGTATGATAAATAATAACAATAAATTTGAAAAGTTTATGTACTGACCAGCTGTTTTCCAGCCTTTGCTGACAGAATTCTTGAAGTGCAGTTGAGCTTTGCCTTAGCAGACACTATTCGTTTGTGATGACCGAGAGAGAGGAAAAGTCTGCAAGTGCAAGAGCTGTAGGAGGTTGTGGCCAGGTTTATCCCAGCAGGTTAAATAGGGGCAAGACATAACCCTGGGCCCTGGAGTATACCTGTGTGTTCTGTAAGCTGTTAGCACAGCTCCTGCCCCAGCTAGAGCTTCTCCAGACAGTGCCTGGGCACCATCTGTGGATGCACACTTGCCAGAGGCCATCACCAGCAGTAATTAGGCAGCAGGCACCTTGTTCTGGGGATGTGAAAGGGCTTGGCTGTTTGGATATGAGCTGCTGGGCAGTTGGTTCCAGTGCCAAGGGATGGAACCAACCTGTCTTATTTACATGTATGGACAAGATGAAGGGTTTGGAATACAGGAGCCTCAGTGGTGAGGTAGAACAGATGTGAATTTTGCAATTTCTATTAAACTTTCACGTATTGCTTTCAGATACTGTCTCTCTTGAAAATCCTATGCTTGCTAAATTTCTATTCTTGCTCTCACATGGCAAGGAAGGGAAGAAACCCTTGGACTTCAGATAGTAGACATAAAATAATGTGGAAGAAATGTTAAATGACTGGAGTCTACAGACAAACTATAGGAGCTTCATAGATTGCTGATGATACAATTAGAAAGTGTGGTGTATCTTCCTATTTGTGAAAAGAAAGAAGGCAGAGAAGGAAAGACAGCTCAAAAATATGGGAATATTAAACACAAATGGTATGCAATCTGATGTGCAGTGTCTTGCTTGTCATGTGATAGTGTCTATGCTATGTCCTAGTGTCTGTTTTATTATTAGGAATAAATAAAAGGCATCCACTGTAGTCAAACTGGTCATGCTTGTTGTTGAAAAAATGACTGTTTTTCTTGCCCTTAAAATTCCAGTTGAAATCGATCTGATTCAATGCTGTAAAGCTCATCCTTCATAAACCAGCAGTCCTGCAATCCAACACAGATGAATTATAGATGAAATGTGTTTCTCCCCATTACATCAGTGCATTGCTTGTACTGGGGAACCCAAAATTGAATACAGTGCTCCAGATGCAATCTCACAAGTGTCAGATAAATGGGAATTAAAACTTCTTTCAACTTACACAGTTGTCTCACGGTAGGAGGTAGCCTGGTTGGTCAGCCAAGAGATCAACAGCACTCTGCTTGTCTACACCAATGTGATAGATACACCAATTATCTCCAGAGGAGTTGGCATTATTTGGCTAAGGCACTACGTTTAGAAATGTGCCTGGCTTGAAAAGTAGAAGGTGGACCTTGGTCCTACCTGTTTGTACCACATTGGTGTATCTTTGTGTCCCTTTGAAATGGAGTCCCATGAGCATAAGACGCATGGTCTAAACAAAAAAGGAGGCAACGGGGATTATTTTGGTATCTCAGAGGGCTTAGTGTATAGGATGGTCCTTTCTCTGTCCTGAATGTTCTTTGAACCTATTTCTGTGTTCATTTAGTCTTTTATATTTCCTGCTTTTTAATAAAACTAGACCTGAAGGGACATGAAGCTTGACTGGGATGCTGTGCTGTAGCTAACTGCTCTGGTTAGTAGAGCTGCGTAAATGTTTGCAACATGTTTGCAGCATGGTAAAGTGAAGAACCCTGTGAATAAATGAGTAGCCCTAAAGTGCTGAAAATGAAGGCTTTGTGATGGATTGAGGGGCTGGGGGAAAAATGCTTCCTCTCCTTGCCTTGCATCCTCTCACCCCCCATCCTTCCATTATGCTCACTGGGGCGGGTGGAGGGGATCCTTACAAGGGGAGCTGCAAAGCTCTTGTCGTGTTCCCAAGGTCTGAAATCAGTTGACAAAATGTGCACTCAGCAACCCGAGAGCCTCTCCTCTCAGGCTGGGAGGTCTGAGCACTGCCAAAAGCTTCTGGCCCCCTCTCCCAGCCTGATGCTTTGAAAGAATATCGTTGGCTCCATGACACTGCAGGTCTGTTGACTTGTGTTTGTATGTTTGTGCTGGGCTGTGTGCGCAACTCAAAGCAGGTCTGAGGTTAAGTAAAGCCCCTCTCTTGGTGGGGAACCTTCATCAACATGTCACAGAACGTGACAACTTCCATAATGGTTTTTAAAAAATGTGTACAGGGTTAGCTGCCAACTTCCAGGGAGGGATATGTGTAACCACTTGAAATATTCAACTTCTGAGCTCTGCCATCTTCTCCACAGCAGTTTTGAAGAATTTGTTTGATTTCTCTATGCCAGCTAGTTACTGTACTATTTATCTGACATCTTTGAGTTTTGTGTGGCTTACTGAATGGTTTTTCATGTCAGAGACTTAATATAGGCTTTAGTGTTTTGGTTTTTTCCCTAGGGTTCTAACTGAAAAAGAATTGGATTTTTATTTTTTTTCTATATTTATATCTCTCTTTATGGGCAGACATTTAATACTTTTGAAAATTTACTCCTTTTATCATGTCTTAATTCAGGCATCTAAAACCATGGCCCACTTTGAATTTAGATCAAACAGCCCTGCCATGACATGGTTTTCTCTTGGTTGGGCCAGTTGTATGAGGTTCAACAGGCCAAGTGCCAGGTCCTGCACTTGGGTCACAACAATCCCCTGCAGTGATACAGGGTGGAGGCAGACTGGCTGGAAAACTCAGCACAGATGAGTTTGGATGAGGGTGATAAAAAGATACCTAGGCTGCAAGGATATAACAAAGTTTAGTCCTATGTACATTAGTTGTAGCGTATTCTTATGTCACTCCAAGACAGGGGTTGGGGATTGTGCTCTTTATGAAAGGCCTGTATAAGCATTAAATGCTGGAAATAAAAAGATGATTGAGAATGATTTTGCAGTCATTATGGACTTTTATTTCAAGAGCAATGTAATTGCTGAGGTCAGTAAAAATAATCAGAATAGGCCTACCTTTCACATACACTCATAAACAAGTGTTGGGGTATTTACATGAAAAGAGGAATACTTACAATGCACAAAGAAAGATTTTATTAGATAGACAGAAACCCAGAATGGTACCATGACCTGCCTACTACTTTCTAAAGTCACAGTCACCTCTTCTGCCAATATTAAAGTAATTTGCCACCAATCTCATTTGCTACATACTTTTCAGTAATATACTTCTGCTACACATCTTAAAAGAGTTTAGTGTTAAACTGGTTCTCCCATCCCCACCGGACCTCAGTGCAGATGAGAAATGAGAATCAGGTAAAAAGCTTATGAAAACAACTATTTTTGGCTTAGTCCTGATAGGACAACAACTCCATCGTTCTGCTCTGATATTGTCAATGTGACTCATCTGTAGAGGACTTTCTGGCCTGTTTTCTTTAAAAATGTGCTCTATCCAGAGAACTGGGACTTTCTAAAACTGGAAACACTGAAAAAAACCAGTTTGCCTGTGGAATGTTGGTTAACCCTTTCTACACCACCTGACCTCAAAAGGTAGAGTATGTGCTATCTTATGCAGGAAGGTGATTTCAGCCAGAAGCGTGGTTTTTATGGATTTTTTTTTTTTCCTTCTGATGGATGAGGATTATGGAGAGATCAGGTTTTAAGGCTGTCATGGAGACTTAATTCAGGTGTCCTCAGACACTGAATAGCTGATGGCTGCTTCAGCATAGGAAGAATGGTCAAGACTGGATGATGCCACTCTGAAGCTCATCTGGTTGTACCTTGCAAGCCTTGGGTTTCGGAGGGTTTTCCTGGTCTTTGAGATTCCCAAAGCACGAGGACTGCTTCAAGCTTTGAGAGTGCCACCACTGACAGAAGTGTGGTGCTCAGCAGAGAGCCCGGACACATTTGCTCCTTTAGTCCCTTGTTGTCTAGGATGCAGAAATGCTGCTTTCCCCCAAATTGGGGAAAATGTTTTCTTCAGTCACTCAAATACCAAAAAACATTGCATTGGAGAGCAAGGGTTAAATCAGTCTTGCCATCCTCCCAGTGAGGATATGTCCCTTCCTTTTCACTTGTGTGTTTTCCCTGAAGATACAAACTCGGGTTGCAGTTGGATAAGTACTTACTTAGTGTAACACTGAATAATTTCTCTTACAAGGGCTTGAAGTACTATGTTTAATTTGGACTTTAGAAAGGCAAAATCCAAGCTCCCTTTGCCAAGAGGAGCTTCCATCATAGAGTCTGAAAGTGGTCTGACATGGACACTGGTAACCTGCTTTGCTGTCTGTATGTGAAATCCGGCTCTGCTGAAACCTGTGGCAAAACTGCCATTGATTTTTAAGAGTTCTGAATTTCATTTTCAGTATGTTTATTTGCATTACTTTTTTTTCCTATAACGTTAGATATGTAGGCATAGAGGACATGGGAAAAACAATGATATCATTAAGACACACTTTCCATTATGGTAAGGGGTGGGCAGATGTCACTGTGGGAAGATACGTTCAGAGTTTTGCCTGGCACTTTGAAATGCTTTTCATTTTTTCCTACCTGCCATGCTTCAGCCTTCCAGGTTAAACTTGTATATGAGTGGCAGCTCTTACTATTTTGAGTGTTACGAGTTTTTCTTCATTATTTAGATACTGAACTTGCAAAACATTCCTCTTAGCAGGGCAATTCATCCTCAACTGGATCTTAATGAGACCAGGGCTTCCTTTCCTGGGAAAGTATGTGTCTCTGGTGAGAAAAGCCCACCTTTCACAAACCGCAGCTAAAGCTTGTTTTTTCAGTGAAGCACAAAGCACACAGCCACTTGCAAATGTCAGTTTTCTTAGTATGAAGCAAACATGCATTTTGTAAATGTGGGACAGACATGTTTTGATGTGGGTCTTGAACAGGGCTTCAGTATAGCGATAGCTCATCTTTAATTTATAGTTACTTGCAATTGAACTATTCCAGAAAAAGCCATTTTGTGGTTCTTGGGCCAGGGAATAGGAAGAAGAAGAAGAAGAAGGATAAAATCCTTCTGCCCTAAACAGTAATAGATATGACAGGCAGAGCAGATCTATATTCCTTAAAAGAAAACTTAGTATAGGGCTCTTAAAATGTTTTTCATTATTAAAATCACTGAGAGATTTGTGCTAAAACTCTTAAAGCTATCATCTCTTCTTTCTCTGGGAAAAAAAGAAACACTCCTTTTTTTGTTTGCTACCTCTGTTGCCACAAGCAAATTTAGTTAAAATCAGCTGGCAGCCAGTCACCAGTGGTGTTCCTCAGGGCTCAGTACTGGGACCTTCTGCTTAATCTCTTTATCAGTGATATTGATGGGGGGATCAAGGGCACCCAGTAAGTTTGTGGACAACATTAAGCTGGGTGGGAGTGTTGATCTGACAAAGGGTAGGAGGGCTCTGCAAAGGGGTCTGATCAGGCTGGGTTGATGTGCTGAGGCCAATTGTATGAGGTTCAACAGGCCAAGTGCCAGGTCCTGCACCTGGGTCACAACAATCCCCTGCAGTGGTACAGGGTGGGGGCAGAGTGGCTGGAAAGCTGCCCAGAGGAAAGGGACCTCTGATCAGCAGTGGCTGAACATGAGCCAGTGTGTGNGACTCTGTGAAAGGAAATTGTAGCCAGGCGGGGGTTGGTCTCTTCTCCTAAATAAAAAGTAATAGGACAAGAGAAAATGGCCTCATGTTGTGCCACAGGAGGTTTAAATTGGGTATTAGGCATAGTTTACTAATTTTTTCGCTGAAAGGGTGTTCAAGCATTAGAACAGGCTGTCCAGGGAATTGGTGAAGTCACAATCCCTAGAGATATTTAAAAGACATGTAGATGTTGCACTTTAGGGACATGGTTTAGTGGTGGACTTGGAAGTGATGAGTTAATGCTCGGACTCAATGATCTTAGAGGTCTTTTCACCCTAAAGAATTCTATGATTCTAAGATGTAACCACAGGTTGTAATCTAGTTATGAGACCTGCTGCAGGAAATTCTCTGGCCTCTCTTGTGCCCAGTTTTGACTTAGTTAAATCAAAATGGCATTTTTGGCCTGAAAATTCATCAGTCATTTGAGTCCAATCAAAAACTTTAGTCATGTGGTATGTTTACAGAGGGAGTTACAGTCTTTTAGGAATCAAAAACATTTTATAAACAGTAACTGGTTCATGCTTTCCTTCTACACATATGCAGCCACCACCAGGGATGAGGAATGTCTTTAGGTTTTCGTAGGGGATATCAATGGCAAAGATGTATGTAGGCAGCACAAAATCTTAAAAAAACCTGAATTTTATCATAACTTTGTATTCCTGCTTCTAAAAGAGCTATGGGATTTTTTAGGTGTCAGGAGCTGTTGGTCTGTAGAGCACAAGCAGTAATCATAGAATTATATCATTATTAATATTGGAGAAGACCCTCAAGATCATCAAGTCCAACCTTTGACAGAATACCACCATGCCCAATAAACCGTAACATGATGTTCCATGTCTGCCCAGGGATGGTAACTCCATTACTTCCCTGGGGAGCTTTCCAGTGCTTGACTATTCTTTCAGTAAAGAAATTTTTCCTAATATTCAACCCGACCCTCCTTTAGTGCAACTTTGGGTCATTTCCCTATGTCCTATTGCTAGTCGTCACCTTTGGATTGTTTTGGGATTAGTGCTTCTGTACCATCAGTGCTAACACGTTGCTGGATTATCATTACCTTGGCCTGGAATATCTCAGTGCTCTTTGGTCAGCATCTGGGTGAGAGAAATTTCATTGTGCCCCTTGTTGGGTAGTGCAGGTGCCTGTGTACTGCAAATACAGTTGCATGTGTGCAGCGCTGCCTGTCTGCCTGTCCCTGCTCAGACCAGCTGGCTCAGGCTCCTTGCTGAAGGCTGTTACCTCAAGCAGCAGAGTTGTTCTGCACTGTGGTATATTCAGCCTTTACTCATGCTCACCACAGCTTCTCCTGAAAGTAAAATGGGTCCTTGGCTAATCTGTCAGAAATTAGCTTGTCCTAAATCATAGGAACAAAGAAAAGCTTGTAAGAAACCACTGCAGTATCTCTACCAGTCAGGCTTTCCTTATTTCCATTGCATGCCATCTTGCTTATGTCTCTGACACTTAGGGGATATTCAAATTCTGCTCTTCTTTTCTTTTTCTTCAGACCAACTGTCTTTGGGTCTGATCCAGACCCCAGTCAGTTTGAGGGAAGTCTTCCTAATGCTGTTGGCTGGCTTTGGATCTTCTCCATCGCTTGCATCGCTCTGTAGTAAATCAGAGGCACACGTTTGACTTCTTAGAAAGCTGATCTCAGGAAGGTGGAAATCAAATAATTCCAGTTTAGCACCTCAATGCTCTGCTTGAAACAGATCTGTCAGAGGGTTGCTCACCCCAAAGAAAGAGATAACAAAGGAAGGATTTTCTCCTGAATGTAGTATGGTTTCTAATATTTTCTATTAAATGCAATCCAATAGAAAATATAGGAGAGAAAGAAATCTTTTTTTGTGCAGCTTGCTTCCTCTGCCCCACAGAAAAATTCCACAGGATCAGCTTCTTACACTCCTACTTGAAACATGCTTCCTATAATAAAAGACCTAAAAACAAAAAGACCTAAAAACCTAGTCAGATCTTAACATTTAATATATATCAACAGGGTGAAATGGACAAGAAGTCTAAATCTGTACTGTCAAATATCTGTAGAATCTAAGAAAATGGGCTTCTAGCTCTTACCCCAGAATCAGCCACAAATGTGGATTTTTGTTTTGGAATTCTGGGTTTTTGTTTGTTTTGGTTTTGTTCTGGTATTATTATTATTATTACCCTTATCACTGAGTAGGAGTCTTCTATGGAATTAGAAATATTGCTTATTTCTGGCATACTGGACTGACATCTAAATTAAAAGAGCAGCTGATTTTCAGAAGTCCCAAAGGGATGGAAGAGCACAAAGGCAAAGGATCCTTGATGGACCTTTCTCTTCATGGAGTAACAGGAAAAGCACAGAGCCACCAAGGAGCAAGGTGCATGGTGCCACCTCTGTGTCAGGGTTTGTTCATGGGTCACAGTGCCATTGTACCCCACCTGTGGAGCAAGGCATCACCAAAGAGGACAGCATGTGAGAGCTCCTGCCCAAGCCTGTCTGGAAAAAGGGACAGCTACCACCAGTCACTCCAAGCAGATGGGATCAGCTGCTCAGGGAGCACCTGAGCTGGAAATGGGGATCTCTAGAACTCCAGCTGTTCTCCATCTGAGCTGGACCTCTTAGTGCTGGGTGGGCCATGTGCACAGAGTGGTTCTGGTCCTTGATCAGATGGGGCTTTCCAAGAGCACTCAGGAGCCTTCACTGGAAGAGGGCAAGCTGAGAAAGCTGCAAACTCAGCTTCTGCTTGGGCTGAAAAAAATTCAAAGAGGGCAACTGTATGGGGGGGGGGATGGCAGGTTTAAGGGGTTGAAGGTAGTGTGATAGGGAGCATGGCTTGGTGTTCCCCTCCTTTCCCTAAAGAAAGGGTTTCATGTCTTTAATTTGGTACTTTCTAAAATTAATCTTGCCTGTGTGGAGGCGAGCTCAGCTGTTCTCCTAAGCATCTGGGCTGGGAGTTAGTGCTGATTTTAGTGTTGCTCTTCAACAGAAAACTTTGGAGGCTAAACCTGATCCTTTGAGGCTCGGCAAAGATGTTACAGGTGAGTTGTGTCTTTCTTTTGAAGGCCTTGCTGGAGTCTCTGGATGCTACTAAAATGCTTACATATAATAATAAAAACAAGGGCTGCTTTTCATCTCCTTGTGCTGAGTGGGGTGTTACCTTTTGGAGATGGCACCTGTGTCTGTCTGGGAGAGCACTGGATTTAACACAGGGGGATGATTGGGAACTGGTAACAAAGGTGTGCATACTCCAGTCCTTTTCCACAGAAAAACTGAAATCTAATAAAAATGTTTATTTATTGTTTTATCTTGGCTTGCTTTCAGGTGTTATTATATTACAGCTACTGAGATTTAATTAAGAAAAATATTGAATGTGGTCAACTTTGTGTGCACTAAGGATGTGATGAAAAAAACGGCTACTGTAAAAACCCTTAAATAGTTCTGTCCGTCTCCTGAAAAAGAGGAAACTTGGTGTTTTCTAACCACTATTTTCCTATCATGAAATAGGATTGGGGGATTTTAGAGGATGATAAATTGACTGTGAGTCAGTGGGGCAACATTGTGCTAAAGGAATCTGCTCTACTGTACTGCAGATAGGGTGGGGTGTACTTCAAAAACTAAATAAAAACTACCCAGACATTCAATTTTCCACTTTCTTCAGCAGTAACTGGGCCAAGGGATGCAGTTTAGGGCTTCATGTTATAGAACTGGACAAGTGACAGCCCAGAGCTGAGACCACAGCAGTTGTGGAAAATGAGAATCAGTATTTTTGCAGTGGAGGGTGCTTGCCTGATGGGAAGAGAAGTGAACGAGGACACCTCATGACAATTACACACATGAACACTCAGTCTCTGCAGCAAGACACCTGATTCATCAGAGATGCTCTGTCTCCAGGACCCTGCTCTGTGTGGGATTAGAACTGCAAAGAAACAGCAACTAGAACAGCATGAGACTATCTCAATGCGAAAATGGAGACCCAGCTGCTTTGTTCTGGTTGTTGCTTTTGCATCTGTTCCACATTGCAGGAAGGCTGATACCAATTCCTGTATAGCCAAATACAGAACAACAAAGATGATGTGTGGTTTAAGCCCAAATTCTTGGAGAAGAATTAATCGGAAGGGTGCATTTTCTTTGTCTTGACTGGCAGATAGCTGATCTGACAAGAAGCCTGTGGTAGTGCTGAAAGCTCACAAAAGTATTTCAGAAGCATCTTAATTTATGGTTCATATCTCAGTTTGTGCCTCCACATTACCAGTTGCTCTACACTAAATCTTTCAGCATTTGAGCCCAGCTGCCAACAACAAAGATGAGGGTCACTTCTTCTTATTAGTCAGTAAAAGCTGAATGTAAAAATAACATGCTGATGTTGCTGCATGGAAGTGTTTCAGTTGGATTAAATATGAGAGAAAAATAAATCTGGGAAGAGCAAGCTACAAAGGGAATTGCAGATTCACTTTCCAGTCTGAAAGATTTTTAGGGCAGAGGCTGTCAATTATTTTGTTTGTACAACAATCTCAACAGAAATGGGGCCTCTGGCTGCTTCCACAATGTAAATTATTGATGCTGTTAGGACCCACAAAAGACACGTGCCTAGCTTTAAGCACAGGGGTAATAAAACTGATGCCTAAAGGAATCCTTTAGCTCAAAGTTAAATATGTGCTTATGTTCTTTGGGCTTCTGGTGGCGGCTTTAGGGCTTATATACCTGATGGGATCTTGAAGTAACAAAGCTGGCCATGCTGTGATAGAGGATGCAGGTCTGAATAGACACACTTGGGAGTTCCAGATAATTCTTATGACCTCTCAGAGAAACTCAGCTCTGTTGACTTTGCAGGAAACCACTTGAAATAGATAGTCCTTATCCAAAGTGACAGCAGGTACACGATCCTAATAAAAGAAACATGGACCCGTTGCACATCATCCTGTCATTGCATTACCTTGCCTGACAAAGGAAGGCGGCACACCATGATCTGAAAGAGATCTGAGGTGACACGGCACCTGACAAGATATCCTGGCTGATGGAAAGGGAGCTGGGAAGCAGGGAGGGTGGGAAGGAAGCAAGACTGGAACCACCTGGAGCTGTGGCTCAGCCCTTGCTGGTTCCTTTGTGTTGGGTGGTCTATGCCTGTGCTCCCAGTGACAGATGTGAGGGGCCAAAACGAGCCTTGACTAAGCAGAAATTACAAAAAGAAAAAACTGAAGAGAAAAAAAAGTTAATAATCCTCAGGCACTGGGGCCTTTTTGGCTTGCTGTTTTTCACCCCAATCTTCAAACAACCTGTGCTACAGCAGATTGCAAGTTCTTACAGATTTGCTAGCCTTTGCCTTTTGGAAAAAGCCTTGCTTTCGTTTTGGCTCAGTTTACATTCCTTTTCAGCCATCTTTCTCTCTCTTGGAGGTGGAAGTTTGCAATGTATTATGCATGATGTTATTTAAACCTCTAAGTTGATTGTGGTTTCTACAGGGGCCCTTTTTTTGATGTTGTTCTTTTTAATGTATCACCTGCCTTTGGAGCAAGACGCTTCTGGCTTAGCTGTCCTTGCTGTGAAATGGCAGAGGGAGCAACATGAGAGGAGCCCTAAGCCCTGCAGATGCAATACCATGGTGATCCGCAAAACCTATCTGATCACACCTGTCTGTTCTTCTTGGGGCCTCGATGCTCTCTGCTTCCTTCAGTCTCTCTTCTCTGGTCTCCCTTTCACACACTTGCCCCTTCTTGGGGGATAAGTTGCCGGCAGCCTGTTGGAGGCAGTGTCTGTGCTTCCAGCCAGAGGAGCACCCTTCAGGAGGGCAAGCATGCATCAAAGGCATCCAGCTGCTAGGAAGGAGCTGTGGATTTTCCCTTTTCTTTACTCTTCCAGGGAAAAAGGGAAAGAAGCTGTGTAATGCCTTCTGTTCATCTCTTCCCGCTTGAAGTACAGAGCTGAGGGGCAACTTTCCATTCCTTACAGTTGTCACCATGTGGTCCTTTCTTTCAGGAACAAGGTGGCACAAGAACCTTTGGGTGATGCACAGCAGGAGCCCGTGAGAGATCTGTCCCTGATGAGCACAGAAGGGTGGGCTCTGACCTCTGCAAGCCATGCTCTACTCACCCAAGTGCCTCTGGTTCCACCTCAGCCTCCAAAAAATGAGATCATGCCTCAGTGAGACGAACCATGACCCAGATTTCCCAAGTGCTCAGGAGGTTTGGCTCTGCAAAAGGAAGGTCAGTCTTAGAGCATTCAGTGCAAGGTCCTGCTCCTTGGACTTGGAAGGAGACCCTTGGCTGAGCCTGGTGGAGTCCATCTGAACTCTGCTGGTTCAGATGACCCTTCTGAGCATGGATGGCCACCCATAGTTCTGAAACTCACAAAACACTGAGCCCTCTCTCACCTGAAGAGATTTCCTGTCTTCCAGTTCTGGCTGCATCCTCAATGCCTTTTCCTTCAGGAAGAGTTTTTCAGAGCAGAGGTGTACATATGTCCTGCATGGAGTCATTCTTGGAGCTGTGCTCACAAGGCACTGTGTTATGGGCAGAGCAAAACTGATATTTTAAACTGGATGAAGAAAAAAGACAAAGGGAGCTACACAGATCAGGAAGCCTTGGATGAGTGAATGACACTTTTGCCCCCTTGCTGAATTGTGTCTGTTAAGTATGTTGCCTTTTTCCCAACCTGGAAATGAAACTCGAGATAGGCATCAAGTACACAATTTGGTTGTAGTCAATCAACCCTACCTAGGGCAGAGACCTAAGGCGAGGAGATGCCCTTTAAACAAGGAAGATGTGGGAACTATGTGCTCCTCAAAAAGCTGTTGGAGACCTCAGGGACATTGTTGCAAAAGGCAGTGCTGCTACATCTTCACAGCTTCCCCATCACCAAGCTCCATGTGCTGCAGTTGCACTGCTTGATTGCAGTGGAAATTGTCTCCCAAATACAGAAAACTCCATGGTCTAGTGTGCCAAGCAGCCATGGCCTCTGCTGTAAGGCCATCACCCACTGATCGCCTGGGCACTGTGTGAAAATTGACAGATTTCAACTCTTGAAATCAGGTTTTGTTCATTAATCTTTGCACTGGGCTGACTCCCAAGCTTACATGACGTGATTAATTTGAGGTGGAGAACCAAAGAAAATTGAGATTCAGAAGGCAGGGTTTTTCTGACTTTTGGGGTAAAAATTTCTTGCTTCTCTAGAATAAGTTTGGTGTTCAGTCCTCTCTGTGGTGTCTCTGTGGCCCAGGCAAGGGTTAACATCTCTAAGTCACCCGCTCCACTGCCCACCCTGCAACAGGCTTAGCTTGCCCTTCCATTGTTTGGACTAAACCTTCTCAGATTTACTTACTTCCTTTTGATGTCTGGCAATGTTTGTTTATTAGCGCCAGTGGCCTGTGTTAACTCTGAGTAAGTCTTTGACTAAATCCCATTCTCTGCCTTTCCTCCCTTCACGGGCTTGTGAGCTGATAAACTTCAGTGCTGGCTTTCAAACCCAGTGAGGTTAAACATGAACTTCTTTTACACCTGCCTGCTTTCCCAGCTAATGGACTCTGGTTGCTGCTGAGAGAGGAGTCCTTTTATGGCAAAGAGAAGGCAGCAAAAGTTCATTTAGTTTCTGGTTCGTATGTTCAAGAAGTGGGGTTTTAACTCTTGGAGAGAAAAGGATTATTTTAGTGAATTCCCTGCTGTCCTGAGGTCATCTGCTTAGCAGTAGCAGAGAAATAATAACAGGACAGGTATTAGCCCATAAGTCACATAGTGTTATATGTAGTCCACCAAGCATTATTTTATTCCCTTTTTTCATGGTACTTAAAGTACCATTTTGGGACTTAGGGTTTAGACAGCTTCAATCTAAAGTATGAATCAGGAGAAAGAAGATGAGAGCTGTTTGGGAAATGATAAGTACTTCCTATGGAAACTTTTGCTACAGTTCTGTTTTTCCTTTAATCATGGGAAAGTTCCATTAAAAGAACAAAGCCTACAAAAAAAAAAAAAAAAAAGGGAACCCAAAATCCAAATCCACATAATTTTCACATTTTTAATATTTTAAATTTTAATTTTTGCTGTGGGTCTGTCTCAGGAGAGAATGTATTGAAGAATGCCCTACAACTATTTGTGGCTTTTCATTTTAAGACAATCTCCTGACTAGATTTGCTCACGTTATTTAATTACAGATATAAGCCCTACTCTCAAATTCTATATGGGTTGTGTACTTTATGTATATGCGCTAAGTTTTATGATTTATGATTACAAAATAAGCCTGCATGATAATAATTTTAAAGTGAAGAATCTTTGGATATTTATTACACCATTATTTTGTCTCATAAAATTTCCTTAATCAGCAATGATTAACTTTTGAGTCATCAGTATCTAAGAGTCGTAAAATGCCTTATGGGTGCTTAAATATTCTTTTTACAGGATTTACAATTTCTCTGATTTTTAAAATGGTGTTTCAAGGGTCTACAGATGTTCCAGCATGGAGAAGTAACTCTGTGGTGTAAGTCTGAACTCTTCTATGCCATAAAAATGGCTTTGCCAAAAAGAGCTCACATTCAAACTGCAGATGATTGACAGATGGCAAAGAGGAAGGATTATAGAATATGAATTGCAGAGTGAATCCAGATTGCACTGAAAGGTTTTAAAAGCCTAGGGAAAATTTGTGGTCATCCAGAACTGAATTTACATGACAGTCAGATGACATAATAACAGCTCTCCTTTTTGTGTCCAGTATTTTTTCTTCATATATTTTCTTGAACTACAGCATTTGGTGAAGCGGCTTTTAAGTCATTTTCCCCATGATTCTTTGGCTGTGCCTTTGATCTCTTTCCCTGTGGAGATGGAAAGACCTCTGCTGAAGGTTTCTGGCATCATTCAAGAAATTGTCATCCGGTTCCTCTCTAGTCCTGTCAGAACAGCGAGGGGAGTAGATGTGCTTTTCTACCCCTCCTATTCACACCCAAGATTCCATCCCAGCCTTCTCCATCCCAGCCCCACAACAGCCTCTTCTCCAGTGTCCCACGCCGGCTCAGAACAGGGCATGTACTGTGTGGCTCTGCCAGTAAAGGCCAGCAGCAGGGACCACAGGGATGCTTATGTGCCTGACTTCCATCTATCTCCATGAGCATCAGGGACCTGGGCACCGAGGCTGCAAAACAGACTTCTCAGAGACACTTAGACACTGTGAAGGAGAGCAGACTGTTGTTTAACTTTAAAGATCAAAGCTTGATTCTCTGTGTGTGTCTGCCTGTAAGAGCTATTCGTGTCTATGTAGAAACCTTTTGGTTTCAGGAGGTCTCTCGTTTACACAACTAGGGCTTTCTCCAGTCCTTTCTGCAGCCAGCTTAATGCTGAGATGTGCACAGAAATACTCTGTAGAAGCCTGAAAAGAACTCACTCTGAGTCAGGGGGCACTATTTTTCCAACAGGTCAATATTTCTGAGATTGTTAAGATAACCAGTGACAAAAAAAACTATTTACATGGAAGACAGTACTGGTGTAGCTAATGTAGTTGCAAATCCCAAGTGCATTTTGGCACAAATCTGCATATAGACACAGTTCTTTGTAAATGAACGCCCTAGTGCCACAGCAGTCCTCAGAACAGGAACAGCTTTGCCTTGTCTTTAACTAGGATTGTGAGTCACAGAGAGGTTTTGTTTCTCCTTTTTGCATGAAAAAACCCAGCCTCTTGTATGTTCCAAATATCTTCCTTTAAACATTTATTTGCCTGTTGCAGTGCTGGACTGCTTGTGCCCTATGCCTGAGCAGTCACGCAGTTCCCTTTGAAGATGTTTACTAATTAAATAAGAACAAAGATGGAATGAATGTTAAGGACCTTCAAACACTTGTTGTATGCTGCAGTTCCATGACTGTACTTCACAAGCTGCTGTAAAATCCATACATTTTGGAATACGCTGCATTCCTTTAATGGATTCGCTTTGTTAAAAAGGTTAAGGGGAAACAAAAGGAATTCTGGCTTGTTTCATGGCCTGTTTTTCACATCTGCAACTTTTACAGTAGGAAAGGTGTGGAGTTTGTTGGATCTGGTCGAGCACAGAGATCCAGCATGGCAGATTCCAGCTCCAGCTGTGGCTTTAGTAAACTTACTGGCTCTGCTTCTTTTCTTTATCCACCAAGCACAGGCTGGTACCTAAAGGCACAAGTGCAAACCAAACCCCAGATACAAGCACTGCCAGATTCAGGAGTATCCAAATTCTGAATAACCCTCATTTTTAGGATCTGGGGTAAAGTTGCTTTCTCAGTCATTTGGGTGTGACACCTTCATGCTGATCTCAATAGCTGGAGATTTTTTTAATTAAAAAACAATGATAAAAAGCCACATAAAATGGGTTGCATCAAAGCATCATCATACTACAAATACTAATTATTGTAATTGTATAAGATTGCTCACGTTTATTTTCTAGGTGGGAAGGCACACCAGCTGACTGGGTTTCAATGTGTGGCTATTTCAGCAAAATTTTAAGGAGTCAGATGTCTTCCCTAGGTGTTGTCCCTTGCAAGCTGCATAGCTATGGTCAGTCTCTCACCTAATGTAAACATCTCACTCAGAGCATGAGAATTGACATGAGAGACTTTCTTTGAATAAGTTCCAGTCACTTTCTTTGGTCTTCCTGTTTTAGGGACTTCTCCTAGGCTGACAAACTCTACATCCTCTGGAGAGGTTGTAGAAGTGTTGTAGATACATACAATGTCTTAATGGACTGCTGGTTCACGAGTGGTCCCATCATCCCTACTTAGCCATCCGCCTGGGATTATGTCAGGGCTTGGTCCCTTCCAGAGGAATAACAGGCCCAGCATGACTGGGCCTGCTGTTAGTGCAGGAGCTGGGGTGTGGTGTGCAATAGCAACAAAGCCTTCTTTTCCCCATGAAGGGGTTTCCTGGGACAGCAAATCTGGAGCCATAGCAGATACTGTTTGGTTCCTCCAGATAACTTACCAGGGGAATCTTTGTCAGAAAAGTGGGAAGACACAGAGCTCCACGAGCAGTGCTCTGGTGTAACAGCCAAGGAGAGAAGGAGCCATGGTGAGCTGGAAAAGGTCAGGAGATGGGGGAAAGCAAAAGCCTCTCAGAGCACAGAACGAACCACTGCTTGGTTGGGCTGCTCTTTCAAAGTCTACAATCAACATTTGTTTTACGCTGACAAAAATATGTTAAAATATACTTTTCCTGAGCTAATGAGCAGCCCCAACACACACCTTGAAAAGGCAAGACTGTAGTCCTTGTCTCTATATAAACAAACTTTGTGAGAGAGCTAAAACATCTTGTTAGGAACAAACAAATGAAACAAAGCAATTTCGAATCATCCACAATCAAAAATAATAAAAGGCTGTTAAAAATACAGTCTAAAGATGATGGTTTTTTTCCAAAAAGCCCCGAAAAACTCTAAGTGAAATGGCTCCAGAATGTAGAGTGTAATTTTTTAAACTAAAGCAATTCTGTGGGTTAGATAGAAACTTGTGAAAGAGGAGCTGCCAACCCCAGTTTATATTTTTTCTGATTAAAAAAAAAACCTCAAAACTTTATCTTTTCCTGTGGGTCTAGTGAATGGAGAGGTACAAGACAACTAAATTGGCATCAGTTGATTGTTAAAATTCTTGAGTAAATATTTGTATGATCATAAGATTAATTGGGTTGGAAGGGAACTCAGGAGGTATTTGGTCCAGACTCCCTCAAAGCAGGGGCAGTGCTGAGATTGGGCTGCTCAGGGCTTTATCCCTGAGGTTTTGGATACTCTGTGAGAGCTCATGAGGTACTGAATGCAGTTGTGTTTCCCTGTGTGGGCCAAGAGAGGGCTATGGAGTTGCCCCCTTTCTGTTCTCTGCCTAGGGGTTGGGGCCTGACATCCTACTGTATGTAGAGATCTACCTTCCTGGAGGAGAGTAAAGTTGGGAGTTTTATTTACTGTTTCTGTTCAACAACTTTTTCCTGGGGCAAAAGCAGCATCATACAGCTCATCCAAAGCCAGGTACAGCATCCCATTTCAGATAACCCAAAGCTAAGGGCGCTGACTTCATAGGAGAAACTCAGACAATGTGCACATCTGATGAGACAGAGAGAAAAACCTGGGCATAGGGCACTAATGATGTCCGCTACTTTTCTGTTATGGTATTTCCTTTCCTGCACTGAAAATGAAGGCACACACCCCTAACTTTCCATAGGCTTGTCTCCAGGACTCGAAGCTGCTCAGCAAAATTATTTTCATCTTTTAAGCAGCAGATATGCACTGTGAATAGAGTTGCATTTTTTTTTTGTGCCTAGTGAAGGGAAAGCTAACACATACTTCCATTATTTATTTTCCACACTACTGCTTTAATACAACTTCCTCTTAATAAAAGCAAACCACCACTAAAAAGCTTAGATAGTTCCATGAGTAGTAAAGCCAAGGAAGTTTCATTTCCTACAGATTTGTATCTTGAGGTTGTATTTTTATGTGGTGTCTCTGGTGTCTAATGATAAATGAGCCACATACTGTGATTTAGGCGGGAAGGGTCTCTTTCGCAGAATCGCAGAATCACAAGGTTGGAAGAGACCTTTAAGATCATCGAGTCCAACCCATGCCCTTAGACACCTTGAGGTGTCCAATCCAGCATCATGGTCAGAGAAGGTCTGACTCTGGAGTAGGATCAGATTTCTTGGGGTCTCATTCAGCAAGGTTTGGAAGTCTCCAAGGTTGGAGAAGGCCCACTCTCTCAGAGGTCTTGTTCCAGCACTGAACTCCTCTGAAGGTGAAATAATTTTCTTCTGTCCAGCTGGAATAGCCTCCAACCTAGGTTGCGATTGTTTCAGCTTGTCCTTTCACTGTGCATCTTTCAGAAGGGGCTGTCTCCATTTTCCCCATTTTCCTGCCATCAGACAATAAAAAGAAAGGAACCTGATCCCCCTGCCCATAGTTTTCTCCTCTTCTGGTTGAACAAAGCCAGCCATCCCAATCTCTCCTTACTCATTATGAACTTCTGTGTCCCCTCCATCCTAGCGCTCCTCACTTGGATGCCTTCAAACTTTTCTGACTCTTCTGACTCCTAGGTGATGGTCCCAAGGCAAGATAGAATACAAGGGGTTTTTTTGCTATGTGCTTTTTCTCTTCTTCCTCATCCTCCTACTTGCATAGCTTTGGTGTCTTTGAATCTTTCACCTCTCTGTCAATGTATTTAATAATTTTTAAACCTGATAATGGGTTTAAAAGTTATTTCTGGAAAGGGTTAATCTACAGGTACACCCAGTCTTACATAAAGTAATTACACAGGCCTCATATTCTTGTGAAAGGAGGCTAAAATGCCAGCAATGATAATTTATTGGTCTTGCATGGAAAGAGGGAGGAAAACCAGGTGATGATGGGGCAGATATCATTCCAGATCAGTTGTGTCTGTAGAAGAGGTTTTTTTTCTGAGCTATTTGCCATATTTTTCTGCTGGTATTTATTGACCCCTCAGACAAAATTAGTTCTTATAAAATCAGCTGTGTTAATCTAGACACAGAGTTGTGGCTGTTTCATTTACCCTAGTGGAGACTACTTAATGCAGAAGTGCCAGCAGAGTATCAGCTGCTGTTTTGCGGGATGCTCTTGGTACTTGGTACTTACCCTAGGTGACCTGAATGGGTGCAGGGAGGGAACTGAAGACACAAGTCATTGACTTGCACAAGGGAAATCTGAAAGGACTTGCCTATCCAATGTTGTATTTTAAAAAAAAATTATTACCCCAAATGAGACTTATACTGGTAAAAAACCTGGTTTACACTCAAATAATGTCAGTTTTCTCCAATGAACATATTTCTGGCATGGAAAAACGGGGTATAGGTTACATGGGCAAAAACTCCTCTTTTGCCTGTATGGCTTAGTGGAGTACTCTGCCTTGGTTAAGGCACAGCCATTTGGAAACCTATGTGGGCTGGGTACTCAATGTCTGTCACACATCACAGCCTGGCACCCCCATGACTGATGCTTTCCCAAGTCTGTATTGCAGACACGATTTAAAAACAACTATTGTACATATTTTTGCACTTGCAGAGCTGTATTGATTCTTGGAGGGTCAATGATTCCGTTTTGCTTATATGATTACAGCTAAACTGGCAAACCTTCCTGAGAAGTCACCTCTGCTCGATGGCAATTCATTCTGAGCTTCTCAGAGGTCATCATGAACATGGAAAACATCCGACAAAGAGATTGTTCCTGCAGAAGCAATGAATGCAGATTGAATCGCCCTTGAGTGCGGCTGAGTTTTCAGATGGCAACAGAGCACTATGCCTGTGTTATATTAGTTTTGCATATTTATAAGATAGTGAGTGTTACACATTTGACAGGGCAAGTCATTGCTCAGCTTCCAAGGGCTTTTTCCTAAGACAAACAGGCACTTTAAAAAAATCTATAGAATTTTATTTGGTTTTTTAGAGGAAGCTGGAGGCTGATGCTGGAAACATACACTTCAAGGAGCTAAAGCCAGGGCCTTTCCTCTTTTAAACTACTGGGTTTGCTTTTATTTTCTTTAAACCAGTTGTTTTCTCTCTTTCCTATGCTATTTCTTTTCTTGCCTACATGCAAACTTCTGTTCTTCATTCCTCAGTCTTCATCCAACAGTTAATAGCTGAAGGAGTACCTAAGATGGCAATGGGTAATGAAGCCAGCCCTTTGAAGAAACTTCGAATAATAAAATGGTCTTGCATCAAGCTGTGGGATTTATTTCCCAAAGATTATGAAAAAAATAGCATGAACTCTTTGCATTTTTCAATGTTCTGTACATGTTTATTTCCTTTTTTTCCTCCTTTCCTGTATTTGGAGTCTGACACAAAACATCTCTCTTTACCATGCAGACTTTTTTCTTTCTGTCTGGTCTCACAGGCTGTGTTCCGCTAAGTAACTGAGTCATCTGGCTCATCTCTACCTCAGACTTCCCTAGGTGCTGAGTACAGTTCTTTCACAAATTAAAGTCTGGTTTTTTATGATTGGGGACTTTTCCACTTTTTAGCCCTTCCTTCTTTTGGGCAGTCTGTACTGGGTGCCTTTTCCTATTCATTGTACTTGTTTTTCTTTCCTACCCTTCAGGAAGAGCACTGTCATAAAGAAATTACTTCCCCTTTGCTTTGTGTAACTTCTGGACATGAGACAGTGTGTGCTGAAGGTCCTGACAGCCAGTGGGTTTTCCCCAAAATTCTGCGTTTCAGTTTTAGTGACATTAAACAGACCACCACAGTCAGAAGTCCCAAACTGTGTGATGAACCTGGTTTGTATGCCCCTACTTACCCACACACAAACTCTGATTGTACAGAGCGCTCAGTGTCAAACTGAGCATCAGCGACCTGAATCCTGATGGCATCTAGATTTCAGTGGTAGCCAAACAGCAGTCTCAGTTTTTCTCTGGTCATTCCTCCTAGCAAGAAGAAAGTGCTTTTGATGTGTTTTTATTTTTTAAGGTTGCCTTGCTGAAAGTAGTAGAAGTTGTTATACTCCAGCTTTATGGGTTTTCACTGTCAGTTGTTAACTAGGGGGAAAACCAGAGCTGGGTTTGAGATGGGGCAGTCACAATGGCTCAGACCAGAACTTGTGTGCCTGCCAGTAGGACTGCTGCATCATCTGTGTTTGGATTAGTGCCTTAACATCACCTCATATCACATATAAAGCTAATGCTATAGAATGCTATGGTGCCTGCACTGAAGACTCATGTTCTGTCACCTTCACACCCACTTACTGGAAAAAAATTAAAAGTTGTGGTTGCGTCTTCATTGCTCAGAAAAGGAGCTTTTCTGATGCAAAAATGAAATGTGCAGCAAGAGCCCACAGGGTCCCATAGGAAGCAAAGTTCAGGTCAGTCACAGTTTTAAGTACAGCGCTGCCAAACAGTTGAGAAGAACCTATTGTGTTAGCAGTGTATCGCCCTGTTGTTAGCTTTCAGGAGATGACTAATGTGCCTTAATTAATCCCTGTGTGAAAAACATACTTTGTTGGCATCACAGACAAGGCCAAACTGTGAGCAAGTTATTGGGAGCTGCATCTTCATGACGTGCTTTTCATGAGGGAAATGTTGGCCACATAAGGAAGCCAGCACAAACTGTGCTCTTTGGTCAAAAACTATTTACTGAAAATGATGAAAACCTGACCCTAGTTCAAGAAAAAGCATTTTGATAAGTAGAAAAATACCACTAAAAATTGCAGTTAACCAGGAAGACATGATCACAGGCTCACAGAGAATGGCAATGAATAGCAGTAATGCCACAGCATAGCAAAGGCACATTGAGTTCAGATGTACTGCTGGGTATAATCTGGATGTGATTTCTCTATGCAGGGTGAGTGCTGTAGTAATTTTTTTTTTTTTTTAATCTTGGTAATAAAATCAAATCCTGACTTAAATCGGGGCATTGGTAGTGATGGCAGATGCACACTGTCACCATCAGCCAAAAGATCTCAAATCTCTTTGCAGACATATATTCAAAGGTCATTTTGTCCGCCGCTGAAAACCAGCCCTCTCTGGAATAAAAATGAAGCAGAAAGTAGAAATGTGCAGAAATACCAGGCCAGGAAGTGAAGACTTCCCCTTCCAATTGAAGGGCAGAGGGATGGTTAAGTGATTAAAATATTAGCCAGAAGACTGACATAATAAAACTGCATTTTGCAGTCTCTTGTAATACAGATGAACACCATAGGAAATTGAAAATATCTGATCCAAGTCAGTGGTGCATGAAATCTCCCTTAGTGTTGGATATTTTGTTGATTTTACTTTGAATGTTTTGGCACAATGTGATAACAGCAGTGAGACTGACTACGAGATTAGCCCCTGGTCCATACTGGCCAAATGGAAATTCAAAGTGTGAAAATTGACTCTGTGGGGCCTAAAATGCTACGTGTATATTATGTGCTTGCATGGGGATATTTATCCTGAGTGTGCTGGTCACACATGTTATACCTATCCCATAGGCACTGAGGGAGGTGAAACACACCCCCCCCTTCAAAACGCTGGATTTGAAAGGAAGGCTGAAGTAAAGGCAGGAGTGTTGGATGAGGAATGGCTTGACCATAGCAATGCTTATGAAGCTGAAGGAGTTGTTCCTGAGTCTGATCCTTAGCTGGCTGTGGGTATGTCACCCACTGACTGCGGCTGCCTTGGGCTTGTTGGAGTTTGGCCCAATTTTAATATTTCATTCCAGGCTTGAATCAGTGGTGTGTCATGGGAATCAAATAAATAAAATTAAAGCTAAAACTAGGTTTGGAGTGGAGGATAGGAGTGGAGGTAAAAGCAAACAAGAAAAGCAATTGTGATGCCTTGACACAGGCAGTGGTTTAAGAGCAGAGCAGAATGAGCTCTGAGGAGGAGAAACTAAACCCATATTACAAGTTAAAACCAACACCTGAATTCCTCTGAAATACTCAGACCAAATCTCCTACTGGGAACACAATTCTGGTGAGGCTCTGCTTTGTCTTGTGATTTAGTCCTCTGGTTTCCATAATCTGATCACCAGCAAAACAAATTCTGCAAACAAGAGCACTGGAGCTTCTTTCATGCTTCTGGAGTTTTCACAGCTATGCCAGCTTTCATGCAAGTCTGGCAAAGTTGGGATGGCAAAATGTAGTAGCCTTAGCCTGACCTCAGTTTACGTCTTCTCATCCTCTTTACTCTCTTGGATGCTGAAGCCTACTGGTCGTAAAGTCAGATGTGAGATTTCTAATGAGAACATGGGCTGGATCCAGAATTTTGTCTCTGAAATGCATGTTTCAGTGCTGGGAGAAGAAGATGGTTTATGGCGGGCTCCGTGAAACAGCTTCTCCCTGCTCTGGAAACCAGGGCAGACCTGAGCAGGTTGCAGAAGTTCATGGGGGTGTGTGTTTTGCACTGATAGGGCCTGAGGTCTAGATTCTTGGGCTGCTGTTATGCTAAATGGCAGAAAGAGTATTGTGAGTATCTTCATATTAGTCCTTATCCTGCAGGTTTCAACCATTATTTTTCATAGGAGAGGGAGTTTTTACACACCCTGCACAGTTGCTGCTTGACTTCCCCACTAAGCTGGGCAATCAGACACTAGTTAGGAACTAATGAGAATTTTAAACTAAGTGGAAATCTTTGCAGACCTTTCAGTAGTTTCTCTATCAGGCTTGAACTTGGATTCTTCTAACTAATTGGTAAGTAGCTCTCTGGATGACAGTGTGATGTTTTAGGGATGGCCCAATATGCTCAGGCAGAGCCTAACTTCCTTGAAAAGAGTCATCTGAACAAATGCCTGTCCATAAACAACCCAGGAGCAATTAAGTGATTGCAGCCACTTGTTCTTTTGGTCGTATTTTCCCAGTTTTAGTCACTGCAGCCTGTTCCACTTAAGTGCAAAACCTCTGCTCCTCGGAGGACACCTCTGTGTGTGAATGGGAATGTTGTGTCATACCACTAGCAGAAAAGTCGTGCATTTACTCTACTGGAGGGACGCAAGATGGATGTGCATTAGAGGAGGAGCAGCAGTCTTGTATTCCCAAGGATATTTAGATACTTGATTCCTATTGATTTTCTCATGATCCAGGTAGCATGTAAATACCTGTAACAATCTGGACGGAGATAAGCTGGTTTCTTTATGAAGCTGCACTGAATGTTAAACACAGCAATGACTCAAATGCTGAAAACAAAACTGAAGAGCAGAAGAGACACTTGATTACATGGGGCCATGAGAAAAGGCCTGAAGGACAGCCAGGCAGGAACTGCTCCAGATCTGAACGCATTCTGTACTGGCAGTTCATCGATGAAGGTTGCTCATTATTTGCTTATTTTGAACATGTTGTTTGCTGAAGGCCAAAGCCTGTCAGATCTTAGGAAGGTTCTTTTTCAAGAGCTTTTGTTGCCTCAGCAAACAGGTCATGAGTCCAACCCACCCACTCCACAAACAAACATTTCTCCAAATTATCAGGGGAATGGAGTTCATTTGACAGAGATGTCAGTTTGGCAGAGACAGATCACTTAGAGTATGGGGAGTTTTACTGTGTGTGTGTGTCCAAGTCTTTGCCCTCCACTCTTCAGCTTTCTCCTCATGCATCCTGTATAATGACTCTGTGTGTGTGTGTTGATTTCATTCCTTTTGGAGCTGCTTACCTTTCTAATTATACTCACTAAGTATTCTGTACTTCACTTGGCTGTGTTCCCAGAACAAAGGCTATAGCTGAATACAAATAACTGAATTTAAATAACTTTGGCTTTTAATCAGAGGAAAGCCCTATGTTGCTTAGGAAGTCTGAGATATCACTAAGCAGAAAGGTAATTCTGCCTGCTGTCATGTAAATTGGGTGCCTGTCTGCTTCCCAAACCATCTTCCACACTCACATATCTGCCGATCGCTTCTCTTGGTGAGCTTCACAGGGGACTAAAGGGAGATGATGGCAACAATTACACTAGTATTTGGGACAAGAAGGAACTCTAAATGGGTAAGAGCATTTTTCAGAGACAAGAATTACTCACAGAATGCCCCAGCTTGAGTAGAGGCCATTTGAATCTGTTTGAATTGTTGAAAAGAAAGCGGGGCAGGAAAGATGGTATCTAGTGGTATCTAGAAGACCCTTTAGTGGGATCCTGCTGCAGAAATTATGTCTTAATTTCACTGTTCAAGAAACCAAACCAGTTTGGTTTTGAGATAGAACTGGGAAGAAGAGTAGATGAGAGCAGCTTTCGGAGAATGTCAGACGTTGCTTTTGCTCTTCCAAGAGAACAGGGAACAGACCTGACACGTGCAAAGATCTCTCTGCACTGATGATTATATATATAAAAAAGAAAATAACGGAAGACTTAGCTCACTGTTGTCATGCATATAAATCCATCCAAATTGCCAGTAGTCATTAATTAGACACTATTTTTGTCAGATTTTAAACCTTTATTTGTTCATTTGTTTTCATTTTTGTTAGGGTTGTGGAGTTCATTTTCTGAGATTTTTTTGTTGGAGTTTTTTTGAGAGAGCCGGGAGAAGAGCTTTTGGATTTATTTTCTTTGTTTTTGTTTAAATATGGCTGATTTCTGAGGTGCAAAAATATGTTTGGGTTTTTTTTTTTCTCTTTGGAGCAATTTTGATGATGTTATGATGAAATGAAGCCATCCTAGAATATTAACAGAGAGGTTTTCTCTCCAACTTTTTGTAGTTTGTAGTTTTTTTCCCTGATGACTTTGATTTCCAGTCTCCACCTCTATGCTACTGTTTTCTATCTATTCATTCTTTTCTACAAGCATCAGATGTCTATCTGCAGAGAGTACTACCATATGACTTGAATTTGAAGGGTATTGAATTTTTAACACATTAAGTGCCCAAAGCTTGGAAAGTTCTTTGTAGCCTTTTGCTAGAGATACAGTTGATAAGGAGATGGTGATGTTAAATTAGAAGGAAGGCTGGAACCTACTGTTGCCTGGTAGTGTCACATGGACATCCTGGGCATACCTGAGAACAGGTATTTTATGTAGAAGGGAGAGGAGCAAGATGATATCAGGGACACTTCAGCCCTCTGCCGCAGAGGTGTTGAAGGTGCTGGAGTCTTGCCTTGATGTTATAATGATCAAATTTCCCCATGGACCTCAGGCAGTAAAGGAGTAACAGCAAAAGCTGTACAAATAACTCAAAAAAGCTCAAAAGAAGTATCTGTCAGGCAGTGGTCCCTCAGGCATACACCCTTCCCTCACAGAATCATTCATAGAATCATTCATTGTGGTTGGGAAAGACCTCCAAGATCATTGAGTCCAACCTTGGACCACACACCACCGTGTCAATTAGTCCAGAGCACTGAGGGCCACGTTCAGTCATCTTTTAAACACTTCCATGGATGGTGACTCCACCAATTCCCTGGGCAGCCCATTCCAGTGCTTAACCAGTGAAGAATTTCTTCTTGATGTCCAGCTCGAACCTCCTCTGGTAGAACTAGATGCCATTGTCTCTTGTCCTGTCACTTGCTGCCGGGGAGACGAGACTTTGCTACAACCTCCTTTCAAGGAATTTTAGAGGTCTCCCTGATCCTCTTTTTCTCCAGGGTAAACATTTCCATCTCCCTCAGCCACTCCTAATGTGACTCACTCTCCAGACCCTTCCCCAGCTCCACTGTCCTTCTCTGGACACACTCCAGCCCCTCAATGTCTTTCTGGTAGTAAGTGGCCTAAAACTGAACCCAGGATTTGAGGTATGGCCTCACCAGNGTGAAGAATTTCTTCTTGATGTCCAGCTCGAACCTCCTCTGGTAGAACTAGATGCCATTGTCTCTTGTCCTGTCACTTGCTGCCGGGGAGACGAGACTTTGCTACAACCTCCTTTCAAGGAATTTTAGAGGTCTCCCTGATCCTCTTTTTCTCCAGGGTAAACATTTCCATCTCCCTCAGCCACTCCTAATGTGACTCACTCTCCAGACCCTTCCCCAGCTCCACTGTCCTTCTCTGGACACACTCCAGCCCCTCAATGTCTTTCTGGTAGTAAGTGGCCTAAAACTGAACCCAGGATTTGAGGTATGGCCTCACCAGGGCTGAGTATAGGTACAATCACTGCCCTGGTCCCTCTGGTGACACTATTGCTGATACAGTTCAGGTGCCATTGACCTTCTTGGCTACCTGGGCACACACTGGCTCATGTTCAGCCACTGCTGATCAGAGGTCCCTTTCCTCTGGGCAGCTTTCCAGCCACTCTGCCCCCACCCTGTACCACTGCAGGGGATTGTTGTACCCAAGTGCAGGACCTGGCACTTGGCCTTCTTGAACATCACGTAATTGACCTTGGCCCATCAACCCAACCTGTCCAGATCCCTCTTCAGAGTTTTCCTGCCCTCTGGCAGATCAACACTCCCACCCAGCTTGGTGTCCTCTGTGAAATTACTGAGGATTCCATCCTCACTTTCCTCCAGTTCTGGGTTGCAAGGGTCATCAGTGTTGCTTGGGTTCATCTCTATCTGTGGACCTTGTATATGCTGGGAAACCCCTCTGGGGAGCTGTGGTTGGCTTCCCTTTCCTTTTGAGCCCTTGAAGCAGATAAGGTGTTGAAGGTAAGGTAAGCCCTTGGCCTGTGAATATGGTTACACAATTCCCAGAGTTCTCAGGGCTGGTGGGAAGAGCATCTTCCAAATGTGTGTGCGACTCAGCGGACTCCCTGCTATCTGAGTTGGGCTGTCAGTGTGTGCTCAGATCTCCCACAGCCTCCAGGCAATATCAAAACACCTTGAGTCATCTGCTATCCGAATTTGTCAGAGATGGTTTAGGTGTTCCTGAGCCTGCCGGGGGCTGAGCT
This sequence comes from Phainopepla nitens, assembly GCA_013400175.1. Lineage (NCBI taxonomy): Eukaryota > Metazoa > Chordata > Aves > Passeriformes > Bombycillidae > Phainopepla > Phainopepla nitens. The sequence goes on from VXBQ01003604.1 coordinate 398,135, forward strand.
GCATGTCTCTTGAAGTCTTTGCCAGCACTGTATTTCAGTAGTTATCATTAACAACAGGATCCTGCTCTGAGAAAGACTGGTCTGTGCTCCAGCTAACTGGAGTTGGGGAAGAGGAACAGCAAATCAGGCATCAGTTTTTATTAAGCAAACGATGCAGATGCTCCAAATCTAACCTGGTGCTTTCTGAGCTGCTCCTTTTATCATTTAGCAGTGTAAAATATGATGTATCACTTTTCTGGCAGCATATGTTGTTTGGTTTTTATTTGTTCCTCTCTGGCTTGGGGCTCTGCTTGTGAAACAAAAAGAAGAGAAAAAATATTTTTGGAATAAAAATAGTTTTAGTAAAAAAGGATCCATGAATAAAATAGAAAGCTGCACCTTTCCAGATAACTTATGCATGAATACAACGTTCAGAGTGGCAGCTTTCTACTCAAACATTCAGTAATTTGTAATAACTGATTGTCAGCTTTACAGGTAGATTTCAGAATTTCTTCTGTGATCCACATGCAGTGGGTTTTGTTAATTTAAATATCATCTTTGGCCTTTAGGAAAAAACTGTGTTTTGAGATTGAGAGAAAAATACAATCTGATGACTCTTGACTTTAGTTGCTATATTTTTGTGGGGAAAGCCTTCACCTTCTTATGCAATCTAAGAGGAAACTCACCAGGGCAAACAAGTAGGGGAAATTCCTTTACCATGTTTTTTGCTCCTAACATATTTCTTCCCCATGAAAGGAACTTCTGTTTTATGTATCAATACCCATACTTATCTATAATTGCTTTGGTAGTAAAAGAGTTTGGGGGAATTTGTGGGAGATGGTATTGCTCTGGTTTATATTTTTTTTTTGGCAGGAAAATGTGAAATAGTGGCAAACCAAATTCCATTTATAGAGGATTTGGTTCACAAATTCTTTTAGATCTTTCTTTTCTGGTTAATGGAAATATTTGATCTGATCCGATGTCATTATCTAGTCTTCAGTGATAACAAATCTAGACCATAATGAACTCTGTTGATCCAGAGAAAATGAGAGTATAATAGCAGAGTAATTTAATTGTGAACAGCTCTTCAGTTAAGTAGAAAATGATATTAAAAAGTCAGTGGTTGGAATCTGAAGGCAGAAAAATTATACCTAATTTCTAGTGTGATTTATCTACACACAGAATAAATGAGATTAACAATTGTAATAAATATAAGGATGCTTTGGACCTTGGGATTCTTGGGCTGGGACATATCTCACCCAGTTCTGGATGCCTATGATGCATCTATATCCACTTCTCAGAGCTCTGTGTCTTGTTTGTTTTGGGTGAGGGTCCAGTCAGCACCAGGGATTCAACCAACTAAAGACAGTCACTTAATTTAGGATGAAACAAAGAAAGTTCTGAAGCTCCAGTGGGTTTATTGACCTTGTCCCCACCAGATGCAGAAGGACCACCAGGTGACATGACAGACACCTAGATGCAGGTGGGTTATTTCTGTCTCTGAAGGCTGAGTCTGAAGAACTCAGCCTAAATTACATTCTCCAGACCAGCCAGTGATAAAGAGCCTGAAGGAAGGTGCAGTTTTAGTTGCCTGTTATGCAGGAGACCAGAGGGCATGATCAGCAGCCCCTTCTGAGCATAGAATATGTTAATCACCAGTGAGTAATTCTCCAACTGCTGCTGAAAACTCTGCTGATCATTTTGGGGCTTTCACTATGATTTTCTCCATTCCAAATGATTCATCTCTACTGTGCCCATGTTTTCAAATGAAGGCCTATGGAGAGGCTGCTTTTCTTGTTTTGGGTCTTGGCCTGCTGCAGGGAAAAATGAGGTACTGAAGTGTGTAAGCACATTTCAGCTCGTCCTGGTGCTTTTTTCAGACTGATGCCAGCAGAGATATGAGAGTCATTGAAATCAGTACCATTTTGAGCAAGTTTAGAGGCCTGCTCAGGAAGAACGACTCACAACATTAGGGCCTTTTTTTCTATCTTGCACTTGAAAATTATCTTCTTGGACTTGACCTCATTTATTATTTGTTCCTTGCAAGCTGTTTATGTCCAGTTTCACGCAAGAGCTGTTTGCCTGATGTGTGTGTTTTTGTAAGGGTTTCCTCTGTGCCTTGAAATGGCTCCTCTTGCCAATGCACCCTGCCTGTTGTGTCCCATCTGGTTCCCTTGCTGTGGACATACACTGTTCTCCACCTGCTTTGGACACAAGAGACTTATCAATGTGTGCAGGGAGCCATACTGAGACACTCTGCCTCCCTGGACATTTCACCATTGTGCGTTTTCTCCTTTCTTTTGCAGATGCTTTTCAGGCCAGTGGTATGCCTCCCACTCATGCATGGTTTTCCTGGGCACCCCTTTCCCTGATACCATGATTTTTTCCTGGCTATCACCCTGCTGGTTCCCTTCCACCCTTCCAGCTGGGATGCAGTAGAGCCAGTTGGCATCAGGAGTATTTGCCTTCGTTCAGCACCAAGTTCCCTTCCTGTGTTTCTTACAAGAAATATAGACAAGAACATTTTAACAGAGCCTGCAGTGACAGGGTAAGGAGTGAAAGTTTTAACCTAAAAGAGGGTAATTTATATTGGACATTAGAAATTCTTTACTAGGAGAGTGAAAGGGGTTGCCCAGAGTGTTGTGGATGCCCATTCTCTTGAAGTGCTCAAGACCAGATTTACTGGGGCTCTGAGCAACCTGGTCTAGTGGAAGGTGTCCCTGCCCCTGACAGGAGGTTTGGAACTAGATGATCTTTGAGGTTGCTTGCAATCCAAACTATTCCAGGATTCTTGACAATATATCTCTGTAAAAGTTTCTATCAAATCTGAAGAAACTTCCTGGGGTTTTCTTCTTGACTCTTAATTTTGTCTGTTGTTTCTTTTTCTTCCCACATTACCTGTTGTCTCAATGATACATTATCCTATACCAGTTAAAAATATCTTGTGCCTTGCTTTTCTTCTCCACTAATACAGAAGTTAAGGTCATCATTGTGTCCTACTTTCATTGCTGTCTCCTGACTCATTAGTTTATTGCCAAATTCTCTTCAGAAGTTTGTAATTCCTCCCAGTGCTGGCAACAATCCTATCACTACAATCAAATCTCTAGCAGTTTTGATTTCTTTTCCATCTGCTCTGACCTTCATACCTCGTGGAAAATGTATGTTTGTTTATTGTTGTCTTTTTGTGAGTGTTGCAGCAAAATAGTGCCCTTTAATTTTCGTTTCACTAGGGACTTTAACATCTTCTCTGTGCTGCCAATAAATTGTATCACATCCTGTGAGGATTTAAACCTGTCTCCTTTGCTGAACTCCAAGTTTCTCCCAGACTGTTGTCTGCATCTGAATTTTACTGGTCTTTTCATTTAGCATTTTAAGAAGTTTTCCTTTGAAAAAGTATTTTTTGAGTAATTTTGGTTTCTTTTCTTAACCATGACCTACGGTCTTTATTTTTCACTTTCTTGCTTTCTTCACTACCTTCTTCATTAAGTGGACTTCATTCTCTCCAATTTGCCACAGGCAAATTTAGCCACAGCTACATTTTGAGACACAACATACACTTGGGGGTCACTTAATCCCTCTCCTTCTTTGGCGCTATCAAGTTTCCTCCAAAGTGCTCCAAATCCTTCTGACTGAGACCAGAGCACACTGGTCCTCCTCCACCTTTCTTTTCCTTCCAGTGCTGAAACCACTGTGATTAGTGATTATTGGTCTCGAGTGGGTTTGTTTCAACATAGTTTCTCTGGGCCATGGGAACCATAAGCATAGAAAATTGAAGTGCTCACACCAACACTTTTCCTCCAATTGTGCTGGAATAATGTGGCTCTCATTGGTTCAACACTCACTCAGGTGTCTGAGTTTTCACCTGTGTGCCTCAGCCCAGATACATATTCTATGCCCTCCTCATTCTTTCACCATTTGTCTAGGTGTTTAATTGTGAATTGATGCAAATATTTCCCCAGGAAGCTCTGCTGGTAGCAAGATTTCAGCTATGTGATCCCAGTTGCCCCACATGGGCTGGGGGAAGGCATCTCCTGGAAGGTTCTCACATGCGATATATGTTGCAAAGTGGGGTGTTTGAGAAGAAACTATGCTGTTTTATTCCACTTTTATTTGTCCATTGATAAACAAAGCATGCCTGATCTTCAATCCACTTGAAGCCTTTGTTTGCCAAAGGATGTTGTACTGTCTCTTCAAATCCTCATAAACCATCAAAGTTGAGCAAAGCAGCACAGTTAAACCTCTCAGTCCATGTTGTTCTGTCTCCAGTGAGTGCTCCTGAGCAGGAGCAGCAAAATTTCCTACCACTTGAAATATGCAAAGAGTGCCCCTAATATATTCATGAAAAATAATAAGCTACCTGCAAATGGAGCCACACCTGTTTCCTCCAACCAGAAGAGAAAGTGGATTAAACCCTTGCCTCGTTTTTCCACAGCTCTTACAAAACACTGAGTACCGTTTACAGTCAGGAGCCTGATTATCGTTATGCTTCTTTAGCTCAGGGAAAAACAGCTCTTCCTGGTGTAGATTATATTTGCATTTATATTTATTCATTTGCATACAGATTTCTGTGCCCTACTCTTGAAAGGTAAAGATATTCCAGCTCTTTTAAAGGCAATAACAGTTCATTTTATGCCTTGTTCTCCATAACAATAATTGCTATAACTCTGAAGCTCCCCTGGCATTTTAAGGGCAATAAAGAAAGGGGTGGATGGAAAAAGAGAAGAAAATTCTCCTATTAATTGGTGAGACTCCAGGGTTCTGTTCTGCAATGTTTTACTCCTGTGAGTAATCTCATTATCCTTGGTAGGACTGATTGTACAGAGGCAGCAGGATCATGCTCCAGAAGTCCAGCCTTTAATCAAATCTACCTGTTTAAAAGGAACACATGGTTGCCTTTCAGTGGGAGCCTTTAGCTCTGAAACGAAGATGTAAATTAGCCAAAATGCCTCAGAGGAAGGAAAACTTTGTCTACCAGGTTTTCCCTCTTCTCTTGTTGAAATGAATCCATTGGTTTTGTGTGTGTGTGTGTGTGTGTGTGTGTTTGTGTGTGCAGGGGAGTTATTCTTTGCTATTTTTTCTTTCATAGGGATTCAGATCCCCCTTTAGAGAAAAATATTTCACCATGTGTTTGAGAAAAAACATGTATAAAGGGTTGTGTTGTATGGATGCAGTAAAAAAACATATAAATCTTTTGTCAGGAAAAAAAATTATCGAGAGCTTAAGACAAATTATTTGAACACTAGTAAATTTATTCAGATCCCATAAATGTGAGTTAGAAAAGCAAGTCTTTGAGATATTCTTCCATTTGGAATCAAATTTAGCCCAAATTCCAAATTTGTTGCATAATAAGAAAAAAAAATCATTGTGTTTTTTATAAATGTGAACAAATGTTGCCACATCATCTGTAGCTATCAAATGGGGTAACACAGAAAAAATGACATCCTCTTTGCCATACTAAGAAATAAAATGCCAGGTAAAAACCAGAAAAGATGCAGAAAAGCTCTGTTTGACTCCAAAAGATTTAAAATAAGACCCCAAAACAGCCTTGGTATTTTTTTCTCCCATAAGAATAGACACAAACTCAAGTGGAAAATCAGTGAGTCACAGCAGAATAGCTTGGCTCTTCTTCTACTCACTCTGTCCCCTGCCTGCCACCTCACCAGGCATCCAAGGTTCTATCCATCTTCTGCTGCCTCCCTGGTGGCCTTCAGGAGTAACTTGAGGGAGGCTCATCTCATCCCACGTAGATGACCTCCTACATTGATTTTCTACTGCTGTGGGTAAAGCAGCAAACTACACAGAGAGATATCGATCACCTTTTGAGGCATTCCTCGCACAGCAGAAGTCTTGAGCCTTTTAAAGCATTTTGCTATTCAGCTGTTGATACCCTGCCATCGATAGCTTGGTGTCCCAGCCAGCGTCAGGGATGGCAATGCAGGTGTCCTGTGGACGTGGAGAGCAGGGGGAAGTTGTGTTTGATCTTTTGAAGAGCATCAAACAGCAGGACAGGCATTATAAGGTGACTTAGTGCCTGGCTGCTTCTCCTGGCTTGCTCTTTGAGACCAGTTTAAGCTATACCCCCTTACACCAAATGAGGATCTGATCTTTCTTAGGAAGAGCACCAAGCTTGTTTATGAAATAATTGACTTGGCTTCCATCCCAAGAAAAGCATCTTTTTATTTTGGTTTTGGTCAAGCTAAGTTCCTATTATGGTTAGCCAGGCTTGTACAATAAATTTTTGGCAACTGGCAGTGTGGTGTTGCTCAGTGTGAGCTTTTTGTGCTGCGGTTGCTTACACAAGACCGATGTTGGGCCAGCTGAGTGGCTGCTGCTCTGGGACAGTGCTGGTGAAAGTGCAGTGGGTTGGGGTGGCCACACCAGCTAGACTGACTCATGCCATTGGCCTTGCCTGACTCCACACCAACCATCCAGACCCTTTTCAGCTGTTGCATCCTATAGGAATCTGTCTTGCAGTCCCCACAACCTGGAAATACAGGATTTGGAGTGACTTAAAAATGCCAGTGGTACAAAGCAGGTGGGGTGTGAACAGTGCATCTGGTGCAGGCTGGAGGAGAAGCTTGCATAGCTGTTAGCTTCACCCAAGGCTGGTTTGTAGCTGCTGGTTGCTCTTCAGCACTGAGCAACATGACATCATCCACTTTCACATTCAGATTAAAGTGGAGCGCTTTAAAGCAATGTTTACATTTTTGTTTGTCTGGTTTTGAAAAAAGATCTCTTTCTCACATTATTCTTTGTATGCTGAGTGTGTCTATGTGAGTGAATTAGATATGTGCTTCAAGGAACAAAACTGTACATAGCACAACACTATTCCATAGATAGAACTTCATTCCCATTCACAAATAAAGAGGGTCAGCCTCTTGCAGCCCCATGAGAGACCTGGCTTCTCACTCAGTCTGTAGAGATGACAACTTTCTGGGAAGAAGTAGATTCAAGTTTTAAACAGATTTATTTATTAAAAATTGATGCAGTCTTACTACATCAATGAGTTAATTTGGATGCAAATACGTTAGAGAAACATCTGTCAGGGTTGAAAAAGGCTCATATAACTCTGTCTTGAGCATGGAGATAAACTAGGGAACCTCCTAAAATGCCTTCCAACTCTTGATTTCAGTGGTAACTTGATCCTTTAAATTGACAGTAATTTTCCCAGGTAGGGCATGTATGCACAATCCCTGACATCTTGAGGGCAATTTTTTGCTAACAAAGAAGGTGAAGCTGACTGAAGTGCAGCTCTGACATGCAGATGAGCTCAAAAGTCACTGCAAGACAAAATATCTCAATTTTGTTAGGCTAAAATCTCAAAGCTTTTGTGTCATTACCTGCTACTTCACTCTCCTTCCTGATCTCAGACCCATCCTCTCAGACTTTCACTTCCTTGCTCTCATTTGGTTATGCCCATGATGTTGAAACACTCTCCTCTGTGTACCTCCTCTTGCTACTATTAGTTCCTTTTTTTTTCTGAAATCTCTTATATTTGTTTACAGATGAACCTTCTGAACTTCCCCTAAGTCACCACCTCTGCTTGTTTTCCTGTGGAGACCTCTTTCATAGTTTTACTTTTCCCACTAGTTTTAAAGCTTAATATTGCCTTTGGTTTCTCTGTTGCTATTTCCCTTCACTCTCCAGCTTTCTAGTGTATAGCTCATATTCTTTTTGCGTCTTTCCATTTTCCTGGGCCTGCCTACTACAGAAGTCAATGTCTTTTTTTTCTCACAGTCAACTTCATGTTTTTTTTTTGTTCACACAGAACTGTTTCTTCCCCCTGAAGCTCATGTGGGCTGTATAAGTGCAAATTGCTTCAGTTCACGAAAGAAAGCGTTCCCAGACTGAAATCTTTCCTAGTTACACTAATTTTCCTGATATTTCTATAAGATTTTAATCTGTGCATTTCATAGGGAGTCTTATAGGAGGTTGTATTCTTTTAGTTAACTAACCTTGCCTTGCACTGGACGGGTTTTTATGGGACTTCTGTGGCACATGAAAAACCTGAGCTCCAGCCCATGATTGGGAAAAACAAGGGACCTGGACTTTGGTCATCTCTGTCCAGCAGGAAGGCCCTGCCCATGACATTACTGACCCAGCTGAGATGGGTACCTCTCAGAGGTCCAAGAAAATCTTCTAGATGTCACAGAAGTGTCCTGGTGTGAAATGAGAGAAATCTCAGAAGTGGAAGCGGTTTGGGAAAACCAATTCTCACAGAGCTGCCACAGGGCTCATATCCTCAGCTTGCAAAAGCCATCACAATGTGAGGATTGGGCTGGTTGGCTGCTGATTTCAACCTTCTCATGGAGTGATTTGGGTTGGAAGGGACCCTAAAGATCATCTAGTTCCAATCCCCCTGCCATGGGCAAGAACACCTTCCACTAGACCAGGTTGCTCAGGGCCCTGCCCAGTTTGGCTTTCTCCCAGACTTCAGGACTACTTGCAAAGTAGTAACCTGAGACTTTTCCCTAAGTTACTCCCTGCAGGCCCGAGCATGGACACCAAACATTGTTAAGTGCTTCTACCTTCTCTTTGTCCCTTAGAACAGCATGGGTCTCTTCTGCTCCTGTAAAACTTAACATGACACCAACTTCCAAGTATAATATGCCTCACTACCTAGAGTCACAACTGCCTTCACACTGTCTTTTTATTTCTCCATGCTAGGAAGAATCTCAATTTTTCATTGCTATTACTTTTTTAGAGGAACATTTCCTTCCTCTTTGTCAGTTTATGCAATAGAGTAAAATTGCTGTCAGGATCAGTGGCACATCCTTTGACAGATTCATACAGGAAATCTCACTATTCTATCTCCTAAAAATAAAATAATTAGGAAAAAAAAGGGCCCCATTTTTCATCAGCCACCGGAAATGTACTTGTGTTTTAGATGAAAATATTGAAAGTATAAGTCTCCTTATTTTCAGTTAAAGCAAATCAGCCTATTCTTCCTCTTTATTTACAGGTGAAACCATAACTTTTCATGCCAAACAAATATATGAAACACTCTTCTGTCTTTAAATACTTTGGTGTTTTGGTTCTGGTTTTTTTTTCTCCTCTGTATGGCCCTTATGTTCCAGTTTTGGATCTCTTTTGCACAGGAATAAGGAAAGACAACTCTAATTTGTTTGTTTATTTTTAAAAGGTGTAAAATGCAGTGCAAGATGCAAAGGACAGTAGAACTCATTTATGCATGATTGGTCCAGTCACAGGGTCCTGTGTTTCTGGTCCATGTCCTTAAATTTTTGCATAAGTGCATCCTCCTGTTACTAGAACTGGAAGGATGAAGAGGTTCTGCCTCTGTTACATTAAAAATTGGTTAAATTTCGCTAGTGTTATTAACCTGCAATCTCATTCCCCCCTTTGACATAAAGACAAACTAATCCTTACACAAAACTCTGAATTTCTGTAAAAACATGCTGATCATTAGCTAATTTTTCCTTTTGTTTTCTTCCCTCAGTTGTTTTACTTTTATTTTCCAGAAAACATCAGCCCTTTGCCTGTGCGTAAACAGCTAAGTTGTCTAAGATTGAAACAAACAATATTCATTGCAATGAAAGTTCAAGCAGAACTTCTGAGCCTCATGCATTCTGAGTGAGATTGCTTCATCCTCCCCTTCAGATTCCTCCTTTGCTGTAGCTGTATCAGTCACTGGTGAAATTAAATTGCATGTGCTTGTCCCAGCAGCATTCCACTGGTTTGGTCCAGACTGGCAGGAGGAAATGTGGAGTATGTGACCATTGCCACCAGGATCAATGCTGCCTGGGCTTCGTGAGGATGGCCCAGCTGCCAGGCTCAGGAATGTGCTCACCCTCACTTTTCCTTCTTGTCCTCTGCCTTTGAGGCTCCTGAAAGTCACTCTTTCTGCTTCACCACTCTCCTCCATGGCAGGGGAAGGGTGCCTTGTTTGCTGCAGGGTTTCAGGAGCTGATGTCTCTGAAGGCTTCTTCAGTGGAAAGCTGTTGGCATTTGCAGAGTGTAGCTCCATCACAGAGCTGAAGTAGTAAAAAGGTTTCCAGAGGCTGCTCCGTGACATCTGCTGCTTAGACTTCGAGGCATTTGCAGAGGTGAAGTAAACATAATATTAACTGACTAGAAAGCAAATCCTTTCTCTTTAAAGTTCATGTTAAATGCAAAGTGCAGTGGAAGAGGAATAGAAAGCATCAATCCAGATCATTTACTGTTACCCCTAAGGAGCAGATTCATTGTCTTTTTTGTTCAAAGGATTGCTGTACAGCTATTAAAGAGCATTCTTGGCTTCATGGGAAGGAGGGGAATATCATTAATTATTGATAATTGATGGCATATTTAATGAGTTCAGAAAATGATCAGTTCATTCACAATAATCTCTTCTGCCTACCCCCTTCAGATCCTCTCGGAAAAAAAACCCCAACAGACAGCAAAATGGAGCCACTAAAATTCAGGGTGACTAATGGGACTTACACAGTATAAAATGGCAGGATGAAGGCACAGTTTCTGTGAAGGTTGTTGGCAATTAGATAATTTTAGAAATACAGGTGAGTTTCATTTATTTTTTTTTAAAGAAGAGACAAAGACAACAATAAAACACCACACCTACTGAAATGTTGTTCCCTTAACTTAGATTTGAGCATGCAAATAAAGGAAAAGAACGAGGAATTAGGTATTCAGAAACAGTCCCCGTAAAGGCTGGTTAAAGTCAGCAGCAAGAATGAGGAGGCTGCTCCCAAAGGGGAATCCATGCTGAGAGAGAGGAGAGTTGCCCTCTGAATATCTTTAGGCTGGAGCCGTTTGGGGTGCAGCTTTTGTGCTATGTTTTTACAGTCCACAATAAAATGGGTCACTGGCTTGTGACTAGGAATCCTAATGCTTATCCTGAGCAGCAGTCACCACTGTTAAAATGTCAGCAAGAATGATAAGAAGGATCAGATATTTGGGGGTAGTGGGAAAGGCAACAACTGTTTCTTCTCTTTTATGTGCAAAAATGGGTTCTGGCAGTTACACATCCACTGAGGATTGATTTGCTCCTTAGGAATAGAACAGGAAGGAGGAATAATAGGAAAATATTTTATCAAGTGTGACAGCAGATGGGCTATTAAGTATGACTCACTCTGTGGCGTGCTGGCAAACTCTTGCTAATGACCTTGTGCCTCAGCGGCCACTTCGACAGAGGTTGCAGGCTTGACAGGCCATCTCTGCCTGGCAAAGGTGAGCCTCAGCCTCACAAGCATCATGCTGTTCTGAGACTTGTGGTGCCAAAAATGTGTTATCTGAGTCAGGGAAACTGAATTATGTGAATAATTAAAATTGGTATCAGAGTTGACTCTTGTGCGCTATGTGGATGGTGAAGTTCTGCCCACAATCACTTCATCAGTCTTTTAAGTTCTCAAACCAAGGGGCCCATGCTACAGGTGGAGATGTTAAGTAGGATATCTCATCCACATGTTAAGTAGGGGTAAGTGAAGGAAGGGTTCGGATATATCAGAAATGTGACAAATGGAGTGAAAATGCCAGAGCCACCTTTAAATTGATAAATCCATGTTTATTTTGACCTTTAAAAATCAAATGAGAAGACCACTATATGATACACATTAGGAAAGGTACTGATCTAGTACTTCTTATCTGGTTTTCATTTCTAATCATGGATGACATTTTAAACATCAAGTCTTCATGAAGCCCAAGGACCACTGGTTTTAGAATGACTGCATATTCCTACCATGGGCACAGGAGACTGTCAGGGGAAAAAGAGCTGTAACTGGTGTCAAAGCTCACCTTTGGTGCTTGTATCATAAAGGATCTAAATCAGGCTTTCTTTCACCATCTGCTGAAGCAAGCACCCAGAGTTGTAGTCCTGTAGCTGCCTGTGATATTTTCAGTTCCAGGTGCATTTAATTTTGTTTACAGCTGCACTGCACTTGCTCAGAGAACCACTTGTACCTCTTCCCAGTGCTTTGGAGATGATGCAGTCATGTGGAATAAGGAAATTACTATTCTGTTATTGCTTCAGACTTTATATAAGAAAGTACAGGAGGCATGAAATAGCTTGTATCTTGCATATATTTGATGTATTATGGAAATCAAATGCTTTTACTGGACTGGGAAAGTTGTGTCTCCTTTGCCTTAGAGGTGCAGTTTCTGTGTAGGTTTCTCCAGAGGCCATTGGTGCTGAGCAGAGAGAGGCAGGAGTGTGTCCTCTCTCCTGAGCACCATTAATATGTCATTGAATTATTATGCGGAGCCTGAAACTTGCTGGAGAAACCTCTTGGGAGGATTAAGGATGAAGCAACTGCCAGTGAGGGCAAACCTGAGGGCATACCTCTGCTGAAGGTGCAACACACAAATTTGATGTCAGGGCAGGCAGGTAAGAGAGGCTGGGAACAACAGCATCTCTGGTTTCCCATTTCTTTGAAAGATGGGGGGAGTTTTCCTGCCCTCCACAGGCAATCTACAGGCCTCCAAAAAACAGGGGAGAAAATCTCAGTATCTTCCTCCTCATGACATACTCCTGTAGTGAGTTCAAAGGAAGTTTGAAATACTCTTCACAGACCTGTAGGACCTGGGGATTCAGAAAGCTCACTTTGGTAATATTTATGAAGACTGAGTAGCTTAGTGAAGCTCACATGCCCGTGTTTTCCAGATCCCTGCACCAAATGGATATTTTGATTCCGTGCAACAAATCAGGGCACTCTCAGTTCAGTGAACCTCATGAAGCTGTGACATGTGCACTCCCAATGAATTCCTGGAGTTAGGGATTATGTGGAATGGTGCAATACTGAATGTTCTCCTGCACTGGGAAATCTCACAAAGGTTGCCCGAGCAGTTGCAAAGCACAGCAACAAATTTGGGCTGTGGTATTCTTGGGTCTTACCCCTGTTCATAGCTATGCAATCCAGAAGAATATGGAGGGGCAGAAGGAAAGACGTGTCTCTCCTCTGACAAGAAGGGACTGAGGGCCCTTTTGCAATAACCCTGCTCTGTCATTTTCCCAAAATTTTATTATCCACTCTTGCACAAAGTCAAATTAAAACTGTCCTGGGACAAGCATTCTCCTACAGCCTCCTGAGCTACCTGAGGCCAGTGCAAGTGCCTGCCTTTCCTGATGCAGGAGGATTGCCTGGGTAAGCTTCCCCCTGTGACTTCAGCCGTGTAATCTGTATTCAGAGAGGTGCTGTCTTTGGCCTCCTGGCTTCCTTTGTCTGTCTGCTATCTGTGCAACAGTGGCAGGGGAAATGCAGCAGACACAGCTGGAGGTGATGTCAAGGTGGGGGTGGAAAGCCATTACAAGTGGAAGGCAAGAATGAAACTTTAACTGAGACTCTGTAAAATGCTGTGAAAATACTGTGCCTCTTCAGTAGAGCATGTACAGAAAATGCAAAAAGTTCAGTGTTGGAACCCAGGGTACAGTTCCCTGTCCTGCATTTCATGGTGCCATGTGTCTCTGCAGATATTAGTTCATTTGCACATAATGAATCCTCTTATTTTGGCGAGAGGGGATCCCCATGAAGGATGTTCTATCCTAGGGAAAATTGGCTTGCTTTCCTTTGGTTTCTTTTATAGATTCCATAGGAACCTGCAGTCCTTGTAGGACCCCAGCTTTCCCAGGATTGCAATTCAGCCACCATTACACAATGCAGGGAGGGAGCCTACTCTGCAAGTTCCCTCTGTCCCACCTATAAAACAGGTTTTGACCATCACTCAGCAGCAAGGCCTTAATGAGGCTCTCTCAACTCTAATACAAACTCTATTGCTCGATAAGAGCTCTTACACTCTCCATCCTCTCAACTTTTCGACAAATACAAGTAGAACAGCTAAAAATTCTATCTTTAATTGGGGGTGAATAAGTACAAATTGACTTTTTTCACTGTTCCAGGAGTGGAGCAGGACCTGGCAGCCACGTATCAGTACGGGCAGCTCCTGACCTTTTAACAGCCAAGCCTCTTTTGAGCAGATTGGCATGTCACCCCTTCCTGTATCCCCACTTTCCTCCTAGGCTGGTGGTGATGCTGACACTGAACTAGCAAGACCACCTGAACCTCTCTGTGCTCTAGCTCTTTCTCCAGGGCTTCCTGTATGCAAAGACCTTGGAGCTGTCAGAGCTAAAAAAAAAAAAAAAAAAAAGTTCATGGGGTAATCCACATCCCATGTGATAAGGTATTTTTATTTCACCAAGCTGTTGGAAACAACAGCTCTGTAATGTCCCATTCCTACTAAAAATGGGGCATCTGGGGTGGATGTGATTCCCAATAGTCAAAAGTGACATAGGATGAAGTTCTTAGAGGTAATGATTTGACCTGTTTGGGTATGAAGAACATAAAAAAAAACATAAAGTAAGTCTGTGAAAATTTCAGAAAGATTTCTGTTGTGAAAATGAGATTAGTGCAAGGAGATAGCTTTGCTCAGCATTTACCTTCTGCAAATTTCCACCCCAGTCAGCTGCCGTCATGTAAAAGAATGAGTAAATGGAATGAAGGACAACAGCTTTTGCACTAAATTCTTCGTTATCTGAAGATTTCCTCTGGATTGAAAAGATAGCTACAGCCATCCATTCCAAGAGTGTTTAGATGTGATCAGGTAGGAAAAAATATTCTCAAACAAATGCAGCAGAAAGAGCTTTAAATTGCAGTGAGTGTCCTGATTGAAAACAGAATGATTTCACAGGGGAAAAATCCAAAGTAAACTGCAAGAGCAATGCTAATTAGAGATGTGTCAGGTGCTGTCTCTGGACTGCTGTTATACTACTGTGTGTGTTTCAGGGACAAATGACAGTCAAGAACTGGGGCAGATGCTGAAATCTCCCCATCATTTCTTTCCTTTAATTGACCCAGAGAAGTCCTTGGGAATGGAAGCTGGAGTGTAAACCATGCTGAAGGCTCACTAGCCCCAGCTGGTATGCTATCTGCAGCTCTTTTCATTACTGGCTAAATTGTTGGAAATGCAATCCAGAATGAGCGGGAAAAGCGAAATCTGTGGTAAAAAACTGGCTGATATTTTTTACCTCTCACAAACTGGTTCACTTCCCAGCTCCAGACAGGGCTGAAAGCAGTGGTACTCTCAGAAGAGACTGCTTCTGCCTGTGCATCCTACCTCACTGCAGACTGACAGGAAATTTAGCCAGCAATGCTGAGCCTCACAACTGTGCACAAGATCTATTCCCCAGGGTCCCCACCAGCTAATTAATGCTCTCCTGCCATGAGCAGTGATCTTTTCAAAGTCCAGCTTTCTTTTGCTGTTAAAACCAAAAGGCTTTTGAAAGCAAGGGCATTAATTGCAAGTGAAAGTTTCTTTTTAATTAAATTGACACCAAGTTTCTCCCTGAGATTTTGAACAGCTGTTCTGTCTATATTTAAAATTTAAAAAAAATTTCTTACAGGTGCTCCTTCTTGTGTCCCATCATACTGATATGTCTTCAGTGTTTGCTCTCTAGGTTAACCTGCACGTTGTTGGAACTCTCTCTCCCCACTTTCAGTATATATGAGACAATCCTATCAGTCACCAGTTTTGCTTGTGTCACTTGTATTCCAAATAGTGATATCTGTAAATTTTTTCCTATATAGACCATTTATGAAAAACAAATGTCAGGTGCTGTTGCCTGGCTGTCCTAGAAGAAATACCTTCTGCTCAGAAAACTGACTTGTTATTGATCATGCCTGGGAAAGACCCTCAAGGGTTTGCTAACATATGATATACACTGTTTTCTTATCTGCTCATTCAGCCTTCAGCCATTTCTTTTCTTATTGCTTTAATGTGTGATTTTTGCTTAGTATTTGACTCAATGTTAGGACAAAAAGCATGGGTGAAATGGGACAAAAATACTGAATTGTGTGCACATGCACATGTATCTATGCATCTGAATATCAGTCATCAGGTGTATAACAGGATTAATAAATGAAAAATTGTGGTTTTTTTCTAGTTGAGCTGCTTTTTACAAAAGGGTGTTATTTACAAGGGTCTTATTTACAAGGGTGTTTTAGGGCACTGATCCTCACAACTCCTCCCTCTGCTTTCTACCTCTCTGCCCTGCATCCTGAACGTGTAGGGAGGAGCTTGTCCTCAGTGGGGGGATACCCAGGCAGGAGAAGGATCTCTGGCAGGGCATCTCATGTCCTTTCCTAGCACACACCTTGCTTTCATCCCCTCTGTCACCCAACCCATGCATCTCTGTTTTCCATGGCTGTGGGTGAGTCCATCAAAACCTCCCTCTCACAGCCAAACTCAGCTCTGCACTAACAGCCCCACTGCTTGGTTCTACTGTCATTTTGGATCTTACAGGAGATGAGAAAATACTCACATGCAAAGCTGTAAAATGCTTGCAGTTCACATGTCTCTGCTGGTGAAAAAAACAGAATATTCTGCTTATGACACATCCTTTTAAGAGGGGAATATTTAGCAGGTGGATTAAGGCACTGAAGTGTGAGCACCGTTAGCCACACTTGCTAAAAGAAAGAAAAAACCGGTATACTAAGGCAAAAATCCTGTAGTATGTAAAATATTTCCTGACCATCTCACCTCAACCACATAGTAGAGAATCTAATCCTGTTAAAATTCTTCCCATGTCCTTCTAGCCTCATAAGAGCCTTCAGTTTTATATATCTCTTCTGAATAGTTCTCCAACAACTTATATTACCTGCATAAGTTTAAGTTTTTCTTTTTTTTTCCTAAATATTTTTAGTATGTGATTATTTTTTTTTAATAGAGGGCTCTTTGTACACTAATGACATTACAAAGCTGATGAGTAGTTTGATTTACATGAAGTAAAATGGGGAAAATTGCATGAGTAAGACAAGCTAATGAAGCATTGAAGAAAGAAAATGTTACTACGCTGTCAAAAAAAAAAGGTACAACAAAAAAACCTCTGTAGACTGACAAGAAACCAGACAAGTAGACTTTCTGAGTAATAGATTTACCAGCAATGTAAGTCATCTTTAGTTTTGATAACATCTTCACTGGGAATGGGCCTGAACCAAACTTTTATGTTTGAATAACTTAGGACTGGGGGGATGTGGCTAAATGGGAACTTGCAAGTGTGTCGCTGTTGGTTTAATGGATTGACTGAAAATTCTGAGCCAAATGAGTCTTAGCAGTTATGTTCAATAGTAGTTTTTGATGTTCTTTTTGAGAGGAAGCTTTAGGCTTATAAGGGACAATTTCACCTACTGGAGTAGAGAGTTGTTAACTGCTCAGGCATATTTGTCTTGTTTGCAAGAGGCAGTGGTGAGTGAGAAATCTATGGACCTTGACTTAATTTCCCTGGAGTTGAAATGATAGTTTGCCTGGGTTTTTTGGTGGGGTTTTTTTGTGTGATTTTTTTTTTTGTGTTTTTGGTTTTTTTGGATTTTTTTATTTGTTTGGGTTGGTTTGGTGTGTTGTTGTTTTTTTTTTTTTTGTTTTTTTTCTTTGCTTCTACAATATTCAGCCTGTAGATCTTGGTGCCTACAATTTCTTACATTAGACATATTGGCACAGATGAAAAATCTAGTATGAATCACCCCCCCCCCAAAAAAAAATCACATTTAAAATTATTTTCTTAAAACCAGAACCAATGTTAATGCCAAAAAACTGTTTGTAGGACAAAACTCAATCCCTCTCTGTTTTATACCTTAAGATGAAACATTTCAGGGTTGGATCTGCTGGCTTGCACTAATGCCCAAGGGCTATGATCCAAAACTACAATTTATTCTGCCTGATGGAAGCCTGCAGGTGTGGCTTTGTGTTTCTGTCCCAGGGCAGAGGCTTCTGTACACCTGTTAGAGCTGTGTTTCTCCCAGATAGTGCATTCATCTGTGTGTGTGCCTCCTGCACCCCAAATGAATATGTTGGGTGATATTAGCAAGCATTTCCAAGATGCCCAGCCCTGCAGCATGTGTGTGCCAGGCGTGCAGGATAAATTGGTCAAGTGAGTGCCTTGGGATTTGCTGTCTTCTAGGCCAGATTTTTGATTTTTGACCCCTGTGAGACAGCCAGTAGCTCAGACAGCAGGGATTAGTGATTAACAAAGGGGTGGTGTTTCTGCATTCAGCCTTTTGGCAGCACTGGCAGCAATGGCTTTGGGACCCACCTCACAGGCAGAAAGTCTGATTTGAGTCTGCCTGGCTCTGGAGCATCATTTCTCCTCTCTGACTCACTGGCTGTGCTCTAACACCCTGCTGGGGCCACCAGACAGCCTAAGTTAGGGATGCTGGTCTGTCTGACTTGTTCCTTCACCCACAGCCACCAGCCTGTCCCAGACTGAATGAGGAGAGCAGGCCACTGGTTGCAATGTCCCTCAGGTTCCTCCTAAGTGCTCAGCAGACAGACCCTGCCCTGTGCCTACTGCTTCCTTCTCACTGAGGAGACAGTGAAAAGGAAGGAAATATTACACAAACACACTAAGGCCAAAAAGTCATCAGCACGAAGATGAGTCCCAGTCCTTGCTGAGTTGCACTGCAACCTCTACAAGGTGATGATTTATGCTTCATGTCACTGAAAGCACCTTCCACATAAAATGGAGAAAGTTCAGAAATGTTTGGCTGCACGTAGGGCACCACTATCCCGAATTATTTTTGATATTGGTGACTTTGCAAGTCAGGTGCAACCCTTAATTGAGGTGCTTGTGCTGAGACCAGCTTATCAGATCAGTTCATCTCTTCCTTCAGACTGGTGAACAAGAGACAGCATAATCCATCCATATTGTTGCAGATTTCCATTGATATACCCATATCATTGATCTACATATCCTTTTTGTATTGACTTGTAAGGGAAATGCCAAATTTGTTCTGCCTCTTGAAAGTCATTCTCTTTCTCTTATGCCCAACACTGACGTTATCTGCCATTTTCTGTATGATTTCTTCATATTTTCATTACTTTATTGATAATGCTGGATATTTTAAACTTCCTATCAGCAAATTTCTTTTACAACAGACTTTCATTTTTGTTTTGTTTTTGTTTTTGTTTTTTTTTAGTAATGCTATTAATGAAATTATTGTCACATCAGTCTTGAGACCAATCCTTGAGTAACTCCAAAAATATCCTCTCTAGCCCTAAAGTTCCACTTTGTGCACAGGCCATTGTCATCTCCCTATTAGTCAGTTCCTTCTCTCCGATTTTGAGCAGTGCCTCACATTTTAAATTTGCATTGTCACCACATCCCAGACATCGGAACAGGTCACATTGATGAGGGCAGCTGGATCCTGAAGCACATCTATATGTGTTTGATACCTTTTGGCCACTGCTTGGTGGCAGTGCATGTTTCAGACTTGGGAACCTAATTGCCTAAATCTCAATCTTGCTTCCTATTCCAACATTAGTAGTCTGGGAATGTGAAAGAGATCTTCATCCCTGTCAGAGTTTTAACTGGGTTTGTGTGGTATTGCAGCAGCCCTAGCTGGCGTGTCACTCTATGCACTGATCACTGTGGGCTGCTCCGTGCTCCCATTCAAGCAACATCCATTTAAGTTATTTTCTCAGACTTTCCCAGCAGCTGACTTCCTGCCCACCTCTTTTGGCTTCTGAAGAAATTTTTTTCTTTGCTTTCACCCTCCAAGAGTGATCCTTTTACAAAAGATTGGCAGTCAAGCTGAGAGTAAGACATTCATAGGAAGTCAGTAAAGAGGTGAACTTTTAAAAGTCTGGTCTTCTCCAGAGATGAAAGAGTTACACTAAAACCACTGGAAACACCAGTGTGCATTGACTTCATACAGCCTTTTATATATGACTTTTTTAATACATTAAGTCATTGAACATGGTGCCAAATCATTGCCTGACTGAAACAATTTTCAGTTCTAAGATTTCTACCAGGAGAGGTTCTGGGAATATAAACTTCTGTAATCTAATTCTTAACCAAAATAAAATGACATAGTTCCTAATTTCAGTGAAGCTTTGTTAATTCATACCAGTTGAAATTTTAGGTCATTAATTTGATTTTTTTTTTTTGCCCCACTCCTCCCACCTTAAAACTTACAGTAAGTCTTCTCCCTGAAGAATCACATGGATCTGGTAGGTCAGAATTTTATAGAGGTTCCCTCAGATATATGTGGCTGGGAGAAAGGTTAGTCAAATATTTGTCAGAGGAATGTTGTATCTCCTGTGTAGAGTGACTGATTGGCATCAAGAGCCTTATCTCCCCCCATATCACGGAAGAGTGCACCAGGCTCAATTGTCAATAAAAGCAGTATAAAAGGAAAACACTGATGCTTTGACTGCATGAAAGCCAGTTCAGAGTCAGAAGAATAAGAAAGAACAAAAATGTTCATGTGGTGGAAGTGAAAAAGCAAGTTGTGATGCATTTCAGGACAAAAAAATTTACTCATAAGAAGAGTCAATGGATTTAGGATAATTTAAGCACTGGACAATTTTAGCCTACTAAGCAACTGAGTGGGACACATCTGCTCTCAATGCAGGAGCTATGAAGTTGAAACATGAAATTTGCCCCATGACCAGATACTGATCAAGAAAGAAAAATAAACTAAGTTCTGTGAGAAAAATGACAGACACAAGTGGGGTGGAGGGACAGTAGAAGAATATGTGGGTGTGTGGTTTTCTAAATCTACCGTATACTTCCTCCTCTGATTATTTTCCCTACCAGTGGCAACTTTTTCATAAGTTAGAACTTTTATGGTGGTAGGAATTATGCTAGCACCAGTCTCAAATTAAGAATGTTATATTTTTATTTCTCCATTTGCATTTCTGTATCTTTTTCATTGTGCTCTGATATTTAGTAGCCCTCTTCTTCAGACTTGCTTTTGCTCACATCCACTTAGAGCTAATTTGATTTTATTAGTGAAAAACAGTTTCTTTTTCTTTTCTCCATCTTGAATATCATCTCTGCTTTTCATGGTAGTTGCAGTTTTAACAAACCCATTTACTGTCTTGAATATTTGGTTTATTGGGAAATAGCAAATATATTAACACCATTTCCTTTAAATAAGTACAGAAAAATGAATCAAACACTAGGTGTTTCTCAATTGAAAATAATGAGATTATTGATATCTGATCAGAAAATGCAGCCACATTGAGGAAGTCATCAACAGATTAATTAAAATGAGCATGTTACACTGTTTCAGGCTCCCTTGCAAAAATGAACCATTTAATTATGAGACAGAGAACACGTTTGTCATTTGCAACATGTACAATGGCATCAAATCCTCTAGGTGCTACAGAAACATCAGTGATGCTCATAGCAACAGAAGCTTTGGTTTTCCACAGCCATACCTATGAAAAAATATTCAGTGCTGGACACTTGTTACACCAAAACAGTGCTGGCAAACAGAAAGTCCATCAAGAAAGTGTGAGTCCAAGTTCAGAAAAAAACATCCTGATTGCTGGTAACTAGAATGGTCAGATAAATAATGAGATTTCCATAGCTGGAGGCACCTGAAACTGACTTTTTACTCCTCCAGCTCACATTTATGTGTAGCTACATGAATGGCTAGAAGCCTTTGATACTGACCAGAACAGAAATCCATGTATCTATTGCATTTACATGAGCTTGAACTCATATCTTGAGCCTTACATCTAGACTTTTTTGCCTTTGCTCTCTCTAGCAGCAAAGTTTTGAAGTATAATCCATAAAATGATGGAGTGAACCTTGTGTATAGGCATACAAAAATCACAAATTTTCAGGAAAACTTATTGGAAATATCCAAGAGCTAAATGTAGCAATGTAGTAATGCCATTCGAAGAATAACAGGGCAGTTACAGGACAAACATCAAAATGTATTATTGGACTAGTAAAAACTCCCCAAAGAGCTGGTGTAGCTCGCTCTGCATGAGAATTTTAAAAGGAGATCAGACAAAACACTCAGAAACACTGCGGAAAGTGTGTCTTCTATGATGGACTGGATGACCTCACTGCTTTTTTATTCTGCTTGTCTTAATCTTTGAACAATAGTGCAGAGAAACAGTGGCTGCTTTTCAAACACACTTCTGAGGATACAAGAATCCATGAGTGTCCAGTCGCTTTATGGTTCTCATCCCTACTCTGTTAAGCAGCACTTAGACCCAACAGTAGATGTTTCTCAGCCATTGCAGCACCAGGAATTTATGAATATCCTGTTGAAATTCAGGACTGGTTCTCCCTCTTGAATCCAATAATGACTCAAGTTTCTTACAGAGGAAGGGAAAGGACACCCAGCCTCTGTGTGTTATTCAGAGAACCACAAAGATGCCGTTCATTACTCCTTTATGATCTAATGTATTCTAATCTCAGCAAAAAAACATTATCAGAAATGGGGGGGAACCCAGGCAAAATATATTTGGAAGGTTTTTTTCCTTTGCAACTTCAACCTCATAAAAGTCAAGCATTTTAAAAGTAGTAGTAATTAATTCAATGTCCCTCTGTAGTCAGCAGAAGGAATGGTCTTCAGAGGGTCACTGGTCCTGCCCAAGTGTATTGCCTTCTCTCTCCATTGAGGACAGAGCCTAGAAAACTGCCTTAGGTTTGTTGAATGGCTGGCACTTAGATGGCTAATCTCAGATAAAATTAATTCTGCCCACCATGATTAGTTTCTTGCTGTGTGAATGACCTTGTTTACTTGGATTCAACAGATAGCAATTAATAAAATTGTGTCTGATTGAAAATACAATATTTTTTTTTCTTTTCTTGAATTTATTTGAGCTAAACTAAAGCTATGATTCTGTCCTGCCTTGATGACACCCATATCTGCGCATGAACAGGGTCTAGGGATATTATTCACAAAGAAATGCTACAGCCCCATCCAAAATTATACATATTAAGGATCATAAAATATCCTGAGCTGGAAGGGACCCACAAGGATCATGGAAGTCCAACTCCTTTATGCATGTATATCTTCTGCACTGGAGTGCCAGCAGTCTGACCTCCAGCCACCCTTCAGCAGAAAAGTAGAACCAGCAAGCACCATCTCTTTGTCTGCAATCATGTCCTATCAATTCCATGCCATTTGTAGACCTCCTAAAGGCTTCAGGTCTGATCTCCAAGGTACACACAGTCTGTACAGTTTTTATGCCACTTGAGTGCATCATTGGAAACTGAGTGTTTGGAGAACATGCTTTATCATTTATTTCCATAGAAAAGTTCAGCAAAACAGGATTATCGACCTCTGTATCTCACCTGTGCCAAATCTCCCAAATCAGATGGCAATGGTAGCAATTCAACATCCAGTTCATGCTCCACACTTGATGCAGTTGTTCCAACTCTTTATACCTGGTACCTCGTGTGCTGGTATTCATTGTCACCTTGAAAAAATCTCTAGCTTTGTTCCTGGGTGATGAGATGCTAGGTTTTGTGAAGGAATTTTGAAATGGTCTTTTTCAAATTACATTGCTCGAAGATCCATCCTGAAGAAGGAGGGAAAATGTGCTTGTGAATGATACAGTTGAGCTGTTGATAAAGGCTTTGTAAAGCTTAGCAACAGGTGACTATGGATGTGTGAATGACAGCTGTTGGCAATTCCTCTACATTGGACAGTAGTAATTCCTGCAGCCCCTGCAATTCTATCTTGGCTTCCCATGGAGATTTTAGTTTCTGTATGTGTGTGTGGCCATTGGTTTGATGCAGTGCATATGGGAGTGGAAGTTATTTAGCTGTGCAGTCAATTCACCATTATCCATGGGTGGATTTTTACTAAAAGCCATGCAGTAGGTGTTGAGAGATCCAGACCTGAACCACCCAAGCAGTCATTTACTAGTGCAGGCACAGTGCTACATGCATGGGCCTATGCGGTTTTCAGAGCCAGTGCTGGTCTCAAAATAGTGTTGCTATACTTCCAATTTACAAATGGCACTGAGCCATTTGATAAGTCACATTGCTTTAAAATTATATCTTGAGGTCCCTATTCAGCACTGCCTCATAAGCAGCAGAGGTGTGCAGAAACCACCCTGTGACAATCAGAGGTTTTATGTGCCCCTTGCTGAATGTGGAGGTGGTTCTGCAGGGCTATCATGGGAGGCTTTGTCCATCACCCCCAGAGCTTGCTTCTCAAAAAGCAGCTTGTTATGGTTCAGTGCTTCATGTTGTACCTCCACTGAAGTTCTTCTTTTGCACCATGTTGGATTGAAGGCCTCCACAATGTGTAAGGATTGTGACACTTGAACCACTCCTGCCAGCATCATTACTGAGGGTTTCCTTTCACCCAGGATATCCTTGCCTTATCATTATGCTACCAATTTCTCATAATCCTCCTATGTGCTACATTACTGAATGTGTTGTAGGACAGGAAGGGATGTACAGCTAAAGCACTTTCATTTAAACTATACCTCTTGTACATGGTCAAATCTCTGAAGGGTCCTTACCATCGACTGATCTCTTAGCCTTAAGATATATTGTGCAGTTAAGGAGTGCAGGCCTGAAAGGGGTCTCTTGTGTGTAGGCAATCATATCATATAATCTCTTTCATGAATTGATTAAACTCAGACTTTAAAGTGGTTAATATGTATTATGCCCAAATGTTCTCACATGAAGCTTTTTCTAGTAAACTACTGCCCTGATGTTTAGAGGTTCTGCAGTCTTTCATCAAAATCAGTTTATACTCATTCATTCTTGGAAATACAAGGAGATTTTGCACCGAACATTGTGCAAAACAGCAAGTCCACAGGAACCTTGCTTGAACTGCCTGTAACGTTGAGGTTGCGGGGACATGACTATTTTTTTTCTGTTGAGTAAGCAGAAAAAAGCAACCTATAGCTGAGCTCAGATCTTTGAAAAAGAAAAAACAGTAGCCCGTTATTTTTCAGCCCATTTTTAAATGAAATGAAGGCACTGTGACTATTCAGAAAAGTAGATCTGCTGAGTAAGTTGTGGTCACCTTCAGGCAGATGGCTTTCAATCTGGAAGCGGCCTTCCAGAGACTTTCCTGAGGTCAGACAACAACTCATGGCAAAGTTGGAAATGCAGCCTGGGCTGAGTGATTTGCTGCAGTCAGAAAAAGTCTCTATCAGTCATCTGTCTATGTCAGTCATTCTGCTTATTTATTCTGACCACTTAAGTACCTGTGCACCTTGAAAATTATAGAGAAAATGAAGCATGTCCTGTGTGATGTTTTTTTCTTGGGAACCTTTGCTGAAGACTGAATGGGATCCTGGCTGTTACTGCTAGCAGGATCCTTCACTGATGGCAATGGGTACTAGGTCAATGCCTCAGTGATTTAGATTTCCATAACTATATACTTCATGAATTTTACCAAAATGGGACACACCAGCTCACACAGGGAGGTCACAGATTCTTCTTGTTTCAAGGTACTAAAACAAAATTGGGGGGAGAAGTTTTACTGTGAAACTCTGTTCAGTCATTGGGGAGCTAAAAATGATGCAAAATCTGTAGTAAGGGAATAAGGATGGTGGCAGGTACTAAATTTCCTCCAAATGTAGCACACATGACTGGAAGGCCATGAATAAAAACTGAGAGTGTATGTAGAGTTCCTTTCTCAATTCCCTTTTGTTCTTTTGGAATGATGGCAGCCTGACTTCCCCCAGACATGAAATATTTTGATTCTGTCTATGGTAGGATAGTGCTAAAGGAGGAATGAAAAAGATGAAGGGATGTGTGATGCTGTAGGGGAAAGTGAGGCAATAGCGTGACCACAAGATCACCCATACCTGTCTGCTTTGCTTTGGAGGTCTGCTACCATCACAGTGGTGGCACAACCTTGCAATCCATTTCCCAGGACACAGAGATGAGGATTTGCCCAGTGAAGTTCTCAGTCTGTTCAGTTCTTTAGATGAACCAGTTCACTGATATTTAGAAATTTTCATTTCACTCAACTAAAATATCCAGGTAGAAGAAAGTATAAACATGAGCTCTAGGAAACATGAGCCTGTTTCAAATCATTGCTTCTGAAATTGCAAAGACTGCCAGTAAAATAAGATAGGTAAATGTAGCACATTTGTCAGGAGTTTTAAAACAATCACCAGATAGATGCTGCCATTTTAAAGCTAAGAGTGAAAATGATTTACAGAAGCAATGTTTGGTTGTAAGTGACTGAAAAGCATGTCACCCATTCCAATGTAGATGGAGGCTCTTTCTTGATCTCTGCTTGTATTTAATTTCACTTCAAATAATCCCAGCATAGAGCTTTTTCTCATGCCTTAATTTAACTTTTTTTTTCCCACTGGCCATTCGGTTACCAATCACCATGACAAATTCTATCTTGCTAAGTGATAGGCAATATATTTTTCTCCCTTGGAATTCTCTCTTTTTTCTTTCCCCTACAGAATTCTATTTGCCAGAATTTCATCCATTCATTAATACATACACTGAGTACTGAAATATTATAAGCAGGTTTAGCTTCAGTGATTTCAGGGAAGGCACACCTATAGATTCCCCTTCACAAGCTAGCCTTTATATAGGAGAAATGGGCCATTCTTTTAAGATAGAAAGGGCCATTGTCCTGTCTTTGAAATATCTCCTGTTTGGTACTCAGTGAAGATAAATTTGAGTCTTTCCTTAAATTACTTTTCACTCTGAACTGATGTGACATTTATCTCTGCTAGAGTGTTGACTATATGAAAAGCTGAAGCTTGTTTAAAGAATGCTGCCAAACAAGAAAGATTGTAATCCATCTAATTACTGAGCTAGGATGTGCCAGTGCTGCAAACTTCAATTACCACCATTAAAGCATCAATTGAAAGCTTCAGCTGATTCCCAGAGAGTCAGACACTTCCAGACATTTCATGCATTATACAGATGTTTTGCTGCTCCTTCAGTCACTAATGGTTTGCTATTTTGAACATTTGGGACTCCTGTAACACGAGAAGTATGCTCCAGATGTAGAGGGATTTCAAGTGAATTCTGCCGCTTTAAACCACATTTTGTCAATTGTTTCCCCCAGTAGGAACTGATGACCTCATGCTGGATGCTTTTTATTTTTCCCAAGTGTTAAAGATAAATTTGCCCACAGGGTTACTTACAATTCCTGAGAATCCACATTTCCATGGATATCAAAAGCCCAGTACTACAGTGAGGTCCTTGGGACAAAATTCTGTAAGCACACAGATCTCTTTGTAGCCTCAGTTGCTAATTCTTTGTATGTCAGTGTTGCTGTCCACACATTTAAAGAACAGCTCCAAAACAGCAAAAAAGACCCCCATGTTTTAAGCAAAGCTCTGGAAATTTTGTGGGCAACACCTTTTGCGATAAGCTCCCCCTTGTTTCACTTTGACACAACTGTTAATAACTCAGTTTGATTGATTCCCTTCTGGCAATGTGCTCTTAAGTCAGAGCTGGGTCAAAATCAAAAGAAAAAAATCCTTCTGGAGTCTAACCTTAAAAAAAAAAAAAAAAGGCAAGACTTTAATAGCTGAGCATTGAGGGAAGTTTCAGAATTAAAAGATAATTTGAATCAAAGAGTCAAATCATTTTATTTTGGAGACATTGAGACAAAACTGTTCTATTTCCAAAACTGTCTCTTTTCAGATGCAAATCATCTAAGAGATGTCACAGAAGTCATTGCTTCTGTGTCACTTATGTTACTTATATTTGCCAAGGGCAAAATTTGCACCTGTGCAGAACAGCCAGCTCCAGAGTTAAATCAGCATTTGTGAGCTGCCCAGTGACTTTGGGCACTGCTGACTTGTACCCAGCTCTCTGGAGAATATCCCTCAGGAAGATTCCGCTGCCTGGAAAATGGATGTAGCTGCAGGCTGAGGCCCCCAATCTAAAATGCTGTGTGGAACTTTTATGCTTAATATTTTCTCCTTTAAGAACAAAATTACTTTCACTGACAGCCAATTAGCAGCTGTCTTCTGCATCTATGTAGTTAATCCCCACTCGGTCTAATCTTTAACTGATTTTTCCAGGAGGGCTCCTTAAATAAATACCCATGTTTCTGAGGACATACTAAAAGAATGTGAACTTAATTTTTACCAGGGTCTGGGAAGTGGGAGTTTGTGGCTGCAATTATCAAATATTTCTGTTTGCCAGTGCATCTTTCAATCTCTTCCAGGTACTGCTGAAACAGATTCGGAAGATAAAGGGAAAAATCTGCCTCCTGTGAGAAGAGATTTCAAGTGTAGATGTTTCATGTCATGAACAGCTTTTACTTTTGGGCAATGGTCCAAAGCAACAAGAAATGCTAAAACACACAAGGCTGCCAGGAAGTAATTGTCTGTCGGTCTTTTACAGAGTTTCATGAGGTGTTCACACGAGACCAATTAGGAGAAACTGCAAGAGTGAATACCCCAGTATTCTGCAAGTAGTGGAAAACAGCATTTTAACAGCACAAGTATATTGGCAAAGTTATATAAAAACTGTAACTGGTTCCCCAGAGAGATGGTAGGTGCCTCATCCCTGGAAAACATTCCAAACCAGGTTGGATGGGGCTCTTAGCAACCTGATTGGGTTGAAGATCTCCCTGCTCATTGCAGTGGGATTGGACTAGATGACCTTTAGAGGTCCCTTCCAATCCAAACCATTCTGTGGTTCAATGGAAGTATAAAGCCCAGTGACTTTAGAAATACTGCGTATAATTAGGTATTCCACAGACAGTGGCATGATGCACAAGGCATGATGATATATTTTCATTCAAACTTTCAATTTATAATAAAATAATGAGAAATGGTAGAGGGCAAGCATGCCCAACAGCTCTGTAAATGTTCTAATAATATCTAAATAAAAATGGCAGCCACTTCTGGCAAAGAGGGGACTGCTAGCAACTGAGTTTACATCACAGAAGAAACAAATGGAAACTATTTCCTGGTAAATGGGTCATTCCTTGTTTTAATGACAGGTGGTAGAAGAATTGCCCTAAGAAGAAATGGGTATTGACAGCCATTGAGGAAATGTAATGCTTTTTAAATACAGAAATGCAAGAGCAGCTCCACAGCCAAGATCCAGGTATTCCAGGATTTCTGTCTCTGACACTGATTTGCTGTAAATTTGCTGTTTAAAGATGAGTTATAAAAATGAATCAAGCTTCCAGTTTCATTTCCACCAGCATCTTCTTCCAGCAACATGTGGTAAAGGAGGTGTATATTTATTTTTCATCGTTGCTAATGGATTTTCGTTCAATACACTTTTTAAATGGCTTTTTAAATAAGTCTAAACTTCTGGCACCTACAATATCCTGTAGCAATGGGTTCCATTTGTTTAGGTATGCATCACATGAAAGGTACTTCCTTTTGGATTGAATCCTCTACTGATAACTCATTGCTTGCTTTCTAGTTCTTGTTCCAGGGGAAAAAATGAATAATTATTTCCTAATTGTCTGCTGCTTGCCACTCAGTTTCATGTATTGCCCTAAATATATAAAGAATTAAAAATATTCAGTCAGTCTTCCCATATATTTGAGACATATGTGGGAAGAAATTCAATGGTTGTTTTAATTCATCCTTCTGCCAATGAATGAAAGAGTAACTGCAAGGTTTTATGTGCTCAGCAGCCTGTGACAATAACTGAGGACAGACAACTTATGAAGTTTTCTGGAAGTTCTTCCTGATGTTGAAATGGAAGCCCTGCAACTTCTATAAGGTTCAAAAATTGAAATAATGCTAAACATCAATTTAACATTAATTTAGGGAACTATGGATCCTTCCTGTAAACATGGTGGTGAACTCCAATGTCTGTTGTGACCATGGAGTTCTTCCACTTGCTGCAAAGATCAGGACTAAAAATATGTTTGCCCTATTGTGTCTAACCCAAGAGCATCTAAACCCTGTGGATCTTTCTAGTAAGTCAGAATTTAGAGCTTGTGTTTTAGGAAACTCCCTGTTTCTCTGCTCTACCCTGTTGACACCTCTGAGTTAGCTTGAGTAAGGCTGGTTCACGCACTCAAGTGATGTAGATATTGTAACATGGGTATTTATTCTGCTCAGGCCAGTCTGAATCCTAAAATTAATTCTGTGCTATGTGTCTCTGCGACAAGTAATGACTGCAGCTGAGACATACCTCGTGAGTAATCCAGGAACCATATTCCTGCTAATGGATGAGAAAGTGCAAGCACTGGCAAGAGAAAAAAGTAGCCTGTGTAGGAAGGAGGCAGCTCTTCTTGTGGGTGTATCAACAAATGCTAAATTGTTAAATACCTGGGTAGGCATCACTTCAAAGGGCCTACGAGTACTGCAGAAAATTATGCAAGCTATATGCATCTTGCAAATTTTAATCCAAAGGGCAGGGTGATGTTCCAAGATAATGACTGGTGTAAGGACTGGAGGCAAATAAAATCTTGGTCTGATTGAGTTAAAGCTAGAGATGATCCATGGGACAGAGAAAGATGTAATAACATTAAAAAAAACCCATCTATTTTCATACTTAGGTGACCCCTAAGTCTAGCCAGCTGCAGGCATGCAGGCCCAGTCAAACTTTTTTGAGCAGAAAGATTTAATCTCATCTTCAAAAGTTGTTTCTGTCTTCTATTGACAAAAAGGGAATGTTGAAAATATGAACTGTGAACACTGGAACAATCAGTCTCAACAATCAGAAAACACTTTCAGGTATGAAATGTTTTTCTGGGTTCACATTTTCATTTGTAGAAGTTGCTTCCCAAGCACCCTTGGACAGGTGCAATTCAATAAACGGATCTCAGAGGCTTGTCTCTATGCCCTGTGTTGAGGCAACCTGATGGCTGAAGGCTCCTTACCTTCTGTGTATTTGTTAAAGGAATCACTGTGTTACTGCTGTTAGGAGTATCCTGAGGATTACAAGATTTTTTTTCTTGTATCCCCAATCTCCAGGACAACATATCCACTACAAAGAACAAAAGGCATTAGGATTGTACTGATAGCTGAGGCCCTGCTTTTTCCACTGATCTCAAATTTGTATCTGACTTAGATGGAGCAGAGAGAAAAGTGAATGTTCGTAAGTGGCTCGCAATGAGCAAGACTATGTAAATGAAAAAGTATTTTCAGTAGCACTGTTTGTAACTCATGAGAAGGACCCCAGACATCTATTTATTTCTAAAATCCCTGAATGGTTGCTGCTATTTCTGTGTATTCCTAAAATTATCAGAAGAGAGTTTCCCTGCACTGAATGGCAGGGACGGCTTTCTGAGAGGCTCTGAACTGGTGGGAACTTTTACGAGCCTATTGCTTCATTGAAGATTCCTCTACTTAAGTATAATAAAAGGATAGTGAACAATTGTTTTCTCTTAGACTATATGGAGATTTTTGTAAATAGGTTTACTCATTTTACTCTGTTGGTCTTAAGGCTTAAGTGTCTCTCCTAGGGGTTGTGGTCTGTTTGCATGGGGTTCATAGCAGAGCATTCACACCTCTGTAAAACTGTGTGCTCTGCTTTAAGACTGCTCCAGAGTTATTATTAACAACGAAAGTTTAAAAAAAAAAAAAACAAAAAAAAAACCCAGAAAAAAACACCTTATTGCAAGTCATTAAGAAAACCAACTCATTGAGAAAAAAAAAAAAAAAAAATCATTATCTTTGGAAAAGGAAACAGCCAATATAACTGCAAACTACCGGTCTGACCACTCATTTTTCATTCTTACAACCACAGAACATAAAAGAAAGAAAAAATCCCCTATCTCAGAGATTAAAGAGAACTCAGACTGATGGCTTATTTAAATTAAGTCTCTCAATCTGTTTAAGGCTGAAAATTACACCTGTACCAAGAGCCTGGCACAAAGAGGAAGGGCGGGGTCTGATAACAATAGTATAGCTCTGCAATTCCTTGGTTTTAGGTCATGGAATAGAATTTAAAATTGATTAGCCATTTACCTCTGAGGATGTGCTGAAAACCCTCTGAATATGTTCCATGGACCAGACCCCTGTGCTGGGGACAGGCCTAACTCTGCAGAGCATGAATCCAGCCTGGGACTGGGTGCCTGCAGAAAAGTAAACATGTGTGCCACAGATATTTTGAAGAAAGGTAAGGAAAGGAGAGTATGGAGGCTACTGCTCTCAGACTCGGAATTTGGCACTGATGTTCAGCTTCAGTCAGAATCAGTTAGATTCCTAAATCCTGAACTGCTTCTAGGTGGCCAGCAATGATTCAAGGCCAATGCTGAAACCATTAAAAATTGTCTTAACTTATGTCCTTGGCTGTCCTTCAGGGGATTTGATCATGGTGTACTTTGGTGACTAACTTGTAAATCAGCCTGGTCCTGGCTCTCCATCCACAGCTGAGCAACTCCATCACTACAGTAATAAACACTGACCACAGAGGGCTGAAATCTACTGGCAGATACACCCCGACTAGACATAGGATACCTCACGAGCTTCATCTGGGGCTGCTCCTGATTTGCATTGGTTTAACTGAATAACAGACTTTGGCTGGAAATGGACGGGACTAGCAAATCAGCCCCAGCACAGCACAGCCCTGCTGAGGTGGAGGAAGGCCTAGAAAAGCCTTTTCTCATGCTAAAGCAAAACTTAAAAGTCCCTCCCACTGTAATCCAGGAGTCACACTGCATTGTGTTTCATCTTTCAGTGCTACCATTGCTGATATTAACTAGGCAAGAGAATCAGGCACAGGATGATGCTTCCTGGAGCTCTTTGTCCCAAACCACCCTTTGCTGCATGAGCAAGCTGGAAGGTGATGTTACATGTAATGCAGCTAGAAAAAAGGGGCAGCACATTCTTCTGCTGGTACAAAGTCTTGCTCATTTCAGTCAGTTTGTTTGAGCCATCTGTTCTCAGCCACCAACTATTCATTTCCAACATGGTTGCAATGTCAGCTAGCCAGGAAGACTGTGTACTGAAGATAATGCTCAGTTATCCCTTGCCACTGAAGGAACATGCCCTAGAAACATTTCTCTCTGCTCAACCAACCTCAAAATGCTGGTGATGAATTCAGTTCTTTGCCAATACTGTATGAAACTGCATTTCTTACAACCACTACCATTTATATAATGCAATATCCATATGGTGATTATTTTATTTATGTTTCTCTTACTTCAAGGCAGAGGAAGTCAGCAGCTGGGGCTGCAAGATAGAGGCACTCACCAGTTGCTGGGCTGTGTTGTACACGGGGCTGATAAGGTTTTATCACCCGCTGGGAGTTAGGATCTTGTCTAAGTGATAGCATCCATCCCTTGAAAACAGAACAGAGCTCTCACTGTTTGCCTGTCTGAAAGGAAGGAGTTTATAACCCCAGACTTTACAGTGACTGTGAGCTAAAACATGACATAGCTTGATTGTCTTCATTTCTTGACTCATTCTCTTGCAAGTCACAATGTGGGCATTTGCTTCCTTTGCATCAAGAGTTTAATTGTGTTTGCATTACCCCTTTCTCTGTATTACAGACTGGAAGTCTTTAAAAACATCTCCCCCTCCTATGTGACTTTGATTCTGCTAATCCCTACCCACCTTTTGAATCAATTAAAAGGCAGTTTATGGTTTATTGAGAGAAAAAGTGTAAATGAGAAGCAATTCCTTTGGTCATTGTGTGTGTAACTGGGGGATGTTTCAAACACAAAACAGGAAAAAGAGTTACTTCAATGGCTTGTTTCTTTTGATCTTTGGATTTCATACCAAGGGAGACAGAGGGTAACTGTTGTTGTTTTGCTTTTGTAATTAAAATAACATCATACGATTAGCGATATGGTAGCTGGATATCATCTGTATGGAAAGTTCTTCAGTTAAAAGGAAAACAGGAAAATTTCAGAAGGTTTTTTATATTAATCTAAATAATTATCTGCTTGTGTTATTTTTTCATGTTGATTCCCAGGAATTTCAACCTTCTCCACAGAAAGAGATATTTGGCCCATTTCTTACATTAGTCAAATAATTTTGTAAGAAAATATAAAGCTACAGGGTATGATTTTATCTTTCTAATTTAAACCTTTGTGATTCCAACTACAGAAAAAAATTACCTTAGATTGTCTCTGTAACCAGGGAATTTCTATAAAGCACGATGATGTAAAATCATAGAGGAGGGAGTTGCCACTGGCTGCAGTGACTCTTGTTCTAAATCTCAATAACCACAGTCTAAAAACCAGTGAGGGTTCAGGCTGCAAAAGTAAATGTGACCCAAATGAGAGCTGAGCAAGAGGAAAAGGGCTCAGCTGTGAAGAGGAGTAATCCTCAGCCATGCTTTAAGTTTTAGTTGCTGTCTTTTCAGGCACAAGCTTTGCTTTTTGCGGGGCAAGCTGGCTGCTTTGGTGTACTTGTTTTATTTTGTGTGGCTTCTTCCCCAGAAGGTTATCTTCTACAGGTATAGGGGTCAGTTGTGCAACAGCAGTGACACAGTAAGCCCTGGTGTGACATAAATTGCATAGACTCCTGTCTGCAGTCAGGACAGCCTTACGTCCATACAGTGGTGCTGTACTGTGGCTGGATGTGATAGCATAAACTCCTGTGATGTCTTTACTTCTCAAACTGATGTCTTCACAACATAAAAAGCTTAACAAAAATGAGAACGAGCAACCTTCACCTCAGCCCCAACCCCAATTCCAATGCTTGGTAATTGAATTCCTATAGAATTACTTCTGTTGGCTAACTTCTCAGTATTAATAAGTATCATCTTAGTAATAAAATGTATTTCCAATACATCTTTTTGTTTTTAAACAAACTCTTTTTAAGGGTAAACTTAGGGAATAGAGCCCCATTTGATCCAATATTCATACAGCTCTGTGATCTAGAAATTGAAGTGTATTTCATGATGCAAATTGCCTTTAGAAAGCTATTTATTCTGATACATTTTTGGTCTGAAGTGAAATATTTCTGGGAATTCCTCACTCCCACTTAAATTTTTCCAAGGAAATGCCTGTGACATATCAAAGGAGACATTTGTATCTCCAGAGCAGAGCAGGAAGGGAAGCATAATGCTTTTTCCAACTTGATTTTGAGGGTGGGTTTTTCATAAATGCTTATCACTGAAATGGCTTCACTCCCACTTAATGAATGGCTTACGGGATTTTCAGGGCTCCAGCACAGAGTGCCTGCTACGTGCCACAGTGACTCCTCTAACTTGGTTAAGCTTTACTGCTCCCTCTCTTGCAAAATTTTTAGCAGTTGAGATGAAGAGGAAGAGTGGGATGGGAAGGAAGTGGTGTGGAGACCTGACTCCTATTTGTGCCCTTCTAACAATTCATTCATAATTTGGAAAATCAGACCTGGGCTGTATTCAGAGAATGTTGACTATCTGTGTCTTTGGGGCTTCTCATTTAACAACGGCATAGTAAAATCAGTATGATATAGTAAACCCAACATTTCTAAGGTGTTTGAACTATGATTCTCAGTTTTTATTTGTGAAAAGGAGGGAGTAGCCTTTCCTTAATATTGTGAAGTCTTATGATGATAAATCCACAGGTACCAAGGACAGGAGGACTATTTAGATCTGATGTGTGAATGGGCAGGGCTCTGAGGCTTCATGTCTGTGGCAAGCACAGGGTAGCCAGCTGGCCCACCAGTGCTTCACCAAAGTAAGTCCTGCTTTGAATTTGGTATTGAAGGTCCCTTTGACCTCTGATGCTCTCCCTGGGAGAAGGAAAACAGGGAGCAGGAGCACTGATGGCAGAGAGGCGAGCGAGAGGGCAGGCGGAACTGACAGTCAGCACGACTTGGCGCAGCAGGGATGCTGAATTCAAGGAGGAAGGTGAGACAATAATGCCCCCTCCCTGCAAAGAAGGGTGACCTCTGAGGACAAGTTCTGCCTCTCACTGCCTCCCACAGAGTTATCTGTTTCTGATGTGAGCAAATGTTGAAGTGAAAGAAACGTCCCTCCGTGGCAATAAAAGGAGAATGAACAATGAAAAAAAGTTAAAGTGCAGTGCACAAAATGCAAGTGGGAAAGCTCTCCCCAAGCCACAGCCAAGCCCAGGCAGTGAAGAAGAGAATATCTGCACCCAACCATCCTAAAATGGCAGCAAGGGATGTGGGGGTACAGCTGCAGGGACCAAGGATCAGCCCCAGCTGTGCACACATACTTGAAATCTCCAGATATTGGCAGGGGGCTTTTTCTGACACGAAACTCAGGGAAATTCCTCTGCAAAGGGCTGCAGTTCACTAGGTTAAGCAGTAAACCGGAGGGCAGGCAGTCTCACAGAGATGGACACCCTGCACCACTCACACATGCAGCATGTGTGCACATAAAATGCTCTCCACCTTACCCAGGGTCAGGTTTGTACCCATATTTGATGTTGACCTTTATGAATTTACCTGAAGGTAAAACTGGAATGCTTTAACTGTGCTATGTTTTCAAATTATGATGCCTTGTCTGTGTTTTCATAAAGAAAGCATGACTTGTTATTAGCCACACTGATCTGAAGAAATGACAAGGGAGCAATCACTATTCTTTATGGGCAAACATAATCGAAAGATATTTTTGATGGCAGTGATTGTAAGAAATAGGGGCAAATGTGAATGTCTCCCACAGAAATAGTCACACGTTTTTGTCTACCTTTAATTCTGGTATATATTCAGTGGCTTCAGACACACTGGTTATTTCTCAAAGGTCGCAAATTATGTCTTTGTCAGTGGACCATCATTATAAAAACAATTATTAACTATATTTTCCTATTCTACAGGATTGTAGAGATCTACTTGAACTTCAGAGGTCTGTAAAAATGTTGAAAGGATGCAATCTCTGGGTATTTCCCATTTCATCTGCCACTTGTAGCAGGATAATCACCAGTGCTACAGGAAATCAAGATTATTTGCAAGGCTCCTTGAAGAGTAAAAAAATTCTCATATTTTTCAGAATACTGGAAGAAGCTCCTGTGCTGAAGCCAAATATTTGCTTAGCTGAGACACATCCAAGATTATCTCCAGGTCAATTTTGTCACCCATTGGCAAAATCTGGAGCTCTCTGAGGGAATAATTTTTATGGTGCAGGTATTGGCCACTAAAATTGCTCTTTCAGTCCTCGTGGTATAATTTGAATAAAATAATGTTAGTCCTCAATAAACAGGAAGCTGGCTTTGGCAGAAACCCTGCCCTGCCCCTGAAGCAGCTGTCTTGCTTCCACCTCTCCTCTGAGTATCACATTCTCAGTGTTGAACTCAGCTTCCCTGCAGCATCTTTTTCAGGCCGCTAGCACAGACTTTCACACCTCCTAATCTCCAGTCCTACAGATCTGTGTGGCCATCTCTGTGTGCCAGATGTTCATTTCTGCAGCTGCTGTGGAGCCTGTAAGTTTTGCAGTCACATGTAACAGCTTCCACACTTTGGGAGGAGACGGTGCTGGTCTGTGTTTGACCCCTGTGAAAGACTTGGGCTCCATTTGGGTCCTGCATACACCTTTCACCATTGCTTGATGTTGGACTTCAGGTTTTTTTCTCCTTTCTGGGATGGCCTGTATAGAATTAATGTTATGTTCATCTTTAGTTCCACCATGAGAAAAAAAATTATACCTGCATCAAGAAAATAAATAGGAGAGAACCATAAAATAAAATGTTAAAATGTGTGGTGGTGGGGTACAGCAAGAAAGTGATCTTTGTAGGAAATTGTTTTGCTTGAAAATCAGATTTTTTTCAAGAGTGATGGGGAAAGTGTGGGCAGTACTGTCACTGCAGGCAGAGAAGGGCCAGATTTGGGTTTCTTCCAGGGGAGGATTGGAACAGTAAACTATGATCACTTTGTTTTGGTAGAGTTTATCAGTTAGGCTATGGCTTGCAAACCTCAGTTCTAAACTCAGCTAGTACAAATCATGAGGCTTTCAAGCATTTGTGTTGGGTCAATCTTTAGAAAAATGAAAATGAGAAATTCCAGAAGCTTCTGGTATTTCCAGTACATGGCCAAATTTTGCATGACCTGAAGACGTATGTTTCAGTTCTGGTTACCACTGAGAACCCTAACCAAGAAAAACAGAAGAAACTTCTATCTTAGAAAACCATAAAAGTATCTTGTAAAGTTTCAGGTGAACAGAATAAACAATACAAAGACGAGCTCTGGAAATGTGTTTCAGATGGGCTTGAGAAAGCAAAGGAGCACATTCCCCTGCTCATCCAATGTTTCTAAGGCTCATCCTTGCTGAGGAAGAAAAAATACACATCTATTTAGGCTGCTATTGCTCTGGGTAGGAAACTGGAGAAGCCATAGTTACTATTTTTATAAGTTTGCTTCCTTCAGGGGAGAGATATCTTAGGGTTGTAACGTGATCTCTTTTTCTATTTTTATAAAGGGCCTGGGGATGCACCAGGAAGCTGCAGATCTGTGCAGTTGAAAGTCTTCAGCTCCTCTTTTGAGATACTAAGGGAGGAACAGTTAGAAAAGCATGGCCTAATTAAGGATATCTAATATGGTTTCAGGAAGGGAAGGGCATGCCTCATTAACTGGCTGGAATTCTTTGAGGATATTGCTGCTCAGGGAGACCAAAAAAAGGCAACTCACTGTGACCATTGTGTATCTTGGTGGGCTGGGAGAGAATAAAACACATTTAGGAAGGCCTGGGGTTGATACTTACATTTACAGAGTGGGTAAAAATATAACACAGAATTACCTGATATTTAAACCTGCAGGAAGTGTAACTCTTTCTTAGTTCTTGAAATCTTGGGTGCATTATGGCTTTTAATATTTTATTTATTAAAAAAAAACATATTATTATTATCGACCTAATTGGCTTTTGTGATTCAGATGAAATGAAAGGTGCAGTGTTTCCGAAGGATCTTGTGCTAAATTTGGAGAACAGCGAGGAAAATTGCAATTAGATACAGACAGAGTTAAATGCTTTTTAAAGTTTCTAGCATGGCAGATGGCATATTCAATAAAGGTCAGATGAATGTAGCATCATGATAATAAGTCAAAGAGCCTAGAATCAGGAAAGGGAAAAGGTAGGGTGGATGGAGGGTTTATCTTTATATTGACAGCTTTAATGTGGGAATGGCAAGAGATGCAGTTTTCCCACATCTTTGCAGAAACAGAATCTAAAAATGCTTAAAGTTATACTTGGGAGAGAGAAATTACTCATAAATGCACATGTTGAATGAGGAAAATTAGAGTTTTGCATGAACCTGCTCAGTGCTGCAGGAGTAGGGCTGGCAGCTGAGGGACAGCAAGAGCTCATGGTGGAGGCAGAGTTGATCAGAGTGTGGGATGGAGGTCAGTGGGAATGTGGAAGCAGAGAAGCCATTTGAGCTCTTCTCATTTGAGGGTGGCATGGGGCCAGTTTGGCCACTGTTGCCTGGCCATCCCAAGGGCTACAGGACCAGCTGAGTGCAGTGCTGTCCACTCCTAATCCTTCAGAACCATGTTGCATGTCTGTCTGCTGGGAGTAAGGGTGCTGTCCACCACCTGGAAATTCCTTCAGAGGCAGGGAAACTGCATGGTTTTGATCCCATTGCTCTCCTCAGAGCTTGCAAAAGACCAATTGCCTTTCTTTTCATAGAATCATAGAATGTCGTGCTTTAGAAAGGACCTTAAACATCACCTAGTTCAGCTCCCCTGCCATAGGCAGGGACATCTTCCACTAGACCAGGTTGCTCAAAGCGCCGTTCAGCCTGGTTTTGAACGCTTCCAGGGATGGAGCATCCACCACTTCACCTGTTCCAGTTCATCACCAGCCTTACAGAAAATAATTTGTTCCTAACATTTCCTATATCTAATCTAAACCTATCCTCTCCAAGTTTAAAGCCATTCCCCCTTGTTCTGTCACTACATGTCCTTGTAAAACTTGCCTTTCCCTCTCTGCCATAGGCTCCCTTCAGGTACTGGAAGGCTGCAATTTGGTCACCCCAAGGCTGCACAATCCCAAATGTCTTAGCCTTTCCGAATAAGAAAGGTGCTTCATGCCTCTAGCATCTTGGTGACCTCTGGACTCACTCCAGCAGGTGAATGTCCTTCCTATATTGGGGACTCTATAGCTGGATGTAGTACTTGAGGTGGGGTCTCACAAGAGTGGTAGAGGGACACAATCCCCTCCCTCACCTTTCTGCTCGCAGTGCTTTGGATTCAGCCCAGGACAGGTTTGGCTTTCTGGGCTGCATGTGCCCATTGCTGGGTCATGTCCAGCCTTTCTTCCACCAGCACCCTCAGGGCTACTCTTGATCTGTTCATCCCAGACTGTAGGCATGGGGGACGGGTTCCCAACCCAGCTGTGGCACCTTCACTCAGGCGCAGCCCCTTGACTCATTTTCTACATAAGCAGTCCTTCCATCTTGACTTCTTGGGAAAGCCAGGGACTTTCTTTTGCTTGCAAGAGTGACAACTGGACCCTGAGAACTCATTAAAGGGACTGAGAAACAGTCCTGTGACTCAGTGAAGGTTTTATTTCTTGCTGAGCAGAGAGCATTATTAGAAGATGGAAAACAGGTGTTAGAAGGCAAGAAAATGGGGAAATCCTTGGGTTTCTTTTAATAACCATGAAATTTTAAGCGCTTTGAAAGATTCTTGCCGTCTCTGTTGATGAGGCTTCTTTTCAATTTAGCATGAGGCTGAGCACAC
The DNA here is from genome assembly GCA_013400175.1 of Phainopepla nitens. NCBI lineage: Eukaryota > Metazoa > Chordata > Aves > Passeriformes > Bombycillidae > Phainopepla > Phainopepla nitens. The sequence continues at coordinate 438,308 of VXBQ01003604.1, forward strand.
ATCACTTTTCACTTTGACGAAAGAGGAAGGACACGTAGAGGTGGAGGGTCAGAATGGACATGTAGAAGTGGAGGTCAGGAGTGTAATGAGTACCTGCCTGAGGGAAGCACCACACAGAAGGCATGAGAAGCATAGCTCTGCTGGAGGGAGATCACTCAGGGTCAAATCTGAGCATCACCTCTTTCCCACATGCCCCCTAGGGTCTGCTCATAGTCAGGGTCCAGGCCATGCCTGTGAACTGTCCCTGCCTCTTAAGACCTTGTAAGTCTCTCTCTCTTGTCTGCTACTCCCGAAAAGCCTCTGCCAGTGAGTGTGCAGAAGAGCCACTCTTTCTTTCGCATGCCTGAGGAAAAAACAGTGTGAGTGTCATTGCTGGGAAAAGGTGCCAGACTGGTGTTCCTGTGTTCAACTGAAGGCTGGTTACATCAAACTCAGTGCAGGGAAGATGCTTCCAAGATATTTCCTGAGTATTTGTCTTTATTTCCTGATTTGTTCTGTGGGAAGGGCTCCTTTTCAAGGACCAGCCAATCCTCATGACTGTAAGGGCTATACATACACCAAAAACAGAGATCCTCCTTTTACAGAGCATCAGGTATAGGATGGAGATAGAAGCAAGCAGCCAACGATGTTAGATAGAGAGGGGAGGGAGAGTAGCTGGGCGATACCAAGACACAGTGTCAGTTGCACTGGCAGACCATGTTTGGGGCTGACTACTTGGCTGTCAACTGCATTTTTAAAGTCTTGCAGTGACAAAGCATTTATGTTCGGGGTAAGAAGCACAACTTGTTTTCCAGAGGTTATTCAGTTCCTGATCTTTGGTTTAACACAGCCAGGGAAGATATTACCCATGGTGACTATTTTGTGAGCAATGCATCTGGTTCTAGGGAGCTGGAATATTCAGTACATCTTGCTAAATCACTGGCTAACATTCAGCAGGGAGGAATAAAGGAAGACTTTGTTTGAGGTGAGTTTTGAGGTGGAGGAGCTTGAATTTTTGTGTGCCAGATGTGTATCAGTGTCCCATAAGCAGTGTCCTTCTAGCACCAAATTTTCCATGGGGAAAACCCTAACTTACAATTGACTGGGGTGAATTTGAGCCAGTCACTAACCAGCCAGGCTCCTGAGACTATTTTCTGTTCTTAATAGGATTTGGGCCAGGAGTCTAAGGTGTTACTTATCTGTGTGCTGTATGAGTACAAGGGAAGAAATTGTATTCTGCAGACTTGTAACCCAGTGTATAGAGACAATTTTTGAAATTACAGCTCAACTATACTCAATAAGTGTTTTTCTACTGATCCAAAAAGGTTGAGAATTTCATCAAAGTATACAGAGATTATAAAATACAATAGGCTATTCAGTGCCCCAGAGGAAGCAAAAGGAGAGAGGAAACAAGGGATGTCCTAGACTGATTTGATTGACTCTAGCATACCAAAAAATAGCATTCAAGAAATACCTGAACAGTCATTTGTGCTGTAAAATGTCATATGCCTGAAAATAAATAGGCAAACAAGGTCTTGCACGTTCATTCCCCTACCTGCATGTAGGAGGATTCCTGGTCTCACAGCACAGTGCTCTTTGCACACCAAAATGCCTTAAAAATACACACATGTGTGGATTAAAATTCCAGAGTCCTAGACTGGTTCAACAGCCACAAAGGACTTCAGCGCAGAACTTGTGCTGGTGAGTGAGCTTTAGTCCTGGGACCTTCCCACGACATTGGCAGCCCTCCAGCACCCAGCTGTGCAGCCATGCAGCTCCTCAGCACTGGTGCAGCCCTCTCTGTTTGTACAGAACCTGACACAATAAGCTGCCAGTCAGATTTGTTGGACGCTGTGTGATATTAATAATATAATGATAGCATTGTAACTGGACCATTCAACTCCATAGTTTGTTCTTGTATGAATGATTTATAAGTTTTATGCATTTTATATGCCTCTCATTAAAAATGCATTGAAAAATACTATCAAAATACCATTTTGTGAGGCTCAGTCTCTCTTTATTCTTATTACAGCCATCTGCCATTAAGCTTTAATAACTGGCTGATTATAATTTATTAATTTATCACCTGTTCTTTATACAGTTGGATAATTGTCAACCAATGTGAAATGGCCTCCTATTGTTTTATTAATCCCCAAAGCAATTAGAAAACCCACTGATTGCACAAGCCATTGAAAGTGGGCAGTAACTCATGTTAGAAATGATCTGCAGTGCTCCCATTGGTGTGTGATTGGTAATGACGTTTCTGTTGCCAGTGAGAATTTGAAAGGGGCAGTTTAACTAGGGAGGCTTTTAATTTTATTTATTTATTTTATAATAAGCCTGGATTTATGTGTCTGACAGTAGATGTGTAGGTTCCAGCTTGTCTTATGGATTCTGTGGGCACAATCTGAGAAAGGCAACATCAATTTCATATAGTGTCATGCTCTTACCCCTTAAACTTTCTTTGTTAGGGGCCTCCCCTAACATCCCCAGGATGAAAGGGTAATTTAGGGGTTAATCTGCTTTAAAAGCCAGATCTTTTAGGAGATTGACTTCAGTCAGCTTTGGATGAAGACATCAGACTTCAGCATCTCTCCTTTGATTTTTGTCTGCCGAGGATTCAGTATGGGTTAGTTGTGGGCTTTCTGGCATGGATATTTTCAGTTTGTGAAAAAGGACAGAGCCAACGGTTTATTGGATCCAACAGCTGTCATTTAGCAAAGCCGTTTGCTTACTCTGCCAGTGTGAAGGAGATATGCAGCCCACCCCAGTTGTGAAGTTCCTTATCTGCCATCCTATTTGCAGTGCAGACGGTGTGTTACAATACCTCTGGCACTAAAAAGTCACATTACAGTAATGCTGTCCCTGATGCAGATTTAACTGCTTTTCTCATGAAAGGAAAGAAAGAGAAAATAACCGCCACTGACATCAGAAGGCAGAGACTTGTCACTGAGGAAAGCAGCTGTAAATGGTTCTTTGTCCTAAATGAAGCTCCTGGCCCCTCTGGTGAGTGTGCTCAGTCAGGGACCATGCTGGTGGGTCAGGCACACTGGAGGTACAGAGCTGCCAATTACAGTGATATTTTGGCTTGAATTGGTCTGGGAGAACTTTTACATAAACAAGATGAGCACATGGATGAACATTCTGCTATTGAACAGGACTCTGGGCTGACTTAGGAAGAGATTTTTTCATCTCTCTTCTGTCTCCAGCAATACCTACCACACAATTAATATCTTTGTCAGTGCAATATAGTGATTCCAGATTATAAGAAAGTCTTGAGTCTTTAACCAATATCACACTCCCACTGCATAATGGTTAGATGGTTGAATTACTACCCTTCCATCCAACACTTCTTATGCCTGTGCTGTCCTTTTTCAGGTTTTGTAGCTTCTCCACAGTTAAATATGGAGAAGCTACTTTGACAAAAAGACCTGGAAAAAAATGATGTTGAATTGAACATATTAGGAGATTTGTACTTCCTCCTTCTACAGAGAACCCAAAGCAGAAGTAAAGAGGCCATTCTTGAAATTCTTATACTATTTCTGGCTTTTCTGGAAGTAAAAATCGGAAGAAATCTCATGCAAATATTTGTCCTTCTGAGACATCCAAGCCAAATATGCAGATATAAGGAGTTTAGATAAAGCAGACCGTGAGGACATAAAGTACAGTGACTTCCTGAGAAAATTCCTCACCTTAACCCTTAAGTGTGTCCACAGACAAAATCCAGACTGTAGAAACTCCACAAGAATAGCGTGGCCACTGTGTCTTTCATTGAAGGTACTCACCATTTGCCTACACAATCCTCGGCTGGGATGGGCATGGAGAGGATTTTCCACTCCTTCCCACCTCTGCAGAGTTGCACAAGACTACTCTGCAATCTTAAACTAGAGTAATTACTGCAACCTCTTCATCTGAGTTTGCAGAAGAGAGTTTGCCCTCTATCATGACCAACAGCAAACTAATTGTGTTTTCCCCAGATTTGAATTTCATGGTTCTTCTTGAGTCAGGTCCTCAGCACCAGGGGCATGAAAGCTGGAGTGGCACACACTTGCAGGTCATTCCTCAAAAGGTGGATTGATAAGTGTTGCAGGCTGTGTTTCCTTACAGTAGGAGGTTTCCAGTTGTGGACCCACAATGCATATTATCCTTTCTGATTGTAAGAGCAAGACAGAAGGAAATTCGCACTCAAAACAACACTGGGGACAGCAATCCACATAAGAGAGCTCTCTGGCTTCTGCTGTCTCCAAAACTGAGGGTCTGTATAATGCACCACAAAAAAAATCACAGCTGAAGAACAGTATCACAGAAATCTCTGAATCCTGAGCATTTTCCTTCCACAAAATAATCATCTAAGGAATCTGTCATATTTTTACTTGATAAAGTTCCAGTTTGGGAATCCATTAAAACAATCACTATCAATCACATATTAAGGTCTTTATTACAGAAATGTGGTTGAATTCCATGTGGATCTAAACTGTTTAGCAAACCTTGGCCATATCTCATATTTGTTATTTCCACGAAGGGATTACATACACCCTTGTGCATCTCTGAATCCATCAAAGTTATATCCTGTAATTATTTTTACTGCATTGAATAATATTCTCTGGCTACATCTACCCTGCTGAACACATCCACTAGTGGTTACAACCCTATTGGACTGGCTGGCCTTCTTGACAGCAGGGTAACTCCGTCCTTTCCTTACCACACTTGGCCTTATGTCCTTTATCTGGTCCTTCCTCCACTAAGACATAGCTGTCATTTTGAGTCCCTTTTCAATTCAAATTCTGAGCTGTGCTGCAGTCTTGATGCTTGGTGTGCTTGTGGAATGAAGCTGAGATTCTACATTTTGGTCTTGTATGTATGACATGGCAAATCTGGAGTTTTTGAGTTTGCAAAGCCTGTAGGGAGTTGCTGGAGGATTCTGCAGAGCAGAAGAAAGACAGCCTGGTACATTCCCATCCACATTTCCTCCTGGGAGATATTCCCAGAGCAGAATGGATAAGACAAGACACTTTGATTTTTCTTTCAAAGGACTTACCTGGTACTTTCCAAAAATAGCATGAGAATGAATGAATGTTTGTGCAATATGGAGGATCAGTGAATCCAGAACAGGCATGCTGTGGGGAGTGAGATGATGGTGTAGACATACCCCCACACAGGTAACTGTGTGTAAATTGGAGTGATTTTCTGGGGACAGAGAGGTGTGAGAAAACACTGGGGAACTCAGCATTAAAATGCTGTGACTGCATTTTCAGCACTGAAGGTGCCAATCCTCAGTATCCTGAGCATCAATTGGTAATCCTGATCTGAATGAAAAATACGCCCCCAGATTTGGGGTTCCTCTATGAAGGAGGAAGACAGAACGGCTTCACCTGACTTAATTCTGAAGTGAAAACATAAGTTGTGACACACAGGAGCATTTGCACTTTTATGTGGGAAACCATATTATTAGAGCTTGACTGAAATGTATAGGAGACTAACAATAATGACACCTAACTTCACGTCTCAAATACTGAGTACTAGATTTTGGTGATGACTTTCTCAACCTTGTTAAGAGTCTCCTTCTTAGGGAAGGTCTTGTGAAAGTAATCTATTTCTTTAAGAAAGCTGTGCTGCAATGTGGATGGTAGAGAGAGTGAAGATCCTCTGGAGATCCTCTGCAAAACACCCTGGAGCCATTTGCATCAATTAACTCCACTACCAGCATGTGGCTGCCTGTAGGCCAGGCTGTTGCCTATTATCTCTTGAAGTAGAGATAATTTTTCATAGAGAATGTGGGAGGCTTTTGCTTACGAGAATGGGTTCACCCAAGGGTGCCCAATTTAAGGGCTTCTCTGTAGTCTCTCAATCAGAATGTGCAACTTATAAGATAGTGCTTGAAAGAAGAAAAATAATTTTCATTTAGCCTGTTGAATTTTACTTAATTTGCTGCAGTTTGTTAGGACTTCTAAACTCTGATGAGTACATGTTGTGTGACATTCCTTGGATCACATTCTTGTGATCCAAGACAGTAACACAGTGGGGTAACCACCATCAAATGGTGTCCCTGGTTCCAGTTCTGACTTGAAAAGAGAATCACTAACACCTCTAGATATGTTTTTTTGGCTTTTTTCCAAGGTTTCCTCCCCAACAGATGCTGAAATCCCAGAAGAAAGCAGGGATGAATATAATGAAGCAAATGAACAGCATAGTTAATTAGTAATTAAAGTCTCTTAAAGCAGGTAAGATTGCACTGAATCAAAAAAAGAAGGAAGATTTATTAGATCTCTAACCTTAAAAGATTTTTCTATTGTACCTATCACGCCATTTTACCATGACTAATTTTTAAAGAGTGAAAGATGGGAGCATGCCCTGATGTCTGATACTCAAAGCAGAAATACAGAGCAGTTCTGCCATCTCCAGTAAGACAATCCTATTTGCTGCAATGGTAGCAAAAGATAATTTTGCAGCCAGACTTCTGTTTTCAACAGAGAACCAGCAAGAGAAACAGAAGAAAACACACAGAGAGCAAGCCTATCATTAAAGGACAGAAAGGACTTTTTAAAGTAGCTCTTGGGGACAGGTTTCGTTATGTTTGTGCAGCACCTGGCACAACTGAGCCCTTCTGAATTCAGTTTTTGGAGCTGCAGATACATCCAACAAAATGACAGCACTGAGGCTTAAAATAAAATTTGTGACAGATGTATTAGGAGCAAGGTTTGGAGAAGAAGAGGATCAGGGTTGATGGACTCTGACAAAATTCCACCACAGTGAGTCACATTTTAATTGAAAAACAATAAAAGAATGCAAGGGTGGGGAAAAGACATGGGTGAAAATCAGAGTCACCTGCCGTTGTGATAATTTAACTGAAGTTTTGGAAATGAATCATCGCAGCAGGAGGTGGAAGGTTTCACCTCGGGCAGTGACAGGAAATGCAGGGCTGTAGCTGTGTGCAGAGCATTTTGGGCTCTCAATCAGCTCTTATTGATTGGGAAAGTACAGCTGTGCTCAGAAATTCTCAGCTTTTCTCTCACTTTCAGTTCAGCAGAAAGAAAAATCTCAAGCAGCCTTTCTCAGGTTCTTTTTCTCGGAAGCAATGGAATAAGTGGGAGGGGAGTTCACAGGAGGAAGACACAAAACTCACAATTTTACTCACGTGTGTAATAAGATCACATGCTGTGGCCAAAAATTAGAAAAACCAACCAATGAAAAAATAGAAAACCAAACCCCAACAACCAAACCAAAAAACCCAACCAAAAAACCAAACAAACCTCATAACCCCATGGCCTTGCTTGAAAGAAGAGATACAAACAGCTGCCCAGGAGAAGACCCTATTGAGAGACCCTTCAGAAAGGCTCATTTTTGTTCATAAGCATGCAGCCATCTAGGACATTCCTCTCTGGGTACCAGACTTCCTGGGTTGGGAAATGATCTTACCCAGAAGTTGAGCTTAATGCCAGTATTTATAAGCCAGAGTTTTCCACACTTCTGCTTCCGAGTGTGCCTGACACTTCCGGTGAGGTCTCCTCATTCTGGACCAGGTTGCAGTGCACATCAAAACAGTTCACGTTCCACAGTAGCACACTTTGGAAAGCTATAATCATATGGCTCTGGATGTGTTTGCCCTCGGGTGAGAAAGGAATGTGTAAGGATCAAGCCAAGGTATCCACTTGGTGTGGCACAACTCTGTGGCAGCCTCAGCAACCCAGGAATGGGTTAAATGTAAATGCCTTAATGTTTCTGAATCTGGTTGCAAATGTCCTCTGTACCAAGCCTAAAATGTCTTGGGAAAGGATTTTTCTACAAATCAGTGAATGCCGTGTGGTGTCTCTATCCTTTCAGGTGTCTCTGTACTGTTTTTTATCTCATGCTGTGGACATGGTGAAGAATGGTGGGCTTTTTAAAAATCATTGCAATCACTAGGTACCAAATGATGTTACGCAGGAACTGGCAGAAGAGAGCCCTGACATCTCTGGGGTCTTGTTACGGACATTCACTTTGCCTTTATTTCACTCTTGTCCAAATATGGCCCATTTGACAATTGCCCCCTTTAGGAACAATGGGTGACTGAATGGCCATGAAGTGATGGTGCATAGAAAGAAGCAGCATTTCCATTTTGCTGGTTAGGGACCAGATACTGCTCAGTCCTTAAACACATGCATGAATGGATAAATATGTGCTTGTGCATGTGATGCCCCACTGGATTATGTGGTGCACACTGATATCATGTGGGCTTTACTAGGGTTTCATATGAGAGCTCCACTGAACCTGTAATATACACACAGTGACTTGTGTGCATGACCTATGCTTGTGCTGGTCATCTCAAAGAGGAATCAAACTCTGGGAAAGTTCAATTAGAGTGTAGGCTGTGGGGTACAAATACATGTAAGGGAAGGTAAAACTCTCCATGCATGATGGATGCCAGGCAAGAGTTGAGGATATCCACAGGGAGAAACTAATGCACAGGGTTTGTATGGAATAAAGATTTTAAAAAGTGAGAGAATAGGTAAAACTTAGACACTGCAGTAGATTTTCTTATTTCCTTATTTTGTGCTTAAAAATACCTAAGAAATTAGATGCAAAACAAGAATTAACAAATCCCCATCTCAAAAGAAGAGGCCAAAACAAAACCAGAATCCCCTCATCTCCTGTCACCCTTAAAATCCCCTAGCATTTTCACAGTCTGATGCATGTGAGATGAAGCATTGAAAAGGCAAGAACCACTAAAAGTTACAGTATCTCACAAAATTTTTCAAGTCTGTAGGAGAGATGCATCAAATTTTCCTTGTAACTCAGAATATCTGATTTTTATCATGAATTAATTTAATATTAATTTATTATTAATGTACAATAAAAATGGAAAGAATACAAAGTGTAACAGAGTGATTTTGAAGTGCAAAATGTAGCCTTTCTAATTTGAAAGATGTTTTACACCCACTTTACTCTGCTGTTACTTCCCCAGATACAAAACCCTGCAAAGCAATGCCCTGCAAAGTAAATCTAAAAACCGGCCAAGAAGGCCAATGGCATACTCTTTGTCATACCTATTGTTTCCTGTGTAAACAACAGACATTCAGTGAATTTTGCAACAAAAGTCTATTCCCAAGAGAGTCTCAGAGCTCTCAGCACCACAGCAAAATGCCTGTAGATGTTTAAGTGAGATCAAAGTTTGTTTCGATCTCTGAAGCTTTGCCTGGCTTGAGCACAACCACACAAAAAATGCTGCTAGTCCTAGGATACTTTGGTGCTTCAGAGAAGCAAATGGTAGTTGCAAATTAGGATGAGCCAGCGGTGTGCCCAGGTGGCCAAGAAGGCCAATGGCATCTTGGCTTGTATCAAGGATAGTGTGGCCAGCAGGACTAAGGAAGTGACTGTCCCGCTGTCTCACTGCGCTGGTGAGGCTGCACCTTGAGTGCTGTGCTCAGTTCTGGGCCCTCACTTTAAAAAGGACATTGAGATGCTGGAATGTGTCCAGAGAAGGGCAACAGGTCTCCTGAGAGGACTAGAGAACATGTCTTATGAGGAGGTGCTGAGGCAGATGGGTTTGTTTAGTCTCGAGAAGAGGAGGCTCAGGGGGGACCTCACTGCTCTCTACAGCCACCACACAGGAGGGTGTAGTGAGGTGGGGGTTGGTCTTTTTTTACCATACCTGCTGTGAGAGAACCAGAGTAAATGGCCTTAAGCTAAGACAGGGGAGATTCTGATTATATAATAGATTTTTTTTTTTCACTGCTAGGATGGTCAGGCATTGGAATAGTTTGCTCAGGGATGTGATGGAGTCACCATACCCAGAGGTGTTTAAGAGGTGTATAAATCTGGTATTGGGCAATGCAGTTTAGTGGTTTAGGGGTTACACTAGTGCTGGCCTGGTGGTTGGACTGGATGATCTTAAAGGTCTCTTCCAACCTTGATGATTCTATGATTCTATTCCATGATGGAGTAGGGTTTTCTATAGTATGGGGGCACTAGCAGGCCACCCACATTTTTATGATGAAAATCTCAGAGCATGTGGAGTGGCTCTTCTCTAAACACTCTGGTTTTTGGGATTTTTGGGAAAGAGGAAAAAAATTCTTGCCCGGAGTTAGTAGACTTTAGTACATAAAGAATGAAAATTGCTGCATTTCAATTGAATTCTCAGATTATTTTGAGGCCACCCAAACCTCCTAGATCAAGGAATTATGGAATAGTTTGGTTTGGAGAGGACCTTAAATATTATCTAGTTCCACCTACCCTGCCATGGACAAGGACACCTTACACTACAGCATGTTGCACAAAGTCCCATCCAGTCTGGCCCTGAACACTTTCAAGGATGGAGCATCCACCTTGTCCCCAGGCAACCTCTTCTAGTGTCCAGAACACTCGTGGTAAAGAATTTCTTCCTAACATCTAATCTGAATTGCTCTTTTTTGCAGTTCAAAGCCATTCCCCTTTGTCCTACCACTACATACCCTTGTAAAAAGTCTCTCTCCACCTTTCAAGATGAACACCTTTGTTAGCATTAGGGTAAATCTTAAGTGTACAAATGCTGAATGGGGACTTGGGGTGCTGACAACAAAAAATACTATAGCACTGAAGGTGCTTTGTGATCCTCGTCACTGGTGTACCTGAGCACTGTGGAGCATCACTTGTTCCTTCCTGCACATTCCAGCAAGAAAAGGAGCAATAATCTTTCTGGGATCCTTAAATATAAATGGTCTATAATTCATGTGACCCAGGAGGGACTAGAACTGACATCTCCAAAATCCTGTGTTAGTGTTCTGTTCCTATTGTCAGACTTGGTGACAAAGTTGGTACAAACTTCTCTAATGCAATGGCAATATTAGACCAGGTCTGTCTTATTGAAGGTGATCTATGAGCATGAGCTGAGCTGGATGAGTGTGGCTCTGTGGATGTGTGGTGGGGTCTGATGTAAAGACTGCAGAAATATAAGAACTTTATTTTACCATCTATTAGTTTTTAAGTGATCAGGCTTGTAACTGCTGTGGTTGAAATTTGCAGTCTTAATTGGCTTTTGTAGATATTTAGATTATACAAGATTTCCAGCTTTACTGGTGTGAATATGAAGGAAACACATTTAAAAGTATGGACTTACTATAATATTTTTTGACATCTCTCTAAAAGCTGAGTACTGTTTTATAAGTAAAATAACCAACACTAGTATTGCTCGATTCTGTACCAAATTAAGTTTAAGAAGTTTGTACATAATAAATAATGTTATGATTTGAAAATGCTCCATTACATTATGTTAATAAGTCTTAATAGGCATGGATCATCACACACAGTGGTTAGCTTTATTGTTAATCAGATCTTTCTCATTAACACACTGTAGTTAAGAATGAAGTGCCCTAAAACTGCCTGTGTAATGTTAAATGTAATTTCTGAAACGACCATATTATACTGCTATAAGTACCTTGGAATTGCTTATTTAATGGAATATCCAGGCCCTGAAATAAATCCTTTACTTTCGACCATTAACTACAAAAAATGTTTAAAGGACAAATACAAGCACACCGTCCTTTCAGGAGAAGGTTGAAGTTATTAGAGGTTTGAGAGATCCTGATCAGCAAATGCCAAATCTAAACTTGTCACAACCGTACTTATAATAGCTGAACTTTCCACCTCCCTGTGAGTGGCCTGTCTTGTCACACTTATTCTACCTGACCTATTTTCCCGCTCTGCACTTAAAGATGTTAAAAAATTTCTGCATCTCTTGAATGAGGACAGAAAGAATTTTCATAGTGCTGAATCAACAAAAACCCAGTCGATGGCTGGGGACCTCTGCCTCCTGCTTCCTGCAAATGAGATTTTCCTTCTGGAGCCCTGGACTCTTTCCACTTGCATCATTCACTGGCTGGGGAGTTTAATCATGAGGTGAAGATGCAAGGACCTCATGGCACTTCACTGAACTGATGCATATCTTGAAGGTAAACCAAATAGGAAATGTAGAATAGTGTGCTACAGGTGTTCAGAAAAAGTGTTCATCCTGCTGCACTGTTTACATTTGCAAAGGGCTTCGGAACGCAGAGCAACTTACCAACAACTAACATGAAAAGTCAGAGCATGGGGTAAAGCTCACTCCCACAGTCACCTGGGTGGTTTTCTGGCATGGTTTGGGGGCAGTCTGGGCTGATGGCTCAGCACCTGGGAGACTGGTCTGGGAGGGAAGGGGCAGTCCAACTGTCTGGGCATCAGCCATCCCATCCAGGGACAGGTTCTGGCCTTTTTTCACTTAGTGCAAACATAGTCACAGAGGTATGGCATCATGATACTTAAGGATAGCAACATCTTGTGCATCTATTTCTGTGTCTGACTATGGCACTGATAAATATGGTTTTAGAGCCACTAACAAATTTCTTTGTTCTTCCCTCACTCATATCTTGGATAGACACGGAGGCAGGAAATTGTATGTAGGGTATCCCTTCTCTGGCACTGGGCCCAACTGCCCCATCTCCTACAACTAATCTGTTTTATCATACCAGATGGGTTGGTTGAATCCAAAGTGCCTACTGGAAATGGTCCTTGGTGAATGCAAGCTTCTAAATTGGGCTTTGGGATTTTTTTCAGGGAATACTACTTGGCACAGAACCGAACTGTGCTAAGGACCATCAACAGTGGTGACAATCAAGCTCTCTTGTCTGGGAATGAACCTGGCACTATTTAACTCCTTAGAATAGATGTTGTCTAAAAACTTCCCATTTAGTCCTTGGTGCCACAAAATTTATAATATCACACTAAGGAATAAATAATAGTGTTCAAGCAAAGAAGAAAAAGATTATAATCTCAGCTTCACATGTCAAAAAGCTAAAGCCCATAGGACTAAATCCTCAGAACTCATATGCCTATAAGCAGGCAAGACTATAAATGCTTATTGAGATTTACACCAAGAAAACCCTATAATGTAGACAGGACTTTTCGACTGGATGCAGCAGTACCTTCTCCTACTGGAGGTACAGTTGACAGGTTTCAAAGTGTGCTTTTGTTCTCTCCAAATAAATAAATGTATGTTGCCAAAAATCATAGAATCATAGAATGTTCTGAGTTGGAAGAGACCCAAATGATTATTGATCATCTCCAAGACTCACACAATGTGCCTGAGATCATTGTCCAAATACTTCTTGCTCTGTCACGTTTGGTGCTGTGACCATGTCCCTGGGGAGCCTACTCCAGTGCCCAACCACCCTGGGTGAAGAACCTTTTCCAGCCTAAACCTCCCCTGACACAACTTCCAGCCATTCCCTCAGGCCCTGTCACTGGTTACCAGAGGAGATCAGTGCCTGGCCTTCTGCTTCCTCTCAGGAGGAAGCTGTGCACCTCCATGAAGTCCTCCCCCAGTCTCCTCTACTCCAGGCTGAACAAACCAAAAGCCATTCCATGTACTGACATTTCTCTTCTTCTCTAGGGAAGAGAAAGGGAAGGAAAGGGAAAGGTGAGGCTGAGGCAGGAGAAAGATGTTCAATGCTGGGAACAAAGGGCTGGTAGCAAAGAATTGCTACTGTTAATTAGCAGGGAGCAGCACAGATGTCTTGTGTAGACTTCACCTACTTGTCAGCATTGCTGCCAAATTCTTACTTCCCCCAGCCAAATGTCTTCATTTTTTCTTTCCTCTGGTTCGCTCATTCAATAAAGATTATAGAACTGTAAGAACTGTAGATGCAACTGTGACATGAATGACCATGGACCTCATCCTCTTTTACACACAGTGGACCCTTTATTCCAACAAATACATGGTTTATAGACACCTTTTCATTCTCACTGGACTTTCCTAACTTTTAGAAGTCTTGGTAAATGTTTTATCTTTTGAACATGCATAATTCTGCTAAATGAAACAACTAGTCATTGTGGAAACTGGTTTCTACTGTCAAACTATAAGTGCAAACCCAGAAGGGAGTACTGTGTAGCTGTAGTCAGGTCCTCTGTTCCTTCTCCTACTCTGCTGAACCAGCACTTTGTCATCAGTCTATTGCCAAAGGAAAAATGCTTTTTTTTTTTTTTTTTTTTCCCCCTACTGTGGCAATTCTGAATTTTTCAGAACTGAGCCACAAAGGTGAAAATTAGAGGGGAAGGGAAGTGGTCTTTCCTCAACAGGATTCCAGTACCATCTACTGGTAGGAAAAACATGGGTTAAGCCTGGACCTCTCCTCTCAAATCTGTATTCTGCCTGTGTGAGACAGTTCAGTGTATTTTTAATTAATTACTCATGTCAGTCAGAGCTGCTCTGCTAACACCAGTCATATCTTAATAAATGGGCTCCTCACACCTTTCATAAATATTTTCTCCATCAGATTCAGTAAGAGTGGCCCAGTTTTCAGTAAAAGAACGTCTGGTTCAGACATCAAAGTCCTATCTGACTAATGGCATAAGTATGGTGAGTTTATGTCTCACATTATTGTGCGTGTGTCTGGGAAAGCATATGTAATTTTGCAACACAAACATTTGGGGCAATATGCCTCCCTTCTGGCAAATTCAGAATTTAAAAAAATTCAGTATGTGATTGGATGTTCTTTGGCCACAGAGCTATAAAAGTAGACAGACCCTCAATGGGTCAGTTCCCAAATTATTGGTGGTCTTCTGGAGTATTTAATAGTTCTAGTTCCTCCTGTGGGCTGTGATTCCGAAATGCACATCTTTACTTTTGCACTTCAGCTCCTGCCTCATTGAATTCAATATTTGCAGAGTTTACTGTTAAGCTGAGGTTATGTTTTGGAGCTCTTCCTAACCTTAGCTTCAAAAGTCACTCTGGCTTAGTCTAGAGGGCTAGTGAGTGCATCTGCAGAGGCACTCGAGCTGTCTTTAATAGGGCTAACATAAGCACAGGCAGAAATTTGCATGTTTCAGCATAAACTTCAATATCAATTCCTGAACTAATTTCTAAAATTAGTTCAAACTCTCTGTGTGTGTTATAGTCATGTTTCTGACTGATCTAGCTGATAAAACAGATTATCCTCTTAGTCCTTTTCTGAACTTACATTATCAAAAACTGCTCAAAAATGGATATGATGGCTGGAACTTATATTCTGGCAAAGTTATCAGTAATGTTGTATATATTACTAAAGTACTTTTCCAGTTCTACTTTATATTGCACATTTTTAGCAACGATGGAGACAAATCTAGGAGGATATTCAAATGCATATTCTTTAGTAAGGTTCAGCTTTCTGCAATTGTATGAAAGGTGTTCAGAGGATGGTAAAAATATTGTTCACTTATACAGCACAAAATACAAGTTAAAAGATAAACACTCTTCATTACTCTTCATTGCAAGCTTCATACATGAAGATTTTAACAGTTTGTTATCATATAATAAAAACCAAGATCTCTAATAACAGTATTTAGAGATTTCTTTTAACGTTTTCTTCTAACTAAAACATAAATCTTAGTTTTCTTTAAAATCTATAAATCATCCAAATTATATGTGTTGCAGGAAGTAGGCCCATGGGTGAGTTACCCTATGGAACATGTGGTACATTTCCTGTAACTGGTATAACTAGTACTTATTTTATTACAGTATCATAGAGTTATCAAACATTAAAAGATTAATGAAAAACAAATCCTAATGATAGGGTTAACTTACTAGGACTATTTCTGCTAACACATCCTTGTTCCTCATTTAAACACCATTTCAGTCTTTAAATATTAATATACTGCAGATTGATTGTTATTATAATAATTGGAATTAAATTATCTTTGTTATATTAATTTAAACACGAAACATTAATTTCATTGTTGAATATTCTGATGTGATATAGAGTCTGAAAATTTTTGCTGAAGTTCCTCAAGCCCTCAGCTTTCTCTTTTAATGTTGAAAGCCTTATGGATTCTTAAGTAATTCAACATCCCATTAAGACTTCTGATGACTGCCATGATACATTTAGATGTGTCACTGGAGATTTGGGGTGCAGTTTTATCTTCAATTTAACCTGATACAGCCTACTTTCTCCTCTCTGCCCTCACTCACATATTCCTGCCCCTTCCTCACACAGTGTCTGCAGGTCATGTGAATGTGCAGTGAGTTGATGTGGAAATTAAACCCATGCAAGAAAAAAAAGATTGGATTTCTGCTGGCTTAGTAAACAAACCCATTTGTTCAAGGTGATGGCAGACCTGATGCAGGGAGTGCTGCTGGGAGGGAAGCAGGAAGACTTGGCTCTCTTCTCCTGGTGGCTGCTCCAGCTCTGGACTAAGTATAATGTGGTGGTTCGTCTCTGCCTCTCTGTCTATTTAACTCTTCTATCATCCCCAGCTCCCAGATTTGCTGCTTCCTTGTACCTGCATCACGATACAAGGTAAAATGTATATAAAAAACAACAAAAGCTTTTAAAGACTAAATGAAGAGGAGCAAGCATGCTCTGTCTCTCATGCACATCTTTGGTAGAAGTTGCAAGAAAGCCTGCCCTTTTTGCAACCACAGTGATAAGGAAGGGATGCTAGAGGAAGAAATTTGATCTAAAAACTTGAAACCTACACACAAATTACTCTTCCACTGACTGGACTCCAGGATTACTGCTCATCAATGGGAAGGCCCAACATGGCACCATTACCAGCCTTTCCACTACCTTTAGTCAACATTAGGGTAGCAAATGTGTTTGACACATGTAGCTCTGATACACACAACACAGATATCATGTATTAAGCCTAATAAAATCTTTAACCAAAAGGAGGATTGGTGAAAAACAAGTGTCTTAGAGTTGCTAAAGATTTTAGACACAGAAGGATTGAGAATACTTGTTTCTTATCCATTGTGAATGCAAGAGAAATGCATGGCTCAGGCTGCATGATAACTTGATGCAATTCATAGCTGTTAAAGTCATCATCTTGCAAAGAAATCATTAACTCAGGATGCTGAAAACACAGCAAATATCTGCTGAGATTCTTTAAACTGGAATTTTTATTCACTGCTGCACTGCTTGGATCTGTTTTTAAATAGTGTTGATATCAAAGAGGACATCCCTGTACTCCCAGGTACCTGTTCCAGTGGCAGGAGTGTCAGGACGTATTCAGAGCCCCCTGGCTATACTTCCAGAAAACTTTTCTGTGCGAAGCAGGTCTATGCTTTATCTCAAAGGTGTTGGGACACTGAGATCAAGAGCAAATAATATGGAAATCCTAAAATTATTCACATAAAAAAAATTCTCATGGGTTTTAATTTACCTTTTGAGCTCCTCCATGCCTACCTTTGAAAGTGGCTCATTGCACAGAAATCTTTTGCAACTTACTGCTTTCAGGAAGAGAAGGCCTTTTCAGGCATATCCTCTTAATGATCTGAAATTAGTAGTTACTTACAAACCTTAAGGCCCATACTAGTGACTCTGTTTCTTAATCCTTCCTGTAGGCCTGTTCCATTTGCAATATATTTTTGTGATCTTTTTGCATTATTGAATTTGCCTCTTCATTTCCATTTGCTGCGTTATTAATGAAATATGTGCTGCTAGAAAACACCAGAAATATGAGGTGCTTTGACAAAAATCAAAGTTCTTTCTTTTATATTCAGGGAGTGTGTGTTCGGGGTTGGGGTTTATTTTGGTGTTTTTCTTTTTTTTTTTCCTTCTACATCATCATGCTTGGTTTCCCATTCATAGGAAGCCCAAAGATTACATAAAAATTAAACCTCACCAAAAAACAACAGGCATTTTCCTCCCACTTCCTCAATGGAAAACCAGGGGAAATTCCCACTCCAGTGTGTGCAGTTTCATATACTGTCTCAACAAGCAGTTTAGATTTCTAGTAAGATTCACAGCACACATACAACCTACTCCTAATTTCTGCCCAAGACATGAAATCGAACCTGACAGTTTTTAGTTACATACAGCCACTTAAAGAAACATTTCTGTAGGAAAACAGACACAAAGCCCATTTAAAAACCAAAGTTGGCAGCAACCAATTACCTAGAAATCCAGCTTTGCAATGCTTAACTTGTGGGAATGACTATTTGCATGGTACTTTATATCGCCCAGGTGCTTCAGAAATGGTAACTCAGATGTTGTGTTTTGCAGAAACTTAAGCAAACAGTGACATTTCCTCCCAAGGCCATAGCCAATAGTGGAAGCAGAGTTTGATCCTGTCATTCCCAGTACTTGAGTCTGGGTTTTCCTTTGGCTCACCAAGCACATAGAGTTTTACAACAGGAGACTCCTTGCTTCCTCCAGGTCTTCACATGCTCCTCAGGAAGAAACATAGGAAAAATGACCAGCTGCAGATTCACTTTACAGGCTTTGCCCAAGGAGACTTCTGTGAAAACCTGTGTGTTTCTTCTCTGCTTCCTGAGTTTTATCAGGAAGCAAGGGCTTCCAGAAGTTCCAGACCTAGAGCACTTCTCTCATTCAGGCAGGCTGGAGGGCTGTGCTTTCTAGAGATTATAGAGTCTTTGACATCACGCCATCACAGATGCAGTGAAATGGAGCTGATGGGACACCAGGCTGTGGAGCCAGTGTTCATGCCATCACTGTGCCCTTCGTAGTCTGGCAAATTTGAACATCTCAGTTTAAATTGAGACACTGATGGTGCCAGGGTTTTCTTCCAGGCTCTCTAACGTCAGCAGATGCTGTTCTCCAACTCTGAAAGTCTGCATTTGGACAGGCCTTCAAAGATGTTAGAATTTCCGTATGAAGAAGCATTAGAACCCTCTCTAAGTAGCTGGTAATATTCAAACATTTGCTGATTTAATGGTTTCCTCTTTTTCTCCCCACCATTTCCATACCTCACAGAATTTTTTTTGTGTTTCTGCTTCTCATCTGAACTGGAACATTTTAATTTTTCCCCTAAACTTTGAGATTTCCCTGGATTTTTATTTGGTCTTAGCCCATTAGTAACTGTACAACTGGATTCTGACAAGCTGCTAACAATTCTGCCCTTGCTGTTATTTTACATATACCCATTTGGAAGAAGTCCCAGTGGGCAGACCAGGGGGAGAGGCTTCTGATGCTGATCACTGAAGACCAGGGCAAGCTTTCTTTGATGGGTTTCCACAAGAGTTTCTGCTAAGCACAGAAACAAGCTGCCAGCATCCTTCCAGCCACAGATGGCTGCAGATCTGTGGTTAAACTCAGATTTAATGAGTGTCTTCTGCCTATCTGCCACTAACCCTCTGCCAGAGACAGTCTCCAGCAAAGGCTGCCCTTGGAGGGGTCTGTAGGAAAGACACTGCCTAATTTGTGTCAGGTTATTCAAAGCAGTCCAAGTGCTTGCTTTGAAACAGGTCTGCCAATGGTCCTGAATTGGAGGAGGAAGAACCAACACATTCTGCTGCAGCAGTGGAGCTGAGGGATGGTCACTCTCAGTTCTTGAGCACAGGCAATCAGCAGAGCCACATCCAGATGAAGAAGGACTGTCACAGACAGTCCAGATCTAGCATGTCTGGAGATGGTAGCGAGGTCACTGGCATCCTTGGCTTCTTGGGGTTTCTTGTCACTGCACAGGAGTTAAGCCACAAGAGAGAGATCTCTTGAGCAGAGTGTGGACAAAAATCCCACTTCACTGCCTGCACAGTAAAATTTACATTAAAAATTATAATTGTGTATTGACATCCATAGAATTCCACATATGAATATAGAATGAGGCCACAAAAACACCCTGGACCTTTGTCGTGGTGACTGGGAATATGATGAGAAGTATGATGAAAATCTCAGGTACTGCCTGTCTGATTTTGCCTGGTTGTTGAGAAAGGCTAGACAGCAAGGGTGAAATTTTTCTGGTCCAAGATAAGCTCTCAAAGAAGTTGTAAATAATAACCTTCTTCCTGATGCCTTTGAGTGGACTGAATCCCTGCCCGTCAGCAGGTTACTGATCCTGCAGCAGAGCATCCCACATCCAACCTTCCCTGCTTCCCATTGCAGCCCATTGCAGGAGTGACCGTGGGTGACTTTTTCTGAAGTGAAATAGTCAGAACTTCTGGACAGAAACATTTTTTTTTTTTGTAAAGGCAATGACATTTCAACTGTACCTTATGGTGTTGCTGCTGCTTAGTGAGCCTCAGTCTAAAATGTTTTGTAATATCAGTTATACCACCAATATCACTCACTCTCATGCACTGTGAAGCCAGCAGCAGCAAAACACAATCACATCAACAACCCTCTGCTGCCTGATGAGTAGATTGGTCAGCATAATTCATAGCACTGCAGGTTAGTTTTAGCACTGCATTTTTATTTAGGAACATGGTTCTTTCACATATCTAATTGAATAGCTGTGCTTAATCTTTATATCTCAGGATGGGCCCAAAGCATATGATGATTCGCAATAAAAACATAACTTAAAATGCCTTTGTGAAGGAGCTATTTTCACCCACAATCCCATTACTCCCCAAACCTTCCCCATCATGGTAACATGAGTAAAAGGTGCAGTCCCATTTCTTACGCTTGTGCATACTGAGAATAGCACCTTTGGGGCTATTGACAAACATGAGGAGGTTCTCACTTACCAAGTGGTGCTTTCTGCAGAACAGACCAAAACATTTCCTGTATTGCCCTTATTGAAACAAACGCTCTCAGCTTTGAGGGTAGCACTTGCCAGTGCAGGGTGGGAGCTGCAAGGAAGGGAAGCAGGGCAGTGGTGGAACTTGTTACTCGTTGATGCTGCAGAGGTGTCAGGGGACAGGATGCCACCACACCACCACAACTTCTTGCTGCAGCAGCCACCTACACGTGCGCACTTTCTGACAAGAGTGGATTGAGGACCTGATTAAATCCATGGTGCTTGTGCAGCATGACCAGCAGTCAGGGCATTTCATGCTCTGCAGATGTGAGCAGAGACTCCTGGGGGTGAAAAGAAGCTCATTACACTTTAAACTCTCATATTTGAAGCTTTGCTCAGTACTCAATGCTTATCAGATTCTCACTGCAGTGTGGGTTGTCAGCCACTTCTCTGGAGATACTTTAAAATAGTATCACCAGTATCTGATCTTGTCACTCTCTCAAGATATCACCAAGATTGCTTTTGCTTTCACTGCAGGGATGAAGAACTAAAGAGTGTCAAGGGTCTCTTCACCTTATCAATCCCTTCTGCTCCGTCTTAAAATGTGTTTGTAAACTCTTTTTATGACCAGCCAGTTGCAGTGGGGGAATTCTGGTGCTAAGAGTTCTTCACTCTCTGCTCAGCCAAATGAGACAAATACTCAAACCTCCGACTTTCCCTAATTCTCTGCCAGGGTAGGATTCACTAGATTTGATTTGTACTCTTACAAAGTGCCCATCCCTGTGGTACTTGAGCTTCCTTTCACTTCCACCTCCTCTAAGATTCCCTTTGGGTTAGTTTTGAGAAGCAACAGTGGCTCGTATTCCTAATCAGATATAAAATGGGAGAAGAGATGCTTATAGAATATAATTTTTATGTGTCATGTGGATACTTCTGTGTTGTAAATACCAAATTACTGTAAAGTTGTTGATTATTGATTCTGCTCTTTGAAATTCAAACGTCTGGTCTTCTCAGAAGGCCTGACAGAATTTGACACAGAATGATTACTTAGCTATGGATTTTCTTTTGTCCATCTAACCCACTGAATTTAATAAAATATTGAGAACGGATTTCACAAGAGGGTTCCAGAAACAGAAAATGGGGGGATTAATTGTCCTTTAGTAGCTTGTATAGGATTTAGATAATTTCTGGATTAGCTTGTTGAATTTGATTTAGGTCCTGATTCAGCAGAGCATTTTAGTAGTGCTTACTTAGCTAAATGAATAGGGATGGATCTGAACACGGACTCAGAGATCATTACATATTAGTGGATGAGATTTTTAAAGATATTTAAATGTTTAACTCATTAAGTATCTTTAAAAATCCGTCTTTAAATGCTTTGCTAAATTAGGGCCCTAATTCTCACTGAATTCTCTGTGGGCTAGATTCTCCAGTTTGCCAAGTTCATTTCCTCCCTTTGGACTTTCTCCTGACATTTCCCTTGATCAGCAAATGTGTGTTGAAGTACACCTTGTTCTGTCTATAGCTGGCATTTAAAACACATTCATTAAACACGTTGGCTAATGGGTTATTAAAGAAACACCTTTTATCCTTCTCTAATCATATTCTTGGTACATTTCTCATGATGCAATACATGCTGGGTACATTTCAAAGGTGTGTAATTGTGTCTCAAAGCATTGTGATGTAACAGGCTTCTCAGGTATCATCCTTCCATGCATGAGACAGGGCTGGGTTGGTTTATGGGATGAGAGCATATCAGATATGCTGGAACTGGGTGGAGGAAGAGGTTGGTGGTAATGCTGCTGGGAGGTCATGCAGGGTTATAGTCCAGTGGTCTTTCCAGAGCAGCCACCCCACTGCTGGGGACAGGATGCAGAACAGGTTGGATGGGGACTTGTGTCCCATGGGCTAACCAGGCTATAAAAGCCTGAGTAACAGACCCAAGGCATGAGGGGAGCACAGGGAGGGCAGTGTTCTCTCTACACAGTGCCTGAAGCAGCACCTCCACAGCACCAGGAGTTCTGGTGACCGTGGTCTGAAACAGAGGGGGTGTGCAGTGCTGCCAGGCCAGGGTGACACAGAGAGCACACCCATCACCCCGCACTGCTGGTGGGGTATCACAGCCTGCACATTCCCCCCAGGAAATCTCTGCCTGTCCATCTCACCGCTCGGGGCCTACGCCTTATTGCTGAGCTTTGGAAGGAATGTAAGTGCTTCATTGACCACGGGGTTGAATTTCGCCCGGATTAAATCCCTTTGAAAACTTAAACTGGCTTGCTGATGAGCTACACAGAAACACTTCCTGTCTCCTGCATTACCGTCTCTGAGTTTTGCCCTTTCTGAAACACAAAGCATCCATGGAGAGATTTCAGATCTTGCGGTAGACGGTAGTGAAAGAAACACTATCCTTCTGTAACACGGGGAGCACTCAGTTGACTTAAGTTAGGTTTGGCTGAAGGAATTTCCATCTGCTTTAGCCTTGTACTATAAAACCTGGCATAAACATGATTGAACATTTTTGAAACTAGAGAAAAAAACAGACCTGTGAGAGAAATCGTCATTAGACCGGCAATGACACAAGTGCTACCACCTCTCTGCACTTGTGCCATTTTTCAGTATTTAATGCAAATAGATACACATTGGAGCAAAAGGATAGACAACAACCCCACAGGACCTGACTTCCAATTAGCAGGGGGTCACATCCCCTGCTGTGATTTACTATTGGAAAAACATGCAAAAGATAATTGAACATTACACTCACTTCTCCCCCTGCTGCTGGCAGCATTAGGAGGAGAGTTGCTCTGGACCCCTTAGGGAGAAGGGGAGAAGGGATCAGGCAATTACATGAGGCACCACATAATAACAGTGATTCATAACCTCGTGGCACTAAACTCACTGGGCCAGATCTTTAGCTAGTGCCCGCTGGTGTAGCTTCATTGACTTCAGGAGGGAGATACTGATTTACGTCAGCTGCAGATCTGGCCCATTTACTTTTTCTCTTTGGGAAAGCAATAAAGTATACAGAGGGAGACCAGGATGTGCAGTGCTCCACAAGGCAGTATGATGGGATTCAGCAGAGGAATGCTAAATACCTGAGAGATAGTGACCACTTCTGCTACATAAGATCAGGTTACATTGCCCTTGTGCCTCTATGAGTTGGCTTAAACTATGAAATTTGCTATTTTGGACTTGAAAAGCCCAAAGAAGCTGGAGTGGTGGTGTTAGTTATAAATTGCACCAAACAATCAAGGAAAAATCACTTTCTGTACAGTTTTAGGAACAGGTTCTTGATACCTGAATAATTGTCTGGAGGTACTGGTATTCCTAATATCAGAGAAAGTTTCCTTAGTCTGAGTATTTTCTTATCCTGATTTGCCTTGGTCTGAGTTGGTCTAAGGGAAGGGAGCATGGTACAGCCTGGGGAGTGAGGATGGTTGTGTCTCAGTCCATCTCCAGCAGCGACTTGCAATGTGATCTGGAGCAAGCCCCTCGACAGTCCTGAGTGTCTGACTTTCCTCCTTGGCTCTTAAGATTTTCTTTCCTTTGTATGATTGCCTGGGAATTTTACAGCTTTCTAGGAATAAAAGGCAACCCTTCCCTGATGAGGCCCAGGCCAGACACAGCTGTCCATTCTTTTGGGCTGAGACTACACACATTTCACCGCAGGCCTGGGTAGGACAGTTAGCAGGAGGATCTTAACACTTCTGGGGTGCAGGGGTCTAGGACAGGCTGAGGTCTGTGCAGTTGTGCCAGGAATATGGCTGCTCTGGGAAGAAGGAGGTTTGCAATGGAAGCACCAGGGCCCTGGGACCCGCAGGCTTTATCCATCCCATTTGGCACAGGCTGCAGCGAGTAATTTTTAATGACAAGGTTTGGAAATGTTAGCAGATTGTAGTAGCTCGTGCCTGCTTTCAGTAGCTGAACCAGCCAGTGCTTTAATTACACGTGTGGCTCACAGATAACTCAGGCATGCCTGTCTGCTGCATTCCGAGCAGCCCGGTGCGGTGCGGGAAGCTGGGCAGGCCCTGGAGAGGCTGCTGGGAAGCCGAGCCTGTCCTGCGTGTGACTGCCAGGGCCTGCATTCAGCAGTGCGAATTCCATTCTAGGGCACGATAGTTTCCTTCCTAGTGACCAGCTTGATGTGGTTGCAGGAATACATAACCAACATGTCTGCTTAATTATTTTTCTTTTTATGTGGTTTCCTGCTCTTGTCCCTCTGTATTGCAGTGTTGTCAGCTCCTCGAGGCAGGGACCGTGACTTTATATACCTTTGCTAAATGCTAATACACATCACACTGCTGCCTAGCCAGCGAGACAGCCGTGGTGTGAGCTGGCTTCAAAACAGCAGGAGCTCTGTCTCACTTTCTCAAAGACTCGAGTGGTGCTGGGGTTGTAATTTAGGTGCCCATACTGGTGAATTGGACAGAATTGTGCTGATCTGATCTTTACTGCAATAGCACCTGAAGGGGAAGAAACAGGAAGAACAAACCTTGGTATTGTCAGCTCTGCACTTACAAATAATTTTTTCTTTTTAATCCTTAATTAAGCCTCTATCAGTTTAGAAATCTTGATACTTTAAAATAAAAATATTGGGCTGTTCCAGGTGCTCCCCTTTTGCATTCATGCTTTTTGGCATTAATTTCTTTCCTTTCCCACCCCCTTACACTCCAATTTCCTGACTGTGAAACTTTAGGCTTTATTTTAATGGGGAGCAAGATTATGAAGGATCATATGAATCCAGGAGCTGAGTGATTAAGGAAAAAGCATAAACAACACCACTAAAAAATCTCTTGATTGTCACATCAGCATTTGATGCT
This sequence comes from Phainopepla nitens, assembly GCA_013400175.1. Classification (NCBI taxonomy): domain Eukaryota; kingdom Metazoa; phylum Chordata; class Aves; order Passeriformes; family Bombycillidae; genus Phainopepla; species Phainopepla nitens. The sequence continues at coordinate 463,483 of VXBQ01003604.1, forward strand.
GCTTCAGAAGTCCTAGGAAAGAATTAGACCGAGGCTAGCAATGGAACCTGGGAAATGATGTTGCCAAGATTTTTATTAGCATCATATACCAGATGCATCAAAATTAACTTTCTTAATGCCATTTTGCAGCATGCAAGTGCTATTATTTCCGTTTCCTAGCTGAGGAGCTGGGACAGACAGAATTAACAACTTGCCCAAAGTTGCTCAGGCAATCCACAAAAGAGAGAGAGAGAAAAAAAACCCAACACATGTTAGAATCCTTGGTCAAAATCCTCATCAGTGGGCCATTCCTTCTTGCAGGTGAAATGAGCTGGAGAAGGAGGTTAGTAGCAACAGCTTTGCCACCCCAGGCTGAATTAGGGTTCAGAGTAAGGAAGAAGGCAAATGTGTGGCTGTCTATCTGGAGGGTATTTGCACTAATAAAACTGCTGAGTCTGGAAAGTTGAGCATTTTCCCGTGTGATTGCTGCTGTTTCATTTTCTGGTCATGGTGGGAACAGGCTTTCTGGTTCTTAATGGAATTAGTAAAACATCCAAACATTTCATAACTTTAATGGCTGTAGAGGTGGGAGAAACTCCAGCTGGTAGGAGTAGAGATGGCTCCTGATTTTCCAAGTCAGTTTGCCCTTTCTTTAGTGAGCTATTTTATTTTAGTCATGTAATGTCTTCTCACTGTTTAAGTCTGGCCAGAAGAAAAGGAGAGAACAGATAAGTAGGAATGTAAAGTTAAAGAAGCATACCAAAAATTGGAAGAGATACATTAAATATACCTGTAAAATTATGCATCCACTACATCTGTGACTGTGCACACAGATTGGATGAGTATCCTATTTGTTTGGAACATAGAAAATTAACATTTTAGGATATTATTAAACTACATTTAATATGTGCTTTTGTTGAAGTCAGTAAGTAAGGAAATAAATAAATAAATAGCTAATGAATTCCATGGGCTAGCAAAAAAAATGGGATTTTGTAGTGACTAGATACTGAGTGGGGATTTGGGAACACTGTGTTAACTCCCACAATGAGTCATCTGCAGCCTCTTTGGTAAAGCACATGGAGGACTGAAAGAAGATGCTCCAACTCACCTGTAAATGTTTTCGACATTAGTGTGTTCCCCAGACAAAGCCTACATTTATGACTCAATAAAAATCCTACGTGGGGCTACTTTGATCCTACCAGAGACAACTTTTGCAGGTACCCAGTTTGGGAGACCAGCAAGCCTGGTCTGAGGGGCAACTTTCAGTTGCCCTTTGAAGACCAGTGCTTTTCTTTACTGAAAAACATTACTTTAGAACAGGAGTAACACTTTTCTCTCAAAAGCTTTATGACACTTCACTGGTAAATATTCACTTGTGTATCTTGGTCTGCAAACAGCTCCATGGATCATTTTTAGATGGAGAGAGGATTGCAGTACAGTATCACAGGGTGTGACAATGAGTAGCAGAAATGGACTCTGAGTATTTGTGCTGTGCCTGGGGAGCCTGTGATGAAAGGTGAGGTGCAAGTGCAAAGTATTATTATTCTAATGACGTCTGACTCTCACTGAGCTGTGCCTTGTGGAAGTGTGTGAACTTTGGAGCATGCCCTGATGAATGTGAACCATGACAGCTCTCTGGAGATGCAGGGGATGCTGGCAACAGCTTAATCAATTATGACAGCAATGGTAAGATCTGTCCAGATTAGAGCACTTCAAAAACTACAAAGCCTCAGGCTTCTCTGTCTAGGTTTTTGCAAGAGTGGGACAATGAAGGAAGTGGATTGATTTGGGTCCTTTGAAATGTAGTAATACTAGCATCTGCTGGCTTAAATGCAAGCACAGCCAGATAGTGTTTTACCATCTAAAGATGCAGGACAGTATAGGAAGCAGTGCTGTGAATTTAAGACTTATGATTGACTGTGAATGGGTTAGATATGATGTTTCCCTGGGAGAAGGGTGGTTTCTCTCAAATATGTTATTGTAAAATAAGACAGGAATGAAAGAAAACAAAAGGAACACATCACAAAAAAAGATCTATTGGGGAATGGCTAACTGCGAAAACATCAGATCAAAGGAGGATGTTTTCTGTTAGGAATCAAATTATCCTCTTCCTTTCCAAGTCAAATGGACCTATTTGAGAAACAGATAGGCAAGATAAAGCCTCTCAGCCAGAGTGATTTTATCTCCCTCTCAAGTGTGTGTGCATGTGTGATGCTCAAATAAACACAGCAGCAGAACACAAAGAGTTGTGTGAGCATTACCAATTACTTGACTAGGTGTGTGTTTTCACAAGAGATATGAGAAAACAAAGCCAGGTGAGGCTCAAAGTTTCCAGATGAGCAAATAGGAATAAATACATTATTGATCTAACAATATTTCCTAGATATTGTTCTCATAAGCAAGCCAGAAACTAGATATTCAGCTGAGTGGAGTATTCAGCTATGTGAATGTTTCAGGTTGTACGAAGCTGATCAGGACACTTGAAAACCACTGGTCCTTTTAAAGGGCTTCACGAGTAGCTGCTCATTGAGTTGCCCAGACATTGCAGAGAGCTGTCATTTCACACTGGCTGCATGCAGGGATGTCTTATGCAGAGGCTCTACTGCACAAGAATGAGTCAAGCCACCACGGCCCCCTCATCCCCAGAGCCTACCCCTATCTTCTGTAACCGTTCCTGACAGCTACAGCCCTTCCTGCTGCCAGAGCATGGCCTCATCTGGATCTTAGCAATAGGAAATCTGAATCAAGTGTGCAGGAATGATCCTGAGACACAGTTTGTTGCCACTATTTGCCTCCTGGCCTGGCTGTGCCACTTACGTCTTCAGTGATGCATGAAAGCTTTTTTGCACCGCAGTGGCTCTGCTGGTGTCACCCGTGGCACTGCCCCATCGCTGCCTGACGTACCAGAGAGGGAGACAGGAGTCAAGCATGCAGGTCTTGTGTCTGGCATGTGAAGCCTGGCAGGTCTTACGCAGTCTGGTGACAACAGCGAGAGCTGGAAGCAAACCTGCAGCTGTACAATTAAGTGAGCAAACACGGCTGGGCTTGTTCAGGAGACAGTGCACTCCAGCTCCCGAGGGAAGAGTGGCTTTGCCAAACACCTTCGCTTTGGCAAGCACCTCCACCTGCTGCTTCCATTCCAGGGCTAATGCCTTGTCTGAACCTAGAGGATCCCAGCAGACCTGTGGCTCTCACAGCCCTGCATACGTGGCAGGAGACGTGCTAACTACTACTGCTACTGCACTGCACTGGGGTGGATGAAGCACAGGTTAGAGGTGCAGTCTTGGCTCCAAATGTTGCTTCAGGGGTTGGTAGCAGGCCAGTTTACAATTCTTCCTCCCAGTGTTAGGCAGGATTTCTAGGGAGGAACCATTTGTGTTTGACTCTCCTTGCAAAATCTTGGTGACATTACAATGTTTCTGTTTTCTCCAGAAAAAGGGGATCAATAACATTCACTCACTTAAGCAAAGCACCTTGGGGTCAGTCCATGTGGGGGAGTGAGGCGTGCCACACATTGCTGTGGGCTGGCAGCCCACTGCCTATGCCTATGAAACCTAAAAAACCTGATGAGGCATTGCTGTCCTTCCTTCATACATTGCTTGAAACGACTTTTTTGCTTGGCCAAGCTTCGATAAGGCTGATTTTATTGCCATAGTATGAGCCCAAGCACCTAGAACAGTGCTGATGTTTGGTAGGAGATCAGAGTACACCACCATAGACCCTGATCCATGCACAATAATGGGACATAAGTCAAAGTGTTAGGCAGATGGCTGACTGTGAGTGCCTGACTTTGATGTTGCAGCTCTTTCTCTCTCTTTATTGCATAGAAAGGTACAGTCTGGAAGTGCTAAATGCTAGGCAATGAATCACCTACTTAATGACTGTAATAGGCAACCAGAACACAATCCCCAGCCTTTTGGGGTCTGTCCAGCCTCTACTTGCCTGTCTGTAAGCACACATTTAGAAATAATAATTGACCCCTAATTCATAGGGTCAGTGCTTTTACATACCTATGTTTTTATGATGAAAAGGAAAAAGTGTTTTCTTCATGGAATTTAATTTACAAAGAGAAGAGGATTGGACAATTTTTGGACTTGTATAATGGGAATAAGAAAGTTGTAATCAAAAAAGTGAATAATCCTTAAGGGTTTTGACCTTTGTTTTACTTTTAAAAATTTTTCTTTTCTAATCTCGTTGTTTTAGAGCTGTATAGTCACTTTAAGAAAGTGAATATGTTGCCATTGGGAGAGAGGTTTTCATCATTACCCAAAGGCCAGCAGCCACCGAGCTGAATACTGTAACAGAGTAAATAGTTTTTTATTTCTGCCATGAATAGAGACCAGTCTGAGTATCCACATTCAACATCTTTTGCAAACTCTCCTCAGTAATTAATGAAGTACAGCAAACACTATTGCATGTGGTTTATCATTCAGGAAGGCTGGAAATTATCTCCATAGACATGTTTCCACAGAAAACCCAGGATGTCTTTCACTACCATGTATTAAATCATGGCACCTTCTCTTAGTGCTAATATACTTGTTTACTTCCTAGATTGAAATCTGGCATCATGACTTTCTCAAAGTTTCTTAAAGTAGCTTTTACCATGATTATCTGAGCTGCACTCTTAGATAATCATGGATAATCCACCTTTGGATATGCATTTGAATTTGTGCCCTCTCCATATTGTTAGTCACATAGAGAACAGCATGTTGTAGGCGTTCTCTGGCTACAACATGAAAAATTAGTAGTCACCAGGACTTGTTCCTTTCTGCCACCTTCCACAGCCATCAGAGATGTTACACAGGCTGATGCCTCTTCTTCATCTGTGTTTGTGCACTCCTAGTGGGGCTGAAAATGAGTTAGAAGAATCTATTTGCAACTCCCTTCTGGCCCTTGTGCCCAATTTGCCTTCTGTTGATATCATGGAGTAGGGAATAGGGAAGGGATCTGTACAACTTGGTTTGTTGTCTTTGCTCTTCCCTCTTGATGGCCACACTCACTGGGTGAATGCTCAGCTAAGAGGGTGTGTTGTGTCCTTTACTCATTCTGACTAATTTCCATCATTCATTACATGCTCTGTCTGTCATAGCCATGATTACTGACTGTGTACATGGCCCTGGAAGCTAGAAGGCTTTAGGAAGATAGCTGGGTTTCTCTGGCCAGGCATGTTGTTGTGGACTTGGGTTTATTAACTCTCATTGAAAAAATGACTGAGCCAGACTGCCCTTGTGTTCACAAATCTGGTTGTAAATATGCTTTCCAGAGAAAGTAAGGACTTCCCATTCTCATCCAGCAGCATTGCCACATTCTTCCTACCTTTTTTTTTTTTATTGTCTCAAAATTTCCACCACTTCCACAAAAAGCAATAATTTCACAAAGAAGAAGTGGGCTGCAGGAGTGCCAGTAAGCTCCAATGGGCGTTTTGAAGCCCATCTTGCCTGCATCAGCTCAAAAACGATATCTATATCAGCATGAAATGGTATCCATATCAGTTCAAAAGGATTTGAAACACCAGATCTGACATCCCAGAGCTGCATCTGCAATGAAAATGGTGAATTGAGGAAGAAACTTGGATTAGTTCTGGAAAGTCTGTGAGGTAAAAGGTGGCCTTGGTCCCTCCATAGACACAAGTCATTGATTTTTTTTTTCCTGGTGGCTTCTTTGGAAGGTGCTTTTTTTTTTTTTTTTTTTTTCATTAAAGTGATTCATAGACTTTTATATACTGAGCTTTCATGAACCAGACAGTTGGTGGCTTTTTGCCAGGCAGTGGTATGCTAAGTTTTTCCACAAGAAACAAGTGATAAAGAGAGATGAAAAATCTGAGAAATTTTTTAGGGGAAATTTTACTCGATTAGAAAAAGAAATCTTTTTCTTTACTGAAAAAAGGCCCACAAAAAGCAGAGAACAGCTAGGCTGCAGGTTCCTAGGAAACAAAAAATACCTTTATGCTGCCGATGTCTTTTGGGGTATCTGGCATTTTTCACCAGGCTGAGATTTATGAAGAGCATTAGAGTTAGTAGCCAAGAAAGAGCACACAGAGGTACCAGCTTTAATATACCTGCAGAGGCAAGAATTGAACTTTGCTTTTATGATGAATCTAAGAGACAGCACTTCTGCTGGTTCTGAGCCCTTCTGACATGATCTAGCCACATTTGTTTAGATCTGACTCAGATGTGTGACTATCTGCCACGAAATCACTGGCATCAGTTTTGAAGCACAAACCATGACTTACAGTTTATATTTCTTCTTTTTTTTTTTTTTTAACTGGGTCAGATCCAGACTCAGAGCAGTTTGGCTTCCTGAAAACCAGCTCCAACCAGTGTTGGAGCTTAAATCAATCTGGCTTGAGGGGAAGAAACCTGAGCAAATCTTCTCAAAGTCCAGTCTCTGAGGCAAAGGATAATAGGTACACACTAGATTCACTGTTCTGCCTCTGTGCAGAGTAAGCTTAGAATGAGCACAGGTTCAAGAAAAGGATTGTTCTCAATTGTATAGAAATAATTCCATATATAGACAAGTCCTGAGTAAGCTGTTTCTCTTTCCTCAACAAGTCTGTTAATTACTGGTATTTTTGAGTCTGAGGTATGTTAATAGCATTAAGGGGAAATCCTAATATGTGACAGATTGATGCTGTGATATTCCAGAGAGCAAGTGAAGTTTTACTGTTTGAATGTGGGATGTTCACTCATGGAGATCCCAGCAGAGCTGGTTAATTTTTTTTCACCCATTTAAGTCACGGCTGCAAAGGTTTTGCTGTGATGGGAGGAGGTAACTCATTCTGATCTCATGTTAATATTTGACTACATCACAGTCTGAGTGACCTATTAATTGATCTGTTGCAAACTGCTGAAATGACAGGTTTGTATATGTAAGTAGAGAAAACAGGGAACCATATTCAGGTCAGGTCTTAAGGTTGTGCAAAGATCCACAGTTAGATTATCTGCAGACAATTTCTAGGGGAATTCTGTATGTTGCATGCTGTGATAATTATCAGTCTTAGAAAAATGCCAGCTAATGTCTGAAATCCCTGTTTTTCTACTGCAATGTACAAAACAATGTGTTCTATTGCAACTGTGCAATTTGGCCTTGCTAAAAATGGATACACATTTCTAATGACCCTTATATAGCTGGTTAAATCTTAGTTCATTACAAGACCAATTGGAATTGTGAGGGACAAAAACTAGGTGAGAAGTTTAACTGTGCTGATGCCATAGAATGAAACTTCATAATGTGTAGCATTTTACAAGCAAGCAATACAACAAATTGATTTGCATATGGGAAAATCAAACTAAATTATTATTTAGGCTAAATTGGTTAGCATAACAGCCAAGTAAAAGACATAGAAATAGACACTAAAATGATATGTTAAGGTGAAATATCCAAAGATGTGAAAGTGTGGTTAGAAACTCTTAACTAATTCACTTATAAGTGAAAATAAATGAGAACTCTTTAGCAGTGTTGGGACCTGGCAGGAGCCAGATGCCAAATGAGAAGATGAGATAGTAAGGGTCTGCCACCTTCAGGGTGACTGTTGATGGAGTAAATCTGAGAAGAATTTATTGCCTAAGGATAATAATTTGTACTTTAGTAGGGAAAACACAACCACATTTGGATACGCATTTGAACTTGTGCCCTCTCCATATTGTTAGCCATGTACAGAACAGCAGTGTTAGTGTAGTGAGACTTGAGCAATGGTTTGGCAGCTTGGCCCTCCTGAGAGCAGCTTCATCTGTGGTGGAGATGATGGATAAATAACATGTCACTAAGTCAGGGTTGTTTTTTGGAAGGTCTCTTCATGGCTAGTGAGCAGGAAAGATTTTCCATGTGGATCATTGAGGAAAGCCTAGGAAGCACTTCCAGTGGATTGAAGATACCTAAGAAGAATGAGCTTGCTCTTTAGAGACTCACACTAGCTATACAGGAATTTGCTCTTTGATCAAACAAGGTCTCCTAAACCAGAAAAATAAAACTGGTTGAACACACCGGAGGAGAGAAGCAAGAACTGAGGCATTTCAAAGGGAAAGGAAGATCTATGCCTTGACAAGGTTGTCCTTTCTTTCCTTCCCAGGACCTATTGATACACACTCTTCTCAATTACTGTGATAAGTTGTTCCGGAATAAAAGTCTCTTCCATGTAAGGTTTAGCACAGCTGTGCAAACAAAAACTTCATTTAAAAAAGATGTATATATGTGTGTGTGTGTGTGTGTTTGTGTTTGTGTGTATGTGTGTGTGAATATCCTCCCATGTTGAGAATGACTGGATAAGACAACCTATGTACAGACAGAAAATATTTACCAAGGCCTAGCCGTGGTGCCACTGAGGTTGGCTGGAGTTTTGCTAACTTGGGATGACAGAACCAGGTTTTGTGATCATTCTCTGGGGGTGGGACAGACAAAGCACAATGGACTGAGCAGTATTCTCGTAATGTGCCACAATATTTTAATCAAGGGACTTGAATCTTTCTAGGAAAGGAGATGCCTAGTGAAGGGTGGAGTGCCTCAGATAAATAAGCAACTGAAAGTTGGGATGTTCATCCACCCCTTATCTGAACTAGCCAGATCTCTTTGTTGTGCAAAATGGGGCTGAAAAGCTTTAGAGGATAAGCTTCCTTCTGACATTTGATACTCTCTGCTGCTTCAGCTGCAGGCACGAAATCAGCTTCACAGCAATGTCCATTTCTCTGCTCTTTGGTTTGGCCATTTTCTTCACCTCACTTTTTACCATGTGCCAACTGCTACAGGACAGAGTCAGCAGCTACAGCTGCTGGTGGAACCAAATCCCTTCACATCCCAGCACCTTCACATATAATTCCAAGTGGGGTCAATGGCTTGTAAGTCAATAACAGAAAATTTAAGCAATATTGCTTTTGTGGGTGCAAGGAATTGCATCTAAACGCAGAGAATTTTTAAAAGGCTGAAGGAAGTGAAGCAGGATGAGTTCAGTTCTGTCCAGGAGCTGCTGCATCACTGTGACACAACGTTTCTGTGTGCTTCACATTACTAAAAGCATTTTCTTTCTAGTTAACTTAGATATGGCATTACTAGTAGGCAAGGTATACAGTTTAGCCTTAGCTGACACAATTTTTTTGGCTAATCTCAGCTTCATTCTGTAGGTATCAGCTGCAAAACTGATGTTTTGGGACAGATTTTCTCTTGGTTTGTGTTTCCAGGATATTTAAGAAACAGGTCTGGATATGCAATCCTGCTCTGAAGTGTTAAAGTTAGGGTTTTCACAAGTATAAATGGCTGATTTGTGGGATTCAACAGCTCTTAGAGGATTAAATGACATAATCTACTACAAGAAACAGAAGTCCAGTTAAGACAGAAAAAAAATATGGCCCTGGAAGATGTCTGCATGAAATTTATTTGAAGAATGAATTTCCAGCATTTGCAGAAGGGTCACTAGTGTCACTTTTTCACTGAAAAGTCAACTGAAATGTTTTGATCTTCAAGAGCTGAAAACGAAGCTTTTTAGAAAGTGTACTGTTGACAAAATTCCTATTTTAGGATGGAAACTTTTTTTCTGTTGTATTTTGCACTTTCTGATGTAGGGTCATGCTCTTCTGCAGAAGGCCAATTCCTGTTATAAAAGTAGGCTGTTTACTTGAAGACATATTTTTGTTTTAAAAAGGTTTGATGCACCCAAGGTCAAGGTCTGCTATAAGATTTCATCCTTGCTCATGTTTGACTCTTTGCAGCAACGTGCTTCTGGGTTTCCAAAAGGAGCAAAAACTGTAGGGCCACTTTTTATGAGTGTTTGGAGAGGGGTTTACTTAGCTCTCTACACTATCAAATGACTGAAGGAATCACCATATGTCAGATTAGATCAGCTCAAAAATAACAGCCAGGAAACTGCTGATAGCTTTTTTGGAGTTCCATGAAAGTTTACATAATTGTCATTGCATGTCATTTGGTTTAGCAGCTGCAGAAATATCCTGCTCTCCAATAAACAGAGATAATTGATTAATAAACTGTATCTGCAGCCACCACAGTTTATTCTGTGCACAGAGATCTGTGTACCCAGGCCTGGAGTTCTGCTCCTGAAGATACAATTCACACATTCATTTACTTTAAGGCCATATCTGGTCTGTAAAATTGTAGTAAATCATTTAAAGACCCAAAATGGATTAGGCCACATGTACACATTCCTAGGATTGATATTTCAGAGTGAGCCCAATTAAATCTGTGGCAAAATTCAGTTTGGTTTTTGTATGATGTAGGTCTAGAGGGGATGGGAAGGTCACTGAGTGCAGTCCCTCTGCTCAAGTCACAAATTTCCAAGAGCTAATTTTAGGGGTGGATGCATCCCAGAGGCAGGCTCTGAATCTTTCTTCCCAGGCAGGGCCTGGGATACTTCAGTGAATGTCTTCATTTTATGACTTTTTAGAAGTGAGAGGCCGGATCTAGAAGGCCGTGACCCTGGGGGAAAGGAGTGCCCTATCTCCTGCCCGTGACTGGCCCAGGGTGGTGGTGTTTGCAAAACCCAGTTTTTATGGGGCTTTTGTGACATGATGGAAGACAGGCTGGGCGGGTGGAGGGTGCAGGTACAGTCCCTCATTGTTGTGGTCTCTGTGTACCCAGTGAGGAGCAGGACCCGGACATAAATCACCTGGGCTCCAGCAAAGTTGATATAGATTTTTATACCAGCCAATGGTCTGGCTGCTGAGCTTAAGGTTATTCTGCAGAAATAATATATTTTCCTTTTTCTTCTGGAATTTTAGTGGATATTGTGCATAAAAAAAGAATGATAGTGCAACTTCAAATAAATATTTCTAACATTATTTCTCTTTTTCCCCCCTTCTTTCTCCTTGCCTCAGCTCTCTGTATTAGACAGAAACAAGACAGTCACTGGGCTGTTTGGCTCTGTGCCTTGATTTGCTGTGTCCAGGCTGGCCCAGGGCTCCCACAATAGGGCTGGTGGTTGTACACCCACTACAGCCCACCGGTCCCAAATCTCCTTGCTGAAGCTGCTGTGTCCTTTGCAGTCCTCCGCTCCCAGATTTGGCTGACAATGTGTGAAGGTCACAGTCAGTTCACCCAGGCAATGTAACATTCCCAGGCTTTTGAAGAAAACCTTTTAGGTAGCACAAAAGAAAAAAAAAAAAAGGGATGTGGTTAAACTTTCTGATATTCTCTTCATATCTCAATATCTTCTGAATTTTCCAAAGGTATCAATAATAATTAAAAAAAAATATCTTAAAAACTATCTGCTTACAGCAGATTCAGCTTATTTAAGACATGCAATAAAACACTCATGAGGTGCACGGTTTAGATATATTCTATAAGCCTGTGGGAGTACAAATTACATTGGTAATCAAAATACAGTTTTCTTTCAGATGGATTTTAAAGGAAACAAAGTAATTATTCAAAATCTCATTAAAAATGCACCTGCAAGTATGTTAAAATTTATTTATATGTATATATTCCTCATTGGAAGGATTCTGCACTGGCAGTGGAGTTAGTTGTTGCAAACTGTGCTCAGAAATCCCTTTTAATAAGATCCTGAATCACTGCAGAATCAGACAACACATCCAGTTATTTGGTGTGTTTGGGTTGGGCCCATTCTTTTACTTCCATATACTGCTAAGCTTTCCAGTTATGAAAGATGGTCATTAGTAAATGTCCATGAACAAATTTCCTTCATGGAAACAGAAGAAAAATTGGTCAGAATAAACAGTTTAACAACTTGAGTCAAATTTATAGAATCAAGCAGAAGGAATTTCCTTTAAATATTGCAACATTTTTTTCTAGGAGTTATCTATTGCAAACATTTTGACTTTTCAGTTGAATGTGGTGTTTCTGTTTAGAAATTAACCCTGAAAAGAACTCTGAAAGGGGAGAGATAATGCCAAAAAATATTTCAGTTTAAATAAAGTTTTTTGAGATTAATGCAAAGAGACGTTTGGATTTTTTTTCCTTTTGGATTAATTAAAATGGGAAATATTGTAACCACTACTCTGGAAAAGGTAAAAAATGCCCAAGTTTAATGACTAATACTTCCTTGAGTAAAAATCTGGAAGATGAAGCTTCAAAGTTTTCCTTAAGTTATTAGGCATAGTGTACTCTCATGTTACTCCCAAAGCAGTTTAGCAGATGTACAAAAATATTTGAGCAATTCATGTGAAAAATTCAAATTATGATGCAATAAGGCATAGTATTTTTGTGTTTTACATGTCTGTACCTTCATATTTTCCCTGGATATGTGTGTGATGGGGATTAATCTGTGGATGTATTTTATTATAATTTTGCATGGAAGAAATTTGCACCTTGGTTTAGACATAATTTCCCCAAATATTTACAGGTGGAGGAATAGTTTATTTTATTTGGTTGTTTCACAATTGTTATGATATTTTCATTTGCTCATGGAACAGTAGCCTTTCTCATTCCCTCAGGCTCCTCATGGTGGGGTCCTATACAAAATTCAGGTGGTTTCATCTTTCCTAGTTGTTTTCTGATGGCGTGATGAAACTTGTGTTTCCTGTCCCCGTGAACCTGCTGTGGATAAGCATCAAAACCCAGCTCTTCACACTTTGTGGAGGGGGTAACAGAATAAGAGATGAGCCATAAAATTGCACCCCCTGCCCTGGAAGGAGCTGGAAGTTGGTTGGCTTTGATGCCAGAGGGGTCCAGGTACCATCACCCCGCCTGTTCTTTCAGGAGAACGTGCCTGCACCGAGGTGTTGGTAGCAGAGTCTGGTCTGTGTCTGAACACACAGAGAACACAGGACTCAAAGGTCATTTATTTGTGCATGCAAGGCCTCGCTGTTCTTTCCTTGTCCTGATGTGAACCTCTGATTACTGTGGTCGCATGCTTTGAAGCTGATTAACTTCTGCTGTCACCCTGTGCCCATGTACATGCAGGTATGTGTGTGGGAGCACTGTTCCTGCAGTCAGCCTGGCTCATGCGTTTGGGAACACGTAGGTTTGTGTGACAGCAACTCAGACTGGGATGGGGAGATATTGTGGTTTCCCTGCTCACAGAACAAGGGTTGTATCTTGGTAGTCTTTAAGGTCCTTTTGACCCCAAACCATTCTATGATTCTATGATATTTAAATAGCTACTGTAAGAAAACATCTTAGTTGAGGCAGGCAAAGGAAAGACCTTATAAGCACCTGAATATTCTTCCTCTGGGATATATATAATATATATATATATATATAAAATATCCTTCCTCTCATCTCCTAATTCCTCAGTGATGGAAGGAGAGGCAGGTCCTTTACCCAGGACTAGAGGAGAGGTTTCCTCACTGCCCCACTCTGGGGGGCCGCCAGGGTGGAGGCAGGCAGACCCCACACCCAGCCCCTTGCCCTGCCGCCAATAACTCCATCCCTTTAGGGCTGCCCCAGACTTCCGTGTAGATCTAACAACTGGGATTTAGCTTACAGCCCTGTGAGAATATTGTCTCACTGTGCAATCCCCAGAGCAAGACAAAGGCAGGCTGTGTCTCTCAGGAAAGCCTGGCTCCCTGTTGTGCTCCTGCTCTGCCTACATGGGAAAGCTTTAGCCTGATGTTAGCTAATGCTGCCTGCAAACTGCACAGGCTGAGCTATGCCAGCTGCTGCCCCAAAGGAGCAGCCCAAACCTTCATTCCTCTTTCCACTCACCTTTCCTGCAAAGCTTTTGCTTTTGAGATCAGAAATTCAGTGACCTTGGCAGGGAGGGAAGTGGAAAATGGGTTTAGTTGGAAGATATTACTCAAAAACACTCTTCAGGGCTCAGATATCTTCCTCTGGGGATTACAGAGTGAGCAATGCTAAAATCAGTGTGTCAAGATGTCACCAAGCATGCGCTGGAAGAAACTTTACACGGTGCGATGGGAGTGCTGCAGTCGGGGCTCCAAGTACAAAGAAATATTCTGATTCAATCAATGTCCCTTCTGTTACCCTACTGCCTGCTCCCCCATTCAGCAGGAAGCCTGTTTCATTCCTTTTACTGCTGCCATGCTCTTTACTGCTTCCCTCTCCATGAGCATCTATCACAGAGCCATTCCCATCCTCTGGCTGCTACAGCTAACAGGCACCTGTCACCAGACAGGGCTCTGATGACGCTCCATCGATCACGCAGAAGGAAATGGTTATTGAGTGGGTGACAATCAACCTTTTACCTTTCCCTGGAGCCAGAGTGCATCAGTGCTTCCCAGCATTAGGCAGAAGCCTCCTAGAAAGTATTTTTTGTGCACACATTTCCTGACGTGTAAGGCTGTCATGCTGGTGCTGAGTCACAAGGCTCAAAGGACACAGCTGCAATTTCTTGCTAAATTTCACTTTGAACTCGGTGCCAAAGGAAAGTGCAAAAAAGATGGTGCCGGTGGTTAGCATCTTCTGGCAGGTTCTGCTTTCCAAGTCAAACCTACTATTGAGATCAGGGGAAAAAGTCATGCTGATGCTCAAGGTTTCTATCACCCCTCTCCACCTTTGCAAACACACATCTAAATTGAGGTAGACTGCAGAGACATGTTAGGCAGCATTACTGCCAGCATCACTGGAGGGAAGAAGCCCAGATGCAGATGTTCAGTGGGAAAGAAAGAATTAAGATGAAATCTGAGTTGATAATATATACTGGTATAACCCCAGCATTTGCTGGAAAATTTTGAATTTTCATGAAGAAAATTGTTTTCTCTTCTGGAAGAAGAAAAAGACAGAGAATTTAGAACAGACAAATCCTCTGGTTTCCTTGCTGTAGTAGGGAGCAAATGATAGCCTGTATGTCCTGATCCTTGGTAGAATTTGGGTGGCTATTTCCTTTAATTCGTGTTTGTGTTAGCAGATAATTGCACTAGAAGAAGTAGACTTCAGCCAGCAGGACTAAGAAGGACTCAAGGGGCTGCAGGGCTGGCAAGCACAAAGCATCTGATTCTGGGCTGCACACACATAGCTCTTCACATCTGCCCACACATTCATTTATGAAGGGTTTTGCAGATATTTTTTAATGACCTCATGAGTTTTCTAATTGATTTCTAATCACATTCTGCCTTCATTTGATACTGTAGGGCATATGGGATGATGCACATCTCACTCTTTAAGGCCATAGACCTGGATCCACTGAAGTTTTTCTGCATTAGAGCACTGTGATTTCTAAGTAGTGCTGGCAAACCAGATGACCAGTGAGGTCACAGTGCTCAGCAGCACCATCTCCTCATGGCTGGTCTGCTGCATAGGGGAGGTTCTGAAACAAAGTGTGACATCTCACTTCAAAATGCCATGTTAGAAACTGGTGGTTACATGCTGATTGATAGTCAGCTGCAATGTCCCAGCTGTCTGGGCAGTGAGAACAGCTGGCTGTGTCACCTCTGCTACTGGACAGTGTGGAGCCATTCCCACTTGTCAGTCAGAGCTGGAGGTCCTGCAGCATAGCAGGACTTGGCAGTCAACCTCACCCTATGGCCTAACTCTGGAGAAATCATCAGCTTGTATGTCTATCACCTTTGCTGCATGTGACAATTTATTTTATGTCAGTTCTGTTTATTTGCACTCTTCCCACTGGCTTTGATTTGTGTTGTCTACTGGGCCAGCTGGGAAGTGTGTGGGTGTTGCTTTTGGACTTAGTACTGCTACCAGCAAAAGCATGGCAATAACTCAAAATGAGTGATTTGTTTGATGAAGCTCCCCATTTTCTGTTCACAAATGGTTCATGAACATAGTGCGAAATTCCCTGATGTAGCCATTAGCAAATGTAATTTGCAAATTTCTTTTGGAAAGTAACTCTTGATCTGCAGGGGATCATTCAAATTATCATTTGTGTTAGTATTGCAGACGTGATTTGTGCAGTAACGTGTGTAACTTACCAAAATATGTAGCTAACTTAATGACTCAAAGCATCTGAATTCCAACAAAGTACTATAGTTGAGTCCAGAAAAAGCTTTTGGAGCAGTGCTGGTCATCTGAATCGTTGCTTGCTCTGATGAAAGGAACTGTGGCAGAGAAAAGAATCCTTCAGTAATCTGTAACTGGTGTCTTCTCCATCCCCAAGCAAGCACTTGGTGCCCTTGGACTGGTTCCTCTCAAAGAATGGGGGTTCAGCAGCATTAGCCACAGAAAGCAGCAGCATGGATGGAGATCAGCAGCAGAGTGGAAGGAAGCAGGGGTTGGTTAGATGTCTGTGGGTCTTTTTAGAAGAGGAAATAATGTCCTGCACCATATTTCTAGAAGACTCTAATAAGCCACCCTTAGCACAACACAGACAAAAAAATCCTTACTGTGTTCTTCCAGGAATCAGGTGAACAAAAGAATGTTAGTCCCTCCATAAGAGGAGGGGAATGTCTGTATCAGCCAAACTGATGTTTCTGAGTTTACCTGACTTATCAGACTAAAATCCACATCACTTCTTCTGAAAATTTTCTCCCCTCTCCCTGAGTTACTGTGGGAACATTGCTGGAATTTACGGAGTTTTTTGCATCCACCCACACCTATAGATAAGCATGCTTTAAATGTCTGCAAAATAGTTGTTACAAGTGATGGCAAAATATCAGGATTCACTATTTCCTCAGTTTGCAAATTCTGGCAATTGTTTTTTCCTCCAACAAGGAATAAGTAGGATCACAAAGGTATTCTCTATCAAAAGGCTTTTCACTCTGCCTTGGCTTTTAGACAGCTTCTGATCCAGATCTACTGTAGATATCTCCTTTTGGCTACTATTGGATGCTCCCTGCAGCGTGCAATAAACATTCACTTCATATCACACATCTCTGCCTGACAAGCAAATCCCTTGCATATCAATGTGGCCCTGTGAAGAGATTTTGCTTTTTTACATTCCTTCCACTCCCAGCTGTTAATTTGCACTGACTAGATAGCAGGGGGTCCCACTCTGCCCCAGAGACATGCTTGCGACTTTCACCGACTTTAATAGGATTTGCATGAACATACACGGAGTCAGTTCCTCAGCAGAATTCAGACAAGCTGGCTAGAAATTTCAAAGTCATCAAGGATTTTAAACAGCCAATTTTTCTTACCTTTAATGGGAATGAAGTGTTCAAAGCTCAGGTAATTGTTAAAAACCATGGAGTTCATAATAACAAACTAGATTTCGTCTTACTGTCTCATACAACCTACTGCTTGCAATCACCCTGATGAAGAAAAAAAATTAAATGAGGGTAGAAATTGGTCTTTCATTCATGGAGATTTTATTTGAAGTGAATTGCAAAATGTTCATAGGTTTGGTTACTGCAAGTGTGAATTACTTCTACAAATATTTTGACAGATCTGCAGAGGACTGAAAACACCTTTCCCTGCCACCACTGTTTGTAGAAAAATGATTTATGTGTGCTACTGATAACTCCTATTTCAGATTAAAACTGAACTACTTTAGATGAGAAATGTAGGAGAATACTAAACTGTGAAGGAAACAGGTAGGGATATTACGTATATATGTATGGCATTCTGTATCTAATTTCCTTTATCCACTTGAGGCATAATCAGCAGTTATTAAAGTTATTTTAATACACAGTGGAACTGACAAAGGCATCTAAACAGTTGGATATTCAATTCCCACAACTTCCAGAGAATATATGTGCCAAGAACACTCTCAAGGAATGGGCTGGGATTTGAGAGTATTTTAGTCCCCAATTCATTCCAGAAAGAGGAAAGCACTTACATGTTTTTTTAAAAAAATGTTCATTTTTCAAAGATAGCATTTGGTATCTCTGGTGCCTCAATTCTGGTTGTCTGTCCCTCTAGAACAGCATGGTGCTTTTGGTGGAGCTGATACAGGCAGTGCAAAAGAACATGATTAACTGTTTGTTTTTTAAATATTAACCAAGTCTTCACTGTTCCAATTAAAATTTATCAAATTAAGCAAATTGCTTGGGGATTGGAAAGAAAAAAAAAACCCTTTACTTAATTATTTAGCCAATATTTACTGGGTATATTATTAACACAGTAAAGGAGGCTATTAATTATTATTCACAGCATTTCTAATAAAAAAAAGATGGCATCTACTAATTCTGTGAAAGAAATATTGTTACTAATAATCCATTCTAAATTGTAAATGTGATATAATAAACTGAATGTGTCATTTCTCTGTTCTACACTGACATGTGCTATATGAGGGAGCTGAGCTTTTTTCGGGGCTGTGTCAAAAGGCTTTTGTTGGTGACCTTTAATCAGCTAGTATCCAGTTATGCAGAAGTGTAATGGCATATTTGTGTATCTGCAATATATTTTTCACCAGACA
Organism: Phainopepla nitens; assembly: GCA_013400175.1. Taxonomy (NCBI): domain Eukaryota; kingdom Metazoa; phylum Chordata; class Aves; order Passeriformes; family Bombycillidae; genus Phainopepla; species Phainopepla nitens. Next base: position 481,631 of record VXBQ01003604.1, read on the forward strand.
ACTGTGCTTTGGCATCACCTTCCTTTTACTCATATTATCATAAGAGAGGTAGCAAAACTAGAAATGAAAAAATCAACCAGAATGCTATTTTCTTTGCTAAGTGATAAAAAATTTAATGTGCCATTTATTGCTTCCTTTACTTGTACAATCTCTTTATTGGGGCAGAGGAAGTGAGAGAAAAGATCTTCTGAGGTAAAGACTGTTGAACTGGTGTTGTTAAGGTCACCCTTCAATTTTCTGCTTGATTTTAGATGCCCCCTGTGAACTTTGGTTAATCATCTGTGACCTGTGTCCCTGAAATCCACAACGTGTCTTGAAAAGAAAAGATGGATAAAAGGAACGTTTTGAAACCTTTTAGGTTATCTGTCTATTCAGTGTAAGGATCATGTCTACCTAAACGACTTCTGGCAAATGTCTGTCAAATTATTTTTTAATGTTGGATTTCTTGCTACAATTAAAATCTATGTGTTTTATCCGGGCCTCGGCATATAAGAAGAACTTATTCCTTTTTGCTCTCAAGCACTTAATGAATGTTTTCATGTCTCCTCTCAGACTTGCCCTATTCCAAGGGAATCCCAGTTCTTTCCTCCTGGGTCACATTTTTCTCCACATTCTCCACCACCTTGCTGCTTGGTCAGCCCTTCCTGAAGCTGGATGCAGCCTTGCAGGGCTGAGTGGGGTAGGAGGATCTTTCAAAGGACTTAGAGATGATATTTTTACTTGTACACACCAATGTCATATTTGTCTTTTCAAAAACAATGTAACATTGTTAATTTATATTCAGTTTGTGATTCCCTAATCACTTTCTTTATCTCTACGACTGTCCTTCATCCTGTATTTGAACCAATTGTTGTTCTCACCTATGTGAATACATTTCATTTTTTCCTATTGATTTGGGCCTCATTTTTCTCACCACCTCTCTAATTTTCCACAGGTTTTCCTGATTCCTGTTCTATCATTTAGTGTGTTTACAGTTTGCCTGAGCTTGATTTTATCTGTAAATGCAATAAATCCATTGTTATCCCTTCTTCTTAATAATGCATAAAAATACTGAGCTTTACTGGGCATAGGACAGAACTCCTTGATTTCCACCTGGTACAATCCTACCATTTTGACACCAAATCACTGATAAATAACTATTAAAATTCAGATTTCCATCTATCTTAGCGCGCCTTTTCTCTGTAGCTTAATCTTGACCAGGTTTTTTTAGCTTACTTGTGAGAATATTATGTGAAACGGTGTCAAAAGCCTCACTAAAGTCAAGATGCATGACATTTTCTTTTCCTCCTCTACCCACAAGGCTTGTTACTCTGTTGTAGAGTGAAATTAGGTGGGTTTGACATGATTTCTTCTTGACAAATACATGTTGGCTGCTACTTCTCTCCTTATTACTACCTTAAAAGAACTTGGATTATTTGTTCCAGTACTTTTCCAGGAATCACGTTAGACTGTCGGTCTGGTAATTCCCTGTCTCCTCCTTTATTCCTTCATACAGATAGGTGGTCTGCTGGCTCTTCTTTACTTCTCTGACCCTACAGATCTTGCATGCATTCTCTAAGAGATTTGCTAATGCCAGTGAGATTGTTTCTGCCTGTTCTTTAAGTTCTTGAGTATCTTGGCATGGATGTCCTAATGCCCCACTGAAATGGTAACTGGGACCCTAAGTATTCTTTAATCTGATATTCCCCTGTGGTAACTTGAGGTGTTGCCCCTTGGTTTTTTCAACTGTGTAGTCATAGTTAACCTTTCCAATGAGAGCTGAAATAGAAAAGGTGCCAAACATTTAACTTTTCTGGGACTCATCTGGCAGGAATTTGTTCTCTCCTTTGAGCAGTAAACCACTGTTTTCCCTCGGAGTTCTTTTTACTGCAAATGTGCTCACAGAAAGCTTTTTGCTTCCTTTGCAGATTTCCTCTCTTTTTATACCTTTGCCTTTCTGAATTTTTCCCCACATATTTATGTCATTCATTCACATTTGTCTTTAGTATTTCAATGTAGTTTTCACTTCCTGTACATTTTATTTAGCTCCAGGTCATTGAAGAGCTCATGATTTAGCCAAATTGTTTTCTGATTACACTTCCTATCCTTCGTTCATGTTGGCATGGCTTCTGATTGTGCTCTCACTGTCATTTCTTTAAAGAATTGCCAACTCTTCTGGACTCTTTTGTCACTTCAACTTGTTTCCGAGGAGATCTCACCCACCAATTTACAGTGTTTATTGAAGTCTGCCCTCTTGAAATACATTGCTTTTAGTTTTCTCTTTTCTCTCCTTCCTTTGCTAAAGATAGTGAATTAGTTTCATGGCAATTATAACTCAAGTTTCCTGATCCATAAATTTGGATAACATCTGTTTGTGTTTATAGATTATAAACCCTCTAGGGAAGAAAAAAAAATTTTTTTGCATTTTTTTAAAACTTTTTCTTTTTTTTTCAAAATGCAACATGGTGCAAAAGTATTCCAGTACCAGCTGATTCCTTTAGCTTTATCTCAGAGATAGCATTGATAGCTCTCTGCTCTGACATCCTGCTGTAGTATCTCAGCATATCTTCTCTTGTCAGCTTCCTAATTGGCTGCTGTTAATCAGGTGAAGAGCACAGTCTGTTGTACTGGCATTTACATCTAAATGACAGTATAGGAGTTGGTAGTGACAGAAGAAAATTTTATATATATAAAATATTGAAATATTATATATATATATATAGTGGGTCTGATGCCTGATTAGAACAAGACACAAGTACACAGAGATGTATGTATTTGTACTCCGGTATGATGTGAATGAATGTTGCTTTGCAGGTCAGAAAGCAGCTGTGGTAAAGCCCAGTCAGGTCCTCAGTGGGAACACCCAGGGGAAATGTGGAGCCTACACCTACACCAGAGGCCAGACACAGCATTATACTCTGCTGTTCAGGGAAGGGTTAACGTTCTATACAGGAATGTAAAGAATTTCCAGATACAGATATCTGATCGAAAACCTTCAATTAACTTCAACTGGAAAGAGCAATAAACGTAGGTCACTTGGCCATCTGCTCTGCATTCATCTATGGATTGTCTGGACGTGGAGAAGACTCAGGAATGATCCACAGTGTCATTGTTTTACAGTCTTCCTGTGCAAGGCTCTTCTCTTGCACTACAATGTGCTGCACAGGGTTGGAAAAAGCAGCAGGAGTGGTCAGTAGTCAACTCTGGCCACTTGTATCATGTCTGAGTAGCTGTGCAGTGAGAAAATGGGCTTATGATGCTGGCTGGAGAAAATGGTTAGTCAGACCTGCAATCCTCTACTCATTTACTTGTTTGAGTGCTGTTGGCACCATATAATGAATGGCAGCTGCTGAATCCAGCCACATGTGACACATTTGCAGCTAACTAGAGTTTGCTCGATATTATCTGACAAATTAGGCTTCTATTGGGAAATGTCTTAATATCTATTTATTAGGGAAAGCCTCTCAGGTTCATGATAATATTTCAGGAGTTAAAGAAAGGCAAATGGGAGATATGGGCTGAAGGATGATCTTGCCATGAAAAATCATTAGTCCAATACATGTTCTTTAGGGGTGTAGGTGGTTGGGACTCAGATTTCAAATTCTAGCTACTCTTGGTCTTTCTGCCTTTTTACTTAAAATTGTTTCCCTTTGTGTAAACACTCTATTTATTACATTAAGGATTTTAACTAGGATTTTCTTTATTCGTAGTTGTACTAGAGCCCCTGGATTATAGAGCAAATCCACTACTAAGACATGTTATTTCCTTTTCTCCTCTGTGCCAGCTGTTTGTATCACCTCTGTGCTGGAGAATCCCACTGTTCCATGAGAGGAGATCAATGCAAAGCTAGAAAACTGATTTAATTATTGCAATTGTGTTATTGCAATTATTTACTGAATGAATTCTTACACTTTCAACAAAGGAGATTGAACCAAGCTCATCCAGAAGTGTTTTATAATGAGCAAAAAATGGTGTTAAAATTCTTGTTTCTGCTCACAGTCTTGTTTGGGGGTGGTTCCTTGGGATTCAACTATAGTACCCGTAAAAGATCTTTATTTTATCTGAACTAAAAGTTTGGAGAGAGAAAAAGATAAGGAATTAAACTTGCTAGTATTTTTGTAGAAAGCTTATTCCCTCCATGATCTACAATAAACATCTTGAGAAATTCACAAAGAAATTTACACTCATAAGCAGAGAAAAATGAAAACAAACCCAGTTTTAGCATCTGAGTGCAATAGTGCCTCAGATGCTAGGATTAGGAGATTTCTATTTCAGAAACTGGAGGAATATTAGTCTGTGTATTATAACTAAAATAATTTGTGGAATAGTGAGCCATACACAATGCGTATGAATAGCTTTTCACTGCTTTGCTCCAAAGTCTTGAGTATTACAAAAGCCACAATGTGACTCCAATACAAGTGTTTCTATTTATCAGCTGCTATTGAGGGATCATAAGAAAAAACTCTGCTGTGCTTCTGGTGGTGTCTGATTCAAGTTTATGATGTCATTCATTTGTTAAATGCAATCTGAGGTAGTTTGTGCAACCACTGCAAGTCAGAAAATGATCACTTCTCATGGCAGCATCAAAAATGCGTTTTCCCCATTTAATTCCTATAAGCAATGGAATGGCAACATAAAGAGTGGGATTTGGCAACAATGATTCTCAGAATAACTCTTAAACATGTAAATTTTACTCATATCTCATACCTATTCTAATTGTATCATCTGGATGAAGTCATGTACATTGTGAAACCACACAACATTGAGGCTTCTGTTATTGTATAGATATATCAGTGATGACTCTGATGATTTTCACCTTGTAGAGGATTTTTAAGCTCAAACACAAGGCAAGGTAGTAGCAGTTGTCTTGCACAACAAGCAAATATGAAAGTGTATGCCATTACATTCTGCAAAGTGGAACAGATTCTGATATTTGAGTATTGGGAACTGAGATGAGAAAACAGCAGAAATATGTCTGAGGTGGTGAGCTCCTATTACCTTTTGATTTGGAGAACAGTAAAATCAGCATTTTCTCCAGAGGTAACTCCTGTACAAATTCCAACTGTATTGAGATGGGTTAAAAAAATACCAAAATAATTTCTTTAGGTTTTGACTTATTAAATATATATAATATCAATTATGACATTAAAATATTATTTTAAAATATCACAAAGCTTGTTTTATTAAAAACTTTTTCCTGTTCTGCAAACTAAACATCAAAAGCTGATGAGATTTCCTGCAGTATTTCAGTTGTCCTGGAACTAAATTTTTTTGGCAAAGGTGAACTTAAAATTGGTGTAATGCCACAGGTATACATTCCTCTAACAGTCAGTATTTATCTGCAACTTGATCCCTGAAGCTGCGGCTCTTTTTTTCTTTTTTTTGCTGGTTTCTTTTTAAATAGTCTTAGAGCGTGTAAGTTCTAGAATAAGTTTTTTAATATTTTGCACTCTAAAGTGAAAAGAAGATAGAATCATTTAAACTACATGATTTTACCTTGGCCACTCTATTCCTCTCTTATGCAGTCCTCTTCAGTAGCTGGAAATTTATGTTGCTAGCATGTAGATGGAAACAAACAGATATGTAGTAAACTATTTTTGTGAGAATGATTTAAAGCATTTCTGAAATGTGCTCTGTTGCTGCTCCAGATTGCTTTCTACATTTGTAATGAAAATGCTAAAGGGATTTTCAAGCTTCCTATGACTTCTTTTAAAACTTCATTTTTTTGACCAAGTCTCTTTTGACTTGATACTCTTAGTCTCATACATCTGGTTATTTATTTATTTTCAAAGCAGGTACGAATAAATTCTTATTGCTTTTTACTACACAATTTTTTAAACATACTTTTTCCACTGAAAACTCAAAATCCTCTGAGGAGGGCCCAGATTATGGCAACGCATACATAACATTCCCTCTTTTCCCGCTTGTGAAGCTGATATCACCTTAACCACTCTGAGGAGCTGAGGAAAACCTCTGCCTCATTTAACTACAGCTGTCCCAACATGCCAGTGTATTATATCATTATATTATTAGCTCCACACAAACCACTGAGAGGACGTAAATCTGCTGTATGAATATCAAATGTGCTTCAGCTGAAACTTATGTTTATGCAGAATAAATGACTTGTATTTACAGATGCATCTCATGCAATTATGTGTGTCAGGCTAGTGAAATGTGGCTGATGTTGGAAGTCTTGGTGACGTAACCAAGATGAGGTCAGTAAAAATGCATGCGGTTTATATGCAACCAGAGGCCTCCTACACAAGTGCAAACAGGTGGGAGTAATTTTTATTATAGTTTTGATCAGCTTTAGATGGAGTAAACAGGCTAGATTTTAAATAACTCGTTGATCAATGTGCTATGAGCTTGACTGTGATTATTACTGATCATTTGAGTGGAACAGCTACATAAATTAAATAAGGAAATACTCTGGGGCAGGATTTGTTGATGTGGGTATGCATTTAGAGAATGCAGGCATCTATAACTGAACGTCTCACCTCAGTCTCTCTTTGTAGCTAGAGGAGAGTCTGAGTCAGCCAGTGGAGTACTGTGTTTGCTTTAGCCAAAAGATGTAATTTCCATTCAGTGTGAAGTATTTCTGCCTGAGACCATTGGCTCTGCTGGTTTGGTCTCCACTGGCTACAGGAGGCACCCATACAGTTGCCTCAGATACAAATACTTGCACACTGGGGACCTTGGGAGCAATATCCCAGGCCTTGGATGGCTGAATCTAATTTAAGGCCAATTTTATTTGTTTCATAGGACTTAAGCCAGCTCACTGTGATTTTAAGTAGCTATGGATGAATTTGGCTACTCACTTTGACCTCACTAAGAGACTTAATATTTGAAAACAAAAATATTTCAAGGGGTCAGTGGAAACCAGGGATAAGACAGCGAATTGTATTCCATGAAGAGTGGTCATGGAGTCCATTTTGTTGACACAAGCAGGGACAATGTCTGGTTTTGGTGCTGGTGGTAGGCTGGCATGTCATATGGATGTGCATGTATGGACTGATGACCCTCATTTTGCTGTTTTGAAGAAATTGACCTTCACTTTAGCAGCTACAGACAGCTAGGAATGACTGCTGATACTACTGGATCTCTTGCTACTGTTGATGTCCACAAGCGTTTTTTTTTGTCAAAAATGGCAATTATGATGGAAACTGCCTTTGTGGGTTTTGTGGGTTCTGAGATGATGAATTATTTCAATAGATACTTACTTTCAGTTGAAACCATGGCAGAGGGAGAGAATTCTATTTAAAGAGCAGAGTCGGTTCCAGATTCTCTTCTTTTTGTTGACTAGTATGTGCCAAACCACAGAGCAGAGAGTGAGATTGAGACCATTCCTTGCCTAACTCACTTCCTAACCACAAGTGAAGGAAAAAAGCTGAATATATCCTTAGTGAGAAAGATATAGAGGATTTTGGTGATTTTCCTGTGGATCTGCAATACAGGTGTGTTTTTGTGGCGTATATTAGTGAGTTAAGCAACTCTTGTGAGATGCCTAGGCTAAACAGAGAGGAACCTACTTATTAATCAGTGCTTATTGTGAAAGAAAGGGCAGAGAGGAAAGGATGAAAAAATGTAATTTCAGCATTGGGTTCAGAGTGCTGAGCACCTGGGCTCTGGAGGCAGACTGATATCAGATTGATCAGGGAAGGTGCTCTTGAATGGGATAGAACCAAGGCCTGACTGCTTGTCTTAGAGGCTGGTGAGATGCAAGGGTTGATGCCAATTATTTCTTACAAACTTTCAACCTTCCTCTGGGGCAGCATGGGTCAGCTTAGTTTAGATCAGCACTGAGTTCTCTCTTTCGGAGCATGAGTGTGTCTTTCCATCTGGCTTCACCCAGCTGCTTCTCTCTGTACTGAAATGCACAGACAATTCTAGACAGGAGAAGTGAGCCTGGTTCTGCCACCTCTGCCTGCCGTGCAAGGTGGTTGGGTCAGCCTGCCCAAGAGTTACATTACACTGGGCTTATCACATGAGAGTGGCAGAGGGGTTGTTAAGGGTTTCATCTCTTCTCTCTGAGCTGCTCCTGAGTAGATCTTATTGACACGTTGTATAGACTAACTCAAGATGAACTGTCAGTGTTACCATATTTATTACCAAAAGGTGGATACTACGTTCATGTGGGGAAACATCTGTGCACCATTTCAGACTAAGCTGATATCGGTGCAGTTACCTGGTCTGAGCTCCTTTCACTGAAATAGATTTTCCCTAAGCAGATGAAGCTGTAATTGAGTCCCCATGACCCTCTCTACAGAAGCTGCCCTGGTTTTGGATATGAGCCTCAAGCTGTCTCAAAGTGCTGCCTTGACTGTTTAACCCAAACAAGACCTGTCAGATGCACACTGTGTTCAGCAACCTGGTGTGCATTTGGAACTGAAATCCAGGAGTGAAAGGCTTTGTCCAAGCAACATCCAGTCCTTCACTGTTGCTCACACTCACACCATGGATGAGATGGTGCTTTATTCATCTGAGAAACAAGCCCTGTGCATTTCTTCACTCTTCTGGATTTTTTCCCCCCTATTTTCATAGTTTCCTTGCTTGGAATAATAAACTGAAGTAAGTTTCTCAGTTTATGGTTTATCTGGTTATTAATGATGTGGAGCAATTCAGGACCCTTAGGACTTCTGTGTTGTTGCTTTAATAAACATATTGCAAGATGATGAGGCCATTGGCACACTTTCTATGCTTTTATGGTACAATGGTCTTAAAGTAGCATGGTGCATTTTATTTATTAGCCAGCCCATTAATCACACAGGTATCAGTTGGCTTCAGGGAAATTTTTAATTAGTGATATTTAAGGTTGAGAGAAAGTGCTTCTGTGACAGACAATGAGAGCAAGCAGAAGCAGGAGGCAGGCTATCTTTGTGACTCTGTGATTAATACAGGATTTAAATAAAATATTCATTAAAAGAAATTGAAGTTATAGCCAAATCCAAACGTTGAACCTCCTTTAAACCTCAAATATAAATTCCTTGGAGATTCATTCTTTGTATTTGTTAGTGGAGAGTGAATCTGATGAACATGAGAGAAAAGGAAATTTGTTCCCTAATGTAATAATTTAGCAATATTTTAAAATATTTTTACTAAATCATCTTGAACCACAATTTAATGACATTTTAAAAATCTACATCCTTATTTGAAATGGCTCACAAGTCACTGAAACAGATACAAAGGAGATATTAGGGGTGGAACTTGGGACATCCCTGACAGAACACTGATGTGTGTGAGACAGAAAGGAAAGATAGCGTGCAACTTTGATGGCAACTACATCCTTCTGGCAGGGTTGGTTTAGTGGTAGCTAACACTTAAAGCCTGCATTGTCACATGAAAAATGAATGGTACTGGCTGTGCAAACATCTCCCTTGTTAGATAATTAATCAGGTGTACTTTGTTTTGATATAGCACCTCTCTGGTGTGCTCACAGCCATCTCCTGAAATTGCCCTGTAAAATGGACTGTTAAAGAAGGCTAAAAAAAAAAAAAAGGCAAACAAATCCGGTAGGAAATATTGCATGTGTCTCCGTCTGCACAACTGGCAAAATGGAACATAAAATTCGTCTACATGCACAAAGCAAATTTTTCAGTCTTGGCTGCCCATATTTAACAATTTAAATGTGTAGGGAAATTAAAATTTCTAAGTTGTTGAGCTCATTAATCTCCATTTCTCTGTTCTCCTTACCCTTCTTCTATGCAGCATCTGTTCTCTCTAAACACACAGCATAGGAAAGTCCTTTGGCCTTCAGATGCTACAAACTTGATAGATTGCTGGTCTGGATCCCTGCTCTGGAAAGGAAAATTGAAAATTGGTGCCTTGTTAATTGAGCTTGTTGGAAAGGAAGGAACATGAGTGATGCTGTCGATAAAATGAGTCATGCTGCTCCTGACTAGAGGCAGAAGGAGATCAGGAATCTCCAAGGCTGCCATGAGCAGGACGTGACAAAGGGAAGCAACAGCCAAGAAAGCACCATCAGGGCCCTGCCTACAATGGTGCTGGGACCAAGAGAAAGAATTGGTTCACTGCTCTTTTCTGCTGGCTTGTAGGGGAACAGGAAAAGCTAGTGGTGTTACGCTGGTGGTCTTGTTGGGAAACTGTGGTCCATACACTTGTCAGCTTTCTCAGCCTTGAGAGAGCCTATATAAGATTTCTGTATGAGAAGAAAATCTGTGATTTTTCTGTATCCTTATCAGGAGACATCTAGGCAGGTGCAGGGAGCTCATAGAGGCTTATAAATCACTTAAACTCCTTCAAATATAGGCCAAATAGTTCAGGCACACAGAATCACACTAAGGCAACTCAGGGCTCTGGGTAAGTCCACAGCTGGCTCCCTCTTGTTCAAGCCCAAATGTTTCTTATGCACTCTACTTTTCCTTGTGTGAAGGTGGGTCTAATTTTCTTCCCTTAGCCACTGAGACTTTTTTTCCATTCTACTTTGTCTGCAGAGGTAAGAGCTTCCTTTAGTGATGAAAGATTTTAGCGCTTACCTGCCCTTTATCTTCTTATGTGCACACACATAGAAACAACAAGTGCTTTTGTATTATTGTTGCTCACAAGATCAACAGGTTGCAGAATTAAAAACAGATGTTCACACCTCCCAGGAGCATAATTTTAGATGCCTCCTGATCTTTGCAGGCATAATGTTTTCAATTACAGCTTCATTAATTTTCTTTGTGACTATAATGGCTACAAATAAATGATGGAGAGGTTTTCATTAGGCAAAAAAAAAAAAAAGGCTGAGATTCTGAATATGTTGCTTGAGGAGTCAGGTTTTATGTGCACTGACTTTAGTCCAATTGCCTTTGAATAGGATAAGCATGGGGTGTATTGTTGTCCAAGAGCACAGACCTTCTTTATGACCAAAAAGATACAGGTAATGCATTTTCCCAAAGCCTTGTGGACTATTTCTAATTGTCTTAACTCTCTAGGAAAAATAAGACTAGAATGTGGATATCCTCTTTCATCTCTTTACCTATGCCATGGAATAAGCTGTTAAATTTGGTAAGAAGTCTGTTTGAAATGTCATGTCTATCACTCTAGAGTTCTGATTGATAGAAGAATATTAGCTGAAGTTGCCTTAGAATTTGAATAAGGGAAAAGCTATTCATAGGGCTATATGCAACCTATGCCTCGAGTAGCTTTAAAAATGAGTTTTCCAGCCAAACCAGAAGAAAAATTCATCACTCTTCCATGTGCAACTTAAGCTTTACCCATTCTTATTATTAAATTATTGTTGTGCAGAATTTAAGTTAGGTATTTTTCATCATTCATGAAGTAGGCAGTTGGGAAGAAGATATCACTGGGAGAGAAGTACGACCCAAGCCAGTATCCCAGAGATGACTGAGAGTGTTTGTAAATTGCTGATAGGTCTTTTGTCCCCTTAAAGAACAATTGCTTTTTTTCGCACCCTCTGAAGTTCAGATTATGTGAAATTCAGAATTCACTTTCTTCTCCGTTGTAACAAATGCATCACATTGGAACATATTGCCCCTGCTCTAATTTTTCACAGCCCATTTGGCAATCCATCTTTCCAGGCCATGCTGTGCAGGTGTATGATTGTATTTGAAATTCCTGCACCCATTAATCATTGCTCTGTGACCTGCTTTACTCCGTACTTACTAAGCTCTCTTCCTCAGTTCTGGTCTGCCAGTGCTCTGTAAACTGTTTACTTTTCTGGTGCAGCATTTGCTCAGCATTTTGGCAAGCTCCAACAAAATGTTCCCAATTGTTCCCAATTGAATTTTGGCCAACAAAGGCAATACACTTTTCTTACTTCTTTGGTGCCCACGTTTGTTTTCCCTTGTCCGCTGTTTCAGGCAGCTCTTTTAATGCTGTTGTCACCTAGTCTCACCTTGCCTCTGTTGTGACTGAAGAATGGAAACAACTGTCACACAGGCCTGAACATGGTTTCCAGCTCCTGCCTCTTTGGGTTTTTTTTTTGTTTCCTACCATATATCTTTATCTTTTGGTTCTCAGGAGGCTCATTTAACTCTTGTACGATTTTCAGTCAGACAGAAGACAAGGCTGGTCTCATGGAACAGTGAGAAAAAAAAAAGATGCAGATCAGAGATGCAAAAAAAAATTAGAATTTCCTCTTTTTTTTTTTTTTTGAAACAATGAAATAGAACCAATGATGTAAATATTTTCACTACAATAGGCACACAGGTGCAAGGCTGTGCTACAAATTCGCTGAATAGGAATATCTGGAAATATCTAGATATCTAGAAATGCCTAAAGACCACCCCATCTATCTGTTTCGTGTTCTGATCTATATATAGCTCACTGTTACCCTTTTGTATTTGTATGTTGTATAATTTTGGCCCTTTTGCTTTGAATTCTAGCCAAAATAAGTCTGGGGAAAAAAAAATCAAAACCCAAGTCCCATTGTTCAAATATTTTAGAATATTAAACAAGGCTTATTCCTATTCAGGGGAAAAGGATTTCAAGAGTTTTGTTATGAGTAGTGTGTTTATTATTATTATTCTGTGCTGCTTGCTCATCTATCCTGCTGGAGCATAAAGCTCACTTTGCACTCCGTGTGCTGGTAGATATCTCAACGCTTCATCTTCAGGCAGAAGAATATATTTGGGTCACTTGAGGACAGAGTGTGGGTGGTGCTTGACAGTTTTTATAAACAAATCAAAATACCTCTGCTTTCCCCAGTGCCTAGTTAGCTGTACACTTTCCAAGTTCTCAGTGCTGAAAGTGTGGAAAGTTAGATCCTCTCCCAGCAAAGGAAGAGAGGTGAGTGTAAGTTTGATGTATTTCATCTGACTTCTGACTTCTTAATGGTCTAGCTCTTAAAATTCGCTCACCCCTACTCTATTACTGCACAGAGAAGTGCAAAATAAACATGACTTCTATCTTGAGAAGACAGCAGATAATTTGTGAGACCACAGATGACAGAGATGTTTCCAGCCTGCTTCTGCCTACACCCCTTTCTGAAGCCTTGATATTTAAATTGCACCCATTTATGCTCCCTTGTGCAGTGATGGAGTAGGTGTCAGCAGGCCTACTGGAGATTGACTGGTGATACAAAGGTACAAGGCAGAAGAAGAGAATCCAATTTTCTCCACTTTCACACCAGTTGTAAATTTGGCACCTGACAAGTTTGTCAGACGCTCTTGCTAGCTTATCCCACTGAAAGCCACATAAGGCATCTCTCTTGGAGAGAATTTCTGTCCAGCTGTGTCTGAGTGGGAGTATTGCTGTCAACCACTCTTGTCTTGTATATTTTCTGTATCTCATGGACCTACCTGACTAGCAGATGCCAGTATAATGGGCATTTACTTCTTTACTTCCTATCTTTCTACTGTTAGACAGGCTTCTTCATATGTTCTAGTGATAGGTACATTTCACTGCTGTGAATTTTTTTGGTGATTGCAACTTTTTAACTCACTTAACTACTTCAGCAGTAGTCTTGAAGATGTGTTCATTGCACACTTTAAAATCACATGCCAGTAACTGCAGATATACAATAAAATTTTATAGCTGGTCTCAGTGCTACTAATGAAGAACTTGCCTTATTTGATTGCCTAAGTATTTTAAGTACTTAGTTGAATAACATCTTGTTGCCTATAAAATTGGATTTAATGATAGAAAAATAAGACCAGAAGAGGTATTTGGGGAAATTTTTTTGTGATTTTTTTTTTTTTTTGTGATTTGTAAAGAATTATTTTAAAGGATAAGAAAACAAGAAGATTAATGCTTAAATCCATTTTCTATATGAAAGAGCCATCACCATTTTAAGAACTTGTTAGATGTGGCCTCAGGAGTAGTAGCAGGAGCTCCCATGATAATTCTTTTCCCAGAGGCACCATGAGCTTTAGAGTCCAAATTATTCACTGATGTAAGAAATGACCCATGATCATGAGTCAGTCAAGTGAGAGAGCTGTTAAAGCACCACTAGCATTTCCTTCACTTCAGAAATGGCACAGCTGCTCTCAAGCCTCCATTTCCCCCACAGAAAAGTCCTACTTTCTTAAGTAAAATGGGAATTTCTTCATATTTTCAGACATTTTTTTTCTTCTCTGCCCTCCCTTCCTGTTCTGAAACCACTTGTCCCACCAGTACAACCCAGTTCACCTCAGCAGGTCCACTAGCCATCTGTGGGCTCCTGCAGTTTCAACTGCAAATGAGTGTGACTGCAGCAATTAAACCAGACAGTTTCTAATCCCTCTGAAGACAAGGAGGGAAATTTTACTTTCTATTCATGGCAGGAATAGTAAGCTGTTAGAGAGAAGAAATACAAATGTCTCATATATCTCCTTCCTAGGATGGTTCTCACTGAGACTATAGAGCTGAAGTAACTCAGGATAATTCTCCTAAGATCTTATTCATGTCAGAGAAAAGTGCAAGTCTGGACTGCATTTGAGGAGAAGTCAAGTCCTGAGATCTCCCAATGTCTGGGCAGTTCTCCTGCCTTGAGGAGTTCCTAAGAGAAAATTTACCTTTCTTGTCCTTCAGAGATTTTCCCTCTCAGGAAGCTGACTGTGCGTACTGCTGAAAAGAAGAGTAGTACTATGAAAAGCTTTGAAAGCAGGGAAGGAAAAATAGCGTTGAGTCCAGTGTTACTGGGAGACAGCAGAGAAAGTTCAGTATTTTTATGTGTTCACAGAGATTGGAGATAGAACCATCCCCTCCCAGCATCTTTTCATGCTGACTTCAGTGGCAGTTTTTTTGTTCAAAGCCTTCAGGGTCTGAACCTTGTTTAACACCTCTCTGTTGAGAAATTCTACTGCTCAACAGTCAATGCCTAGTCAACAAATTGTGCCTGTGATTTTGCAGTGGGATAACATTGTAGATAAGACACACCTACTGGGCACTTTCAAGTTATAATATTGTGTTAGTCATTGCTTTTATGTATGTTTATACACAATATCTGCCCGAAGGTACACATTGATTTCCAACCATTGAGAACACATTTAAAATTGGCTGAGTGCTTAACCTTTGTTCACTGAAAGTATATATATATATTTTTCGCTATTAAGAATTATTAACTTAGAAGAGTTTGATATGGCTGTTATCATCATCGTGATTATTGACTTAAACTAAAATTCTTCAAGAGATTTTATTCCTTTTGTAAAGTTGAGTTATACTTGTAATTTACCTGCTGTTTTTAATAGGTGTATTCTATCCACATGTATTGATTTAAGTGGATTCAACTGTATTTCAGGTAAAGATTTTCTGACAACTAAAACCAAAAATCTAATGTGGTGTTACTTTACTTGTAAGCAATAATTTTATGAATTTTTATATTAAATTAAAAAAAAAAATCCAAAAAGGAGGTTACAGACTGAGATTCACTTTGCAGGATTAAATGCTTAAATCAAGAAGAACAATTCTGACAGCCTTCTTTCCAGTAGGAGCTAACCTCTGAAAGACCTAAAATCAATCAGTGTTTCCATTTTTTTCTCTCTTAGCTCCCCAGCTGCCAAAACCTCAGTTCACTGTCAGCATCATGGGCTGAACAGTGGAGTTTCCTATTTCTTCCTGAACTCAGCTGTCAATTCAGAGTTGTGAAGACTGAAACTCAGACTCCTTCCCAATCTCTGGAGATGAGGAACCCATCAGGGGCTCCTCTGACAGCTGTCACCCCCCCGCAGCCGCAGCGTGAAGCCCAGCAGCTGTTGTCCCCCTTTGAGAAGAACAGAGGGAATGGAGGGGCAGGGATGCTGTTGTCCCCTGCCCTTTGCCTATTCTCCTCATGGGAAATCCATCTAGGTTGTGGCAGATGGTGTGGACATGATCACCTTGGTAGGGCTCAGATTGGCTGTATTGACTTGCCAGGGGAGTACTGGAATAAGGCCATTTTGTATCCCTCCTGTCAGAGCTCTGCAAAAAAAGGATGAGGCTACAGAAGGGGAACCTGATGGTGAAGGAGTCCTGAGTCCTGATCCCTCATTTTTCCAAGCTCATTAGTTTGATAAGTGGCATAGGAATTATAGCCCAGGTCATATTCCAGTGCCCAGTTGTAAGACTGCCTGTCTGAGATATAGGCTCTATTTTTAAATCCTTCCTCTGTTTAGTTTGACCTATCTGAAGTTTCTTGCACCTGTCCTAACCACCAGGATAAATGGACATTTCTCATTCAGCTTTGGAAGAGAAAGATTAATCCATTTTACATAAGAGTGAGCAGATTCAGACTATGGTAGTGAGAAAATAATCTCAGTAAATGCATTAACATGAAAGGCAGCCTCAATTTTATATCACTTGATCCAAAAGGACCAATGCCTAGGAATGATGAAAACCATACTTCATAATGTTGTCACAGAATCCCAGAATGGGTGGGTTGAATGAGATCTTAAAGATCATCCAGTTCCAACACCCCTGTCATGGGCAGAGACACCTTCCACTAGACCAGGTTGCTCAGGGCCCCATCCAACCTGGCCCTGAACACTTCCAGGGATGGGAAGCCACAGCTTCTGTGGGCAACCTGATATGGGACAGCACCAGCTGCTGGGAGTGATGCCTTAGCTCTTGGCAGGGAACGAGTTTGTCTATAAATCCAGGCCTTAGTCTCCAAGGTTTTTTGGTTCTTGTTCATTCAGAACTGCCTATCTGAAGACAGAGCCAGAGCCTATTTCATTTGGAATGATCCCATGGACTTTAACTGGTTTAAAGCATGGAATTTTACTACTTTGGAAGAATGATTTTGTTTAGATAATTCTTGAGATTTATTTAGTAGACAAAAAGACCTTCCTTCAGACTTTTCAGACTACCAACTGCCCTCAGTGGTGCTGAGATGGTCTTCACCTGAAAATCCCTGACATGCAGGTGGGGCAGACTTTTTCTGTTCTTGTTTCACTAGACCAAGCTTTCTTTGCAGTCAGGCATAAAGCTACTGGTAGTGTTAAGAGAACGTGTCATATCTGATTCCAGTTCCTGAGATTTGTCTTTCCTTTTCCTCTTCATAGTCATAGTCTCTAGGCCTTTACAACTCTCCGATGCTGATTGCATCAATTTTATTGTGCCACCAGGTGAAAGAAATCTACAATGTAAAAAAAATTTGCAAGGTTTTACAACTATGATAGAACAAGGCAATCAATTATGTCCTTCTTCAAAACAACTCTGCTCATGTTCAGATATGGATTGTTGATGTATATCAGGAACTGTGTGGCAGAATGAAGGAATGCTGTGGTTCATGCCCCAAGCCTGCAGCCAGGATTGATTCAAATGGCCATTATCATGTTTCAGAATGTGGTGGCAGTAAACACAAGGAAGATGTGCTGTGTCTAAGAGCCTCCCATGTCAAAATACACAACAACTTTGATTGAGATGTTGGCCATACAGGAAACATGTGAGATTTGTCAACCAGGATTACAGCAGTAAAATTATTTACACTCCCAAAATGTTCAGAGTGGTAGTGTTTATATGAAGTATTATGTTAATGGAACTACTAGAAAGTCAATACCAGAACTTGGAGCGGTTGCAATTTAATTTTTTTTCTGGTTATACATCATAGTACATTTTTTTTCATCCTGCATACTCACACAAGTCCATTTTGTGTCAAGTTCATTGCAATAATTACAATAATGCTGGTGACTACAGACAGTATCATGCATTCACTTCTATTCTTTGTAGGCATATACCCTCATCTCTGTTAATTCTGTTCATCTTCAGCATATTTTAATTTACCAGCCCAAATTTTGCTAACCTCCTTTTTACAGAAATCAGAACTGGGAAGTAGTTAAGGTAATGACTGAATTGGGCTGAATTTCTTGTCCTAACTCAGAAACCTTGAGGTTTTTACCATTTGCTAAAAGAGATAAATAATGATTTTTGTTGTGATCTGTATATTTCCGTGGAAGCTTTTCATATCTCAACTGTTAAGCAGTCTTGCACTTTTGTCTCTGGCAGCCCAAATTAGGGATGGGAGCTTTAAGATATTTATGAATAATAAAGAGACACCATAGGATTTGGTCCATGGTTAAAAAACCATGTCAAAACCTTGTGAAATACATTGCAGTACCATATCTTTTCATGTCCGTGGTAGGAGAATTTGTCCACTAACCTCTATACTCACCAAGGCTAGAGTCCTTTTATTTGGCTGGCAAATCTGATTGATTATTAAGTTCCTACACAAAAGCAAATGTCCTCTATAAATCAGCCTGAATAATAATAACAATTAAAGTAATGATTGATACATGAGCATTTATTTGTGTTCCTTTCAGTCAAATTAATGGGATTTTGATGCATAACTTTCTTCTCATTGTAACAAGGTGACAAGGTTCAGAATGCAAAAATTCTTTTTCATTTAATCTAAAGAAGAAAAAGTTTTCCTTATATAGAACTATGTAATGATATTGATCATGTTATACTAGAGATTTTATGGAAATGCTCAGCATTGATCTGATAAAAAAATGCTATGGGGATTATAGATAATTACTATTATGCATACAAACATTCCCTTGGGAACTGCTGTGTTACTGCCTACAAAACCAAGATCATGTGTTCATGAGGAAACTGCACAAGGTAAACAGTGTGGGTTTCTATTCTTTGTACCGAGCAAAACACAGATAGCATATAACCAGGGAGAAAAGTTGGGAAAACTTTGCATATTAATTTAAATGGCAGAAACTAGCAAATCAGCAATTTAACTACAGTCTTTGCTTAATGTCTTTGTCACAGATGATATATTTTTGTTTTGTGTCCGTAGGGCAATATGACACCTCCAAAGGCTGCTGCCTTTGTTTCTACGGTAGCAGTGAAACATGGGTAAGGTGTAAACCATAGTAGTGAAGGTGCTGACCCAGCAAACAGTTAATTCCCATGGCTATCTACTGAATTCAAAGATTGGAATCATGTAAGTATGCATGCAAACATGTTTGTGTTGGTAAGTTCTTGATTCAAGTGACTGCTGCTGAAGTTTTCACTGGAAGCCAGGAAAAACAAACATTTATTGCCTGGTATTTAGTGCAGTGCTTCAGAGGTGAACTCTCTCATCCCAGGCTGGATTTGTCAATCTACCATTTTATATCTAGGTCATTCATACCAGAGCCTTTTTCCTTCAGTTTCTAACAGTTCTATGCTTTGATGCTGTTTTCAAGCAGTTAAAAAATAAACAGAAGCATCACATTTATATGAAAGCTGTATTTGTACTGAAGCACTCTTCAAATCCAGTAATATATACTTGTACTGTGAGATTAACGTGAAAGATAAGAAAGAGCTAGTGATGAGATATTAGACTGAACAGATGACCTCTGAAGTCCACATAAGTTTCAAGCTGCAACAAGTTCATGTTTGACCACAGGTGTATACAGACTCTTTCCAGATGATGTACGTGGCTTTTGGAAGGAAAATATGAGGCTGCAATGGAGTGTTAACTTTCTATTCCACTCTTCACCCACTGGGACACTTAGTGCACAGTCTCTACTTGCCAGATTAACTCCCAACATATCTGTATTCTACATCCTGCTAAATAGTTACTCAGAAAGCTGCTCATGCATGCCCACACACACGTATTCGAGAAGTCTTAAACCACACTCTAAGGGCAATCTTTAAAGCAATTGCTCTTGAAATCCTGACTGTTCCCAAAGCTAGGTTAAAGACATTAGAAATTTAATCACCTTTTTAAATTTCCATTTTCAATTAGTGACACGCTTTATGGTATAAGGAACACAGAACAGGAAAAAAAAAAAAAAAAAGGAATGATTTTTATCTGTACTGTTTTTCCTGAATAATGTGTCACTGCTAGGAAAAAATTCAGCTAAACTATGAAACAGTCTTTTTCATATCCTCTCTAAGTAAAAATATTCCTTACTCTGGTCTGAACATTTTCTGTATTCAACAAATGGCCCTGTTGTGGGCAGGGATGCATGGTACACAGTGAGCAGAGGTAAGCTAGTTTTGCCTGTGCTCTAAGCAGAGCAACCAAAAGCTGGATGCACACAATTATCTCAGTGCTGGACCTGAGCTGATCTGTTCTCCTCAAAAGTGGAGTGCCTTATGTAAGGCCCAGAGCTGGAATAACCAGGTTTGAATGGGTTCTGGTTGCCTCAGAGTGTAGGCAAAACTTTTGTGTGTCTCTTGAGTAATACACTATACAGACACATCCACATATGACATGTTGCATCATTTTTAATCATCAAGTACCATGAATCTATAAAAGTACTTCTAGGGAAGAAATGAAAATCAAATATTTTCTTCTGGAAAATATTTTCAAGCTCTCTTTCACTTTGACCTGGTTGCACACTATGTTCCTCTCTTGTAGTTGGAGGTTGACTCAGTAGGTTGAGAAGAAGGGCAAACAGGCAATAGAAACTGCTTAGAAAAAGTTTCCTGCTTTCAAGTTTCTATTCTAAGATAGGCTGAAGTATTACCTTGCCTCCCTGGATAAAAAGCATTGCCTGAAATGTCTTTACTCATCTGTGCCTGTGTACAATGCACACACATGGCACACATACACCCTTAGTGAACTGGCCCTGATCACAGAAGACATGAGTGCAAATCTGGGCAGTCTGAGCGTCTCTGCACTCTCTTGCTTGCAAGGCAGTCCTTTGTGCCTTTCCAGACTGCTCATTGCAAGAGGTATGAAAGAAGAATCCTGTCTGCACAAGATTTGTGGCTGGGAGAAATTGCACTCTGTCTCTTCCTGTCCACCCAAGCCTTTTGGGAAGCACCCACATAGAGTAAGTGGAGCTCTTTTCCAGTCATCTATTTAGATTGGAAGGCCTCATGGTTTTCTTGGAAAGCAATGACTTATGAAGTCCCCCTGCAGAATGTTGCTGAGACCTGTGCTGTGGAAATTATTGATATAATCATATTCAACCAATTTGTAAAGGCCTAGCAGGGGAAGGCATAAAGAGCCTTAGTCTGACATTTAGAATTAATGTGAGGAAAGACATCTCTCCTCTTGAGATATATGAGAAGCCAATGTTACACACTTGCAGTCATAGTAAATGTATGGGACCTGAACAGCTAAAAGAATTGTCTAATCAAAAACTCATTGAATGCTGTGGGAAACTTTATACCAGCCTCAGAGTTGAAATATTGAATTTATTTCTCGTCTAAAACAATGGAAGGAATTAATGACTAGAGAAAGGCTTGTAGCCTCTGCACAGAAGTGTAATGGAGTCTGCCTCCACATGTCTTTTGATATGCCATTTATACATTTTTATTTGAGAGATCAATCCTCAGAGTGTCTATGCAACTTACTTCTTCAAAGGAGTTCAAAAAAATGCATTTTTAAATAAATGTGCCACTTTGTGATGTTGGACTAATGACCACAAGCTTCCATCCCAACCTGATTTTCCTTTCCTGTTCTTTATTGAACACACACTGATAAACCCAGGAAGGCCCAGAGAACTCCAGAAGCTCAGCATGGTTTGGCCTCTGCCCATCTGCTTTATGTGGTCCATCCTGTGGTGATTGCTGGCAGAAAAAGAGCCACAGAGTACTGTTAAATAAAGTAGGTCAAGTCAAGTTCTCTGGCCCCAAGGGCAAGCAGAACAGCACCCACATGGCTAAACCCCTCTTCCCACCATCCCCAGGTCATGTAACAACTATTAATCTGTATGAAGCACACCGTGCAGTATTTAAGTCCATGGTATGGATGTGCTTGGGTTACTAATGTAGCCAGAGCTGCAGATAAGTGGAGGAACACCAGGACTGCCATTTCCACTTGAAATGGATTTACAATGTGATCTTAGTCCATGAACATGCCCACCATAGGGAACTGACAGCACTGTGACAGTGTGTATGTTTAGAATTATCTTAATTGATGCTGAAGCTATACATTGCTTCCTGTTTACACAACCTCCAATAATGTTGAAAGATCAAATGAAAAAAACTAGCCTGGCAATTTTCAAAAGCTGTCAGAGAATATAACAGAAATGACTTAGATGAATGTGCTTCCAACTTCCATGAAAAATAAATGTATATGTAACCCATCACTCCACCATCTATGGAAAGTTGTCCGTGGATGCTTTTAGTTCTATGGAAATGTGACTTCCTCTTAAATTGTCATGAAGCCTGGGAACCTCAAACAATTATCAAAATATAAATCAAAATATTTGAGTTTCTTTCTTTCTCTCTTGGATCTTTTATTTGGACTTTGAGTTTGGGATATCGCCTCTTAATATCTGTGCTGGGGGTCTGAAAATTAATAGACCCATTTCAGTGTCATAAAAGGTGCTTAAGATATGTCTGTCCCATAAAGTCTTATACAGTTAATAGCGAATTTAATAGGATTAGTACAAATTAACAGAGGTTTTCTCCAGGATTACATTATAATTATTTTGTGTTGATTTGCGTTTTGGTATTTCTTGGTGATTTAGTGCCTGTGTACTGGATCGTGTGCATTGTGTGGTTTTTAATCTTGAGAACTGGCCTTGTTTTTCCAAATTGGATGAGTTCTGCCCATGGACTCAGCAAAAAAGATACCTTTCTAGGTGCTGTGGTTTAGGGATGGTGTTTTCCAATTTAGTGTTCCCTCTGAAACCACTCCAAACCATGCGCTGCTTGCTCGCTCCCTCCTCCCCCTCTCCTGTGGTGGGATGGAGAACAGAATTGGAGGCCCAAAAGTCAAAGACTGCGGGTCGTGATAAGAACAATTAAGTGGCAACAGCAATGAGATAAGAAAACAGAACTGTTTTCTGTTAGCAACAATATTAATCTGACAGCAACAATAGTAATAACAAATGTGTGCAAGAGAGGTAAGGGATTCATATGCTCACCACTGTGCCAAAAGAAGTCCAGTAACACCTGACTACCGCCACGCTACCCCAGCCTGACCTGGGAGGGACTCCTTCCACCACTCCTGGAAAATGATGTGAGTTGGTGTAGAATAACGTCCAGGTCCTGGCCATGCCTTTCCTGGCTACTGCAAAAATCAACACTGTCCTGAAACAGGATAACATGTAAACACGAGGTGTGTTAGTGCATGTTTGAAAGGGCAAGAAATTGCCTGTGGAGATGTAACTGCTGCCTCTGCATCAGCTCTATAAATTTTCAAGAACAGAAAATTTGTGTTGGTGTTTCAATTGCAAAAAATTACTACAACTTATAACTGACTATTTTAACAACCATCCTTGGGAGGAAAGAGAAGAGTTTGGCCTTTCAATCAGACATCAATGTACATGCTCACTATGGGTGAGGTGGGGATTCCAATCTGCTGGTGCTTTCCCCCCCTACTTCATTGCAAAGTCAGAGTGCTTCTTTAGCCCATGGACAGTTGGTGTCCATTCATCTTCTAGCAATCAAATTATTTGTGATACATAATAGTTTTGTTTGTCAACTGTGATAGTTTTCCAGTAAAGCATAATTTTATTCTCAGGTTTTGTGTTGGAACATGAACGATTATGATCAACACATTGCATCATGTTGTCTGGCAGTAGATTCTTTCCACAAGGCTAAAATGTTACTGTACAGATGCTGAACCAAGATTCAAATACCTCTTTTTCAGTGGTTCTGTCTTCTCCAGATAGCTTCACTTTTCTCCTTTCATAGTTCCATGCTTTATGTTCTCTTCCTGGAAAATGATTATAAGGTTGTAACACATTCTGAGATTTAAATATGGAAAGAAAGACAATTTAGCAGTGATTTCTGCTGAAGAATTTAGATCTACTACGAGTGATGGGTAGTTTTCTTACAGGCAAATGAAACGTGTTAAAGTGGGGAGCGTATACTGGGATTACTTGCCTCTTCACATTGCAATTCATCATTTTGCCTTCCATTTAGATTCACTCTAAATGGTCACAGTGCAGGATAAAGAAAACACTTTTCTCCCATCTGTGAGCATGACAAAAATTATTCTAAGAAAATGTTCTAGCACATTAAAGAGAAAAACATTTTGATTTCCAGACACAAATACCTTTTGATTTTCAGTGGCTCTTGCCTAAATCAAGGGAATGCAAAGAGAATCACAAGATGTGATGAACCTCATAACCAGGCCAGGGTTCTGCAAAAAAAGTCAGCATGGCATCAGTTTTGGTGTTGGAGACACTCTGCAGCTTTCTGTTTGCATATTGTAGAGCTCTGACTTTTAGAAGAGATGATTATATTTAGATAACCTATGGATCATCAAATCAAACATTGTGTGGTCTTGGGGGAGAGGTTAAAAGCTTTCAAGCGATTTTGTGCTCAGACATTGTAAAATAGATTTGTGTATGTGTATTTGTGATGATGTAGGTTATTTTCAGCTGCCTAACATATCCCCAGTCTTATGTCTTGGGGGAGACTGAAATTTTAATTTGATTTCTGTGTCCCTCGTTGACTGCAAACTGTAATGTTGCCATAAATGTCTCAGATCCACCACTACCAGACACTTCCATGCATGTTGGTATTTTTGGCTTAGAAAAAGGAAGTGGGAAGCACCTTCAAGATGTAAAGGAATCAGAGCTTTATTCTAGAGGGGAGAAAACCTGAAATATTTTTAGCATTCACACTGCAGCCAGCTAACAAGGGCTGGGGAGAGATGCTTGGTATCGTCTTCCTCAGCATCTGAGGCTGAGTTATAATAACATACCTCCTTTTCCTCTCAATTTACCCTATAAAAAAAACAAAACAAACCAACACATACAAGAAATACTTTTCATGGCATCTGTGTGAGGTAAGGTACAGTGTATCTTCTTAAAAGACAGGGAAGAAAAGTAGCAGATGGGGCAAACATAACCTGTTGTCATCCCTTTGCAGTACTGGATGCTAAGACACCTTTGCAAAATTACACTTTTGAAAAGCAAATGGAAGCTCACAAATTGCTCATGTTTCCCTCCTCCCTTTCTCTCCTCCTTATGCATTCAGTGCTGCTGCTTTTGATGGATGCTCAAGTTTCTAATTTTGTCCCTTCATTTTTTCCCCTTACAGGATTTCCTCTGTGTTTCTTCACATTCTTGTGTTAACTCCAATTGCCATGCTCCACCTTTAACTCCTGCCCCTGATCTCTTTTCCTAATGCTTCCCATTGATTCTACTTCTCATTTCCCTCTTTTCTGACTTGGCCAAACACTTTTAAAAGTCAGCTGCTTTTCCCAAAGCTTGAGCATGGGAGACAGACTTCAGCCAGCCTGACTGAAACCCTCAGTGAGCTCTACACACACACACAGTTGCAGCCCCTTTCGAAATGAGCAGCAGGTTTTGAATTGATGACAGTCATTGGTTCTCCATTGTCCCGGGGAGACTGACACCAATTTACACCATCTGAAGATCTGTTGTTACATACTGCATTATTCATTGGAAAAAAAAAAAAATAATCACAGTAAAACCCTCAACATTTTAATGACTTAGAATACAGATTGACTCACTGAAATCTTGCCTTTGGAAATGCATGTCTTTTAGGTTCTGTGTGTGCCCTTCTCTTGTACTATAGACTTTAAGTTATTTGAACATCTGGTCCAGATTTCATTAATTTTTTTCTTCTCATCTGATTTATTTTGGCTGCTGTTGCTGTTGGTTGACTTCAGACCATTTAGGGTAGTGACACTGAGGAGGAAGGACTTTGCATACAGTTTTCAGACACCTCTGCAGTACCATGGGTTACCAAGATCTCCAGGAATGTATACATTCAGTAAGTGGAAAAAGGAGGAACAGAAGTTCAGAGAATGAGAAAACAATTTGACTTTAAATGAGAGAGGGAGAAGGAGAAAGCCTGCACATCACCATATCTTGTACAATGCTGGTGCTACCCAGGAGGAAGGAGGAAAATAGAGGGTGGAGAGAGTCAATGGCAACTTTCCCTTCTTTTCTGAACAATGTGCATGAATGAATTATCTGGGTTGGTGAAGAGTACAAGACTAGGTTACCTGGTTCTCATCCTCATATCCAACAACACCACTGTTTCACTTAATAGGGTGGAAATTGGCATCACCTCAGGGTGGAACACTCTGGGCTTCCCCCATGTTGACGGTTTCCTCATTGAAGGCAGTTCTGCCTGTTTACAAACCACCACTCGATCTCTCAGTGTTAAATTCCTCTTGGGAAAAGGATGGGTCCAGGATGGCTGGATTTCAAGTTCTTGCTCTGGCTTATGTTTTGAGCCTTCCTGGACAACCACAGCATGTTGTTCTCAATGATACTAATTACAAATGAGGTAATAAGTGCTTTCATACAAAACAGCTGCTTCCAGCTCCCTATCTGCAGAGCAAATAAGCCTTCAGTTTTAAATTAAAAATTGTCACTTCTGATGTTAACCTATGTTTAGACCACCTGTATCTCTTTACATTAATAAAAATAATATTTCAATGATTTGAAATTTCACAGGGTAAAAAAGTACACAAGAACAGTTGAAGCTGTCATTTTGTGAGGATTAGTTCCACAACCAGGGCTTTCCCCAACTCCTAGAGGTCTTTCAGGCCTCAGTGGGACTGGTATGAGCTCAGTGTACCTCTGCTTTCCTGTCCAAAAAAAAGTTGTAGAGCTACACATGCATCTGGCATCTCTGAGAAGCATCCCTGTTACTTTTAGGGAGAAGAGTCATCAATTAGTCAAGATTTGAAAGGAAAAGATTTAAAAACAAAAAGTAATGATAAAATAAGATTTTTTTAGTAAGAAATGTCTCTGATATAAAAAATTAAAACATTTCATTCTGAAAACTTGACAGAAGCCTTTAACTATTTTCACTTTTTCCATTTTCTTTTTTGGCTGAAAATAATTCAACCTGTTTTTTTTTTTTTTTTTTTTAGCAGCTGCATCTCTAATTTTTGGATGGAATGAGGCTCTTAACAGTAAGATATTAAAATGTGGCTTCTGGAAGGAAAAGAATTGTCATAAGCATGTTTGTTTCTGGCTTTCAAAGAAGATTTGTGCTTTGGCATATGGAAGTTGTCAAGGTGCAGCAGTAGGGGCTGAGCCCTGCCTGGGGGCTGTGGTAGCTGCTGGGGACTGGCAGGACAGGGGTCTCACAGCCAGGCCACCCCACGGCCCCTGGCCAGGGAGCAGGGCAGGCAAGGGGGCAGCCCCAGGCACTGGGCATGTCCCAGGGATTGGAGACAGGCTGAGCTCACGCCAGAGCATCAGCCTGGTTCCGGGGTCAGAATCAGGCCCATTTCGGGGAACCAGGCTCAGACACACCCCAGGGTGGCTGAGCAGGTCTGTGGGGAGCCAATTAACAAGAGATCAAATACCAGTGTTTCTACTGTGAAAAAAGGTCACTAATACTCCCTCTCATGAAAGAGGAATGTTGCTCTAGTCCTGGTCTAATGAATCATTGACATATCTAAATGTTCTTGGAAGACTCTGATCCAGTTGTTGACCTAAATGGGATTATAGCACTATGCATCGAGCTTTAATTTCAGTATTGCCTATAGGCAGAAGAGAGTCCAGGAGACTTAAACAACGGCTGACCACAATTAGAGGTAGTGTTCAACAGAAGAATGTAGAAGCACAACTGTTGTTCAGAGTTAAAACTCAGGCAGATAAAATACTACATGACTCTGCTTCCAATTAGAATGAAAAAGATGTGTTCTTGGCAATTTCTCCTTTATGCTCATGCTAGAAAGAAGAGTTAATTTAACTACAGTTAATTTCATGCCCTCTATAATGTACCCAATTATATCATCCTAATTATTTCAAGCCCTCATATGCCTTGGTTGAGTGCCTTTTTTGGAAGAGGATATTAAATAACGATTATCCTCCTCATTAATACAATGCACAATAAAGAGAAAACAAACAAGACATGGATGAAAGGCAAAAATATAATTTATATTTTTTATTCCCTTTCCCCCAATTTTTCTACAATCGCAGTAACATTAATCATGGAGATATAAGGAGGCTTGGAAATTTTTTGTCTTGCCTTGTCATTTCACTTTTGTCTGGTTAATGTGTAAGGGTGGGGGTATTTTAGAAGCTTTAAGGGCTTTTCTGAGAGCTCAGCTATTATTAATCTATAGCACTAGGCTACAGCTGCAGAAGTTGAGACTTCAATTAGTTCTAATTCATCCTTGTTTTACTAATTTGGACAATAAAGCATGAAAAGGTGTAAGTCATAGTAAAGAATAAGGTAGGAGGGTAATATCCATTTCTTCTGCATGAAGACTAAAATGAGGCAAAATTAGTGCTGTCTCATCCTTATGAAAGTAGACAGAACTTGGAGGCAGTGTATGAGGCAGTCTTCCCACACTTTTCAGTCATTTGTCAACCCTCAGCTATTGTGATTAAGCAACGTCTTCCCCATTCTGTGAGAGGTGGGAGTGAGGGTGACAAGCACTGCGATCCGAAGAGACACTCTAGTCTACACTCTGTTGCACCAATAGTAGAACAGTCCCCAGTGAGGTCAGATAAAGAATTAATATAAAGGATTACAAGCACAGAAACTATGAATAAAAAAAAAGGTTTGTGTTGGAAGAGATCTTTAAAGATCATCTGGTTCTATTCTCTTGCCATGGACAGTGACACCTTATGCTATACTAGGTTGCTCAAAGCCCCATGCAGCCTTCCTGGGATAGGGCATCCACTGCTTCTTTGGGCAACTTTTTCCAGTGTCTGACCACTCTCATTGTAAAAAATTTCTTCCTTATACAAAATCTAAATCTACCCTCTCAGTTTAAAACGGTTGCCCCTTGTCCTATTACTACAGGCCCCACAAAAATTCTGCCCCCATCTTTATTATAAGCTGCCTTTGGGTACTGGCAGGTGCTCTGAGGTCTCCCCAGAGCCTTCACTTCTCCAGACTGGACCCCACCCTTCTCAGCCTGTCTTCAGAGGAAAGGTGCTCCAACTCTTTGGTCACCTTCATAGTCCTCCTCTGGACTTGCTCCAGCAGGTCCATGTCCTTCTTATCTCAGGGACCCCAGAGCTGGATGCAACACTGCAGATGGAGTCTCACCACAGTGGAGCAGAATCACCTCCCTCAATCTCCTGCCCACACTGCTGAAGAAGCAGCCCAGGATAGGGATGTCTTTCTGGGCTACAGGTGCACATTGCTAGTTCATGTCCAATTTTTCATCCACCAGTATACCTGAGGGTATACCTACTCTTCAGGGCTGAATTTATATAATGTGAAAGTCTAGATAGGATAAGGTACAGTGTCAGCTCATATAATTTTCATTTATGCAAACTTTGTGAAGTGCAGGAGTGTATATGCTGTGCATGAAGCAATTACTGAGATGATTTCTTCATTTTATTGTATCAAGATAAGAAGAAATGTAAAAGAAATTATCCACTGGATATGTTTAATTCTCAAATCTCGATCAACTGGATAACAATATTCTGTTTGGAATAGAAATGTGTAGCTGGCCTTCAGTAGCCTCCTCCTTCCCAGCTGTTCTATATATTCTTTAACTGGGAAGATGAATAATGATTCAGCTGTTTTATGCTCTTTCAGAGTCTTACTCATCAGGGAGTGAAACTGCAAGTCTCATCAAGCATCGGGTTATAAAAATGTGCAGACAGAAATATCCTGAGTCTGTATAAGCTGAGGTTGCTTCTGCTGTTTGGCTCATGTAAAGATTCTTCAAATCCTCTTACAGTAAAGGGCTGCAGGGCTGATAAAAATGTGCCTGTCTGTTTTATAACAAGCAGCAAAGAAGCGTTGCTGAGTCACCTTCAGTGTGAGCTCACTCTTTTTTCATTCCTGAGAGCAGGTGTCACATGCCTTTTCTGATGCAACTGCTGGCAACTGCTCTGCTGTCACCCATTGTGTCACTAGGCGTCATGGGCAGAGTCAGCTGATGATGTGAAGGAGAGAGGGTCATCATCTGATACTATAATGCAAACAAATTCAGATAAACATTACCTCGTTGAGGAAAAAGAGGGGGGATGGGCATAGCCCAAATAAAAATGGAGAGGATACAGAAAACAAAGGGAGAAAGGGAAATGTCTGGTGCAGGAACATTACCCTGGGCAGAGTATTCAGCAGGTTTTGCATCAGCCAAGCACATTCTGTACAGCTAAGCAAAGGCAGAGACAAAAATAGAGTGCCCTACCAGGTGTATATTTGTACAAGCCCTTCTTGGATGAAATGCACCTGAAAACCATCCTGTAGCTGGGCTCAGACCCAAATTAGGCTATGATTCCATATGCAGATATTCAGCATGATACACAGGCTCCAGCCACTTTTCAGCAGATCAATGCATTTCTCCTCTGCTGGCTCAAAATTCTGGCAATCAATACAGTCTGGATAAGTCTGGTGGATCAGTATCCACATAAATGCATGTATCCCAGCCTTTTCAGGTGTGTGTTCATTCAAACCATTTGGAAAATATGTATATTCTCCTCTCTTTTATTTTTTCTGTCCTTGGTTAAATGTAATCTAGATACTCATGGAGAGTGTGTTCTTTTCTAGTTCACTGGCTGCAGTGGGAGAATTGCCCTGGTAATGAATAGTAAATGACTAACAAAGCACCAAAAAATTTGGGCCAAAGTGAGCACTACGTGATTTTATGAGTCTCTTCTTTCTGCAATATTATTCAGTCAGGGACCATATCTTTTATTAGGTCAGCATTTGGTGGGAGTGCTCCCTTTTACCTAGAGGCATTTGCTGAAAAGGTTAAAATAAAAAGGTTTTGTCTCATAAAAAGATGCATGTGTGTGCACACATAGAGACCAGTGGTTCCAGCTCTGTGGAACACAGCTCAATTTTCTTTGTCATCAGAGACTACTTTCAGTAGCCTAGTAAGGTGCAGTGGCCACCTTGTCTGCCCAGTGTTGTAGCATAAGGCAAGCACTGCAGCTCAGGACACAGCTTACAGGGAGATTATGTGCTTAGAGTGAGGTTCAAAGCACGTTGTGGGCTAAGCAGGAAACTACAGTGTGTAGCTGGGAGAGAACCAGGAAAGAGCCCTGCAGGGCCTGGATGGGAAGGGGTAAGATACATGTCTGCAGGGTCCTCACTCCCAATCCAAAGCTGGGACATAACCCCAAAGGTTAGTGCTTGCATTCATCTTTTTGACCCTAACAAGTCCTGCATGTTTCCTCTGAAATGGTGGCCAATTTCTTATTGTCACTCCACAACCTTCTTTCCTCAGCCACACTTTGCACAGTAGTCAGTGGAATTCAGGATGTCAATGGTCAAGGTTCAAAGTCCCTCCTCTAACTGGGGAAATGTTGTTAATTATCCCCAGTTATCAAGCTGGATTTAGGCTATCCTCCAGAGCTCCTACTGAAGCTCTGCAGCTGTAGCATAGGATTCAAGAATTTCTGGGACAAAAGAGAACACCAGCAAGAGTGACTATAGTATCCTTGGAAGGGGGGATTTGGTTATTTGTCACTGTCAGTTTAATAGATTTTCCTTGACATAGTCACTGGATATAGCACACATACTCTGCTGATGGGGCCAGATAGTAGCTTAGGTAGAGTCTGACTTCTTTGGCTGCCCTTGGAGAAAAAACAAAGCAGACAGTGAGCACTTGCTAGACTACACACTTATTCATATGATTATTTGCATTACATTTTAACTTCAATTTTCTGTTGTGAAAATCAGCTTGCTAAGTCTGAAGAGGAGAAAACTCTTCAACCTGTTCTACAGGCTGTCTCAAACCAGCAGGTCTTCACGAAAATTCTTTTTTTCACATGCCTAATTTTCAAAGTACTTTATAACCATTTTTTTTCTTAGGCAAGAGATTTTGAAGACCAAAAAGGGTTTTGGGATTCCTGTTCCTTAACCTAGACAAATAGATCCTCTGTCTTCTCTAAAAAATCAGGTGTTCCATCACTGCCAAATGCCAGAATGTTTATGATGTACCACTTCTATGCTTCCCTATCCATTTTTTTGCTTCTTCTCAAACTGGCTGTTTGCCTTGAGGCCAGCACACCAAGTCAGGCCAGAACCATAAGGCAGTGCAGATTGCCATGTTATCTGCTTATTCATACAGCTCAAGGGATGTTTATCTCCTTCCTCTGCCTGTGTTCATCTTTGCAGGGGTACCAACTCCATCAATCTGCTCCTGAAAGATGGTTTAAAATGCCAGCAGTTGTCAAAAAACGTGGGAATAATATAAACACTTTGTGAAGATACGGCTGGTTTACTGTTGCCTGGAGAGATTCCCTGCCTGTATTACTGTACTTTGAATTATTCTGAATATCACTGCAGAACTTCTCTTAGCAGCTCTCCTTTCCTGTTATTCTTGCTCACATCTGTTCACTGTAGTAATGGATATTTTTTGGCTGTAAGCAGTTATGCAGCATGACACTTGGAGAATGGATGTCTCTGTGTGCAACAGCTACTGTTTTTTGAAGACTCATTTGGCTCTTGTCCCCTCTGGGTGAAACAAACATATAAATATATTGCTATAAACCTCTCACCAGCCTTTCATTGCAACTGCTACCTTCTTGACTGACATTGCTTATGCTTGAGCTCTCCTTTGAACTGAACTCTTTTGGGGAAATCTAAAGGACTTGATTTTAAGCTTCAAATTTATTGTACCTATGTTTGCTCAGTGACAAGTTGTGCTTCTGCTACCTAGTCAATGGCATATCTGTTCTTTGTAAGAAACATGCTGTTTATATGTGATAGAATTATTTCCACTAACTGCTCAGAACCCAACTGATCACTCTCACAGCCATAAATGAATCTGTTTGACAACCTGTTCTCTACACAGTAGGCAGTCTTCCACCCGCCAGCTAATTTATCATTGCATCTGCCTGGCTCTGCCAAGGGATATGTTCTAGTGCTGTTATTCTTGTCTCTAAAAGCTTGTGACTGGCCATTATCTTGGGAGGAGACATTTGTAGAACAAAAATTTTATGGTTTATATTTCTGTCTTTGTGAAACTCATGTTTGCAGTGACCCAAAGAGATCTTCTCCTTTAGTTGTTTTCATTCTCTTTTACAGTTGATACTTCCCAGTAATTGCAGAGATCCCCATAAGCCTAGCTGGTTGGCCCAGCCTGGATGAGAACGTTTCTCAGTGTTGGTGAGAAGTGCTTAATTGATATTAACATGGATGGAGATGATCTGCCCAGCCATAGGACAGACGTCATTTGGTACTTTCCTTCTCTCTAAAGCTATAGTGCTCATGCAACCTGAAAGGACCATCTGTAGATCTTTGAGATTAGTGCAGGCCTGTTTATTATTTGGCTTTTCTGTTCAAGCTATTTGGCCCTATCTGTCTGGATCTGCTGAGATAATTGCCTTGATATATGAATGTCCAGGTTGCCTAGGTATCCCAGAAAACAGCAGATATTTAGCTCACATTTATTCCTAATTCAAAGTAAGTCTAAGAACCTGCTGAACAGAGAAGCCACCAAAATGGGAAAACCTTCATCAAGCCTGATCAAGCCTGAATCAAGCTCTTCTGCCATGCTGCTAAACAGCATTTTCATCGTCTGAACTCTTCATTAGAGTTTGCATTTTTTTCCTCAGGGTTCAGGTTCAACGCCTTCCCTGACATGTCTCCCTCTACAAGTTACAGCCAAAGCTCTGTCTTTGAATTACACAGAGGCAGCAAAGTTCACAGATGCTGGAAAAAGGTCAAAATAGTAGGTGTGACCTGCAAGCTGAGGCTATCTTTTTGATCCCCTGTAAAATATGTGTCTTTATTCTTCAGTAGTAGAATCTCCTGTGTTTTAGCCTTGTCTTGTCACATGCAGAGGAGGATTAACACTACCAGAAGGAAAATTGAAGATGTCACTCAGAAGAATGGACAGGGCAGTAACTTATCAATAAGAGTATCATCCTTTCTCCTAACTGACTCCAACACAGAGACATGTCTTGTTTCTATTAATATTTCATAGAACCAGCTGGTACCACTAGATCCAGCCAGTCACAATGAACTTCATTTTAGCCATTTTATTAGCTTATAAATGTGATAGGGTTGATGGATACCATTTAATGGAACGCTTTCCACCCTGCTCCTCCCTCCCTTCCCACCCTGAAAAATCTGACATTCATAAATGGAGGAGGTCAGTAATTTACATCCAGCTGAGTGGCTGTCTGGCTTTAATGAGATGATTTGTAATCATAAGCACTGCACTGCAGTGGTGTCTGGTACAGGGGAAGAGAACACGTATGCATACTCCAGCTGAGATGAGGGAGAGGTGATGGGAGGGAGGGAAAGCACATGCACCAGTAAAAGGAAGCAAGGCTGGAATGACATAAGGAGCTCTATTAAACATAATACAATAATGCTGGCCTGGTTAGCATAAGAAGAGCCAGAGGCTGGCTGATGCAAGCCAGTGAAACTCCTGTTACTTAGGACAGGCAGGCAGCCTGCAGTATTGCACTTATCCAGAGCTCTTTAGAGTAGCTGAAAATAACAGGTGCGTTTTTGCGAACTGTAAGCCCTCAGTGCCCTTAATGCACAGCTCTGTCCTTCCTCTCCCACTCCTTATATAACAAAAAGTCTTCCAGACCAGGAAGAAAATTCAGGGGCTAAAGAGGTACTGTGTTGTGGAGATGGCATGTTCCACATCAGCTATATTTTCAGCATGTTTTCCTAAACAAGTGGATCATGTTCTGTCTTTGTGTATACTCTTTTTAACCCACTTACTATTTTCATTTCAGTCATACAAAATAGCAGCAAATTCTTGCAAATCTCAGGCAAGCAGGTAGGAGAGAGATGGAGACTACTAATCCATTCACTGGGGAAAGACTCAGAAGAGAATCCTTCTGGGAGAAAGAGATTTTTAATTCCCTGGCTTTGATAAAAGCTTCGCTTGGCATCTGTTTCAGATCAGACAGCCACGAATTCACTACAGGCAAATCCATAGGAAGCCAGGCTGAGCTGGCTCTCCTTCGCACACAACTACTTTCTCTGGCTGACTGTGAGAATTTTACACCTCTCAAAGACTATCTTTCCCTTGTCTCCAGGGTTTTTCTCCTCTGTAGTAGCAATTCCCTGAGATTGTCACACGATACTTTTTCATTAGGCATCCCAGCTGTGGAGGACTAGGTTCCTTTAACCATGTCTCCAGCTGTCTTGAGTTACTCTGCAGCAGGCCAGCTGGACCAGAGTAGTTTTTCCTACAGCTGCAATGGAGTAGCTTGGATCAGCTTTAAGGTTGTTATTTTAAAAGTCATTAACTACTTTATGTTATAAAAAAAGAAAAAAAGGAAGAAAAAGAAAAGGCAGCAATTGTTCAAACAGTTTGGCTACAATCTGCATCCAAGGAGAAGACATTGACTTGAGGCTGGGGATTGCTGGTTTGGCCTCGCCCACAGTGTCTCCCAGTGCAGGATAATGTTGTTCAGCCCACAGCCCTCTTTGAGGGGTGGAATCTCCAGGACAGCCTGCAGTTACATCATATCAGGAGATTTTTCAACCCTTAATTCATCTCACCTTTCTCAGTCACAGTCTTGCATCCCCTTCCTCATCTGCCCCTGGAGCGTGAAGATCTCTCCTTCCAGGCAACAAAGAGCTTTTCTCTCCACCTCTCCTGAGCTCCTTCTGTAAAGCATACGGGCTTCATGTGCTTTCTTCTCTGCAGATGTTTGTAACTCTGCAACATAATCCTTCCCCCCTCTTCCCTGGGGAGACATGTTACCCCCATGTTAAGTACAGAGGTTTAAGTTACAGGGATGTGTGGGTGGCCTTCAGAAATCATGCCAGTAAGATGTTTCTCAATGAGATTTTCAGTTCTGATAGAAAAAGAACAAGCAACACAACTCTACCCAGCATGCATAAAACAATAGTTGACCTTCCTTTGAGACAGAAGGTGTCTTCAGTGACCTCAGGGAAAAAAACTTCCTCTAGGTAAGATGGACCCCTATAGATGATTCTTTTAGAGCAGAGCCCTGCCCTGGAAGCAGGTCTCCCAACTTCTCTGCACTTTCCAGGCTGTCTAACTCCATCATCAAGTCTGTGAGCTGACAGTATCTCCCACAGCTTTTTCACAGGCATGCCAACTGCTTTGCCAGGTCCTCACAAAGTACCAATCTACTGTGCTATGTAAGCAATGCCTCATCTGTCAGAAAGGAATTAGTTGTGTATAGTCTTAATGTTAAGAACATAAATAAACTGTAGATTGAAAGAAAGGGTCGTGAGAAGGGAAATTCATTTTTACTGTCCCTCTAATGTACCATGTCTCCTCTTTGTCTAGGGAGTATCCCACAGATGATCACCTCTCAGCCAGCAGTGCACTTTAGTTCAAGTGCACTGAAGCTAAGAGTTCAAGCTAAGAAAAACCTTGAAACATTCACTGGGGCTGTTTTATTATTTTCCCAATCATGTTTCCTTGACTTGACTTGTCCTGTCCCTTTGATCAATAGCAGACGTCACCGAGCATGAGACATATTTTGGATTGATTTAGAGTGCTTGTTAGTACCAACTTCTAAATCATTTTACTGAGCTTCCTCTCTTTGATGTTGTTGGCAGTGGATAAGGTCTTAGGCTGGGATTTTCAAAGGACACAACAACCAAAGAGTCCAAAACATTTAAAGCTCTCCAGCCCCTCTTGAAAATCACAGGTAAAGAGTGCAAGAAATTTACTTGCTTTCAACTATAAGATTTTCAAGCACTTTAAGGTGCACATAGCTGCTTTATGGGTTTTTCAGAGGTGCCTTTCAGAAGTTGTGTGCTTAGGCATATTTGGAAATCCTATTAGAAGCCATTCAGCATCTTTATATGCCTAAATTCCTTTAAAGCCTGACTCAGCATACTGTGATACTCTGCTGTGTTTGTGAGAGCAACAGCACAAAGAGCAGGCTCTCAGTGGATGACTGATGCTGTATGAATGTGTGGAATACAAGCCAAATCCCAAATGCAAGGGCTCATATGTTACAGTCATATAACCCAGCCACTTGTTTCTTCAGCAGTTGTCACAGCAAAGCTGTCATTTCCTATTTCAAGAGTGTTTATCACATCCTTATCCTTGATACACACTCAGGGAGGAGGAGGGATTCACAAAGCAAGTAGAAGTGTGATTCAGAAACCTCATCAAACTGAGCAATGAAAATGCTCCCAGCAGTGGCCTCTGTCTGTTTGGGTATGTGGAATGGATAGCTGGAGTTCCTCACATAATTTAGGTTACATTACCATTTTTCAAGAAAAATCCACAGTCTGGATTCAGTTTGCATAAATAGAAGCTTCAAAACCGAAGTCTAAAACATCTCATTCCAGTCTTACCAACTTCCAGCTGAAGGATTTTTCTGATCATGAATTGTAATGGTGGAAAGTATTGACTGATTCAATGGGAGCAAGAGTGAGAGACAGACAGACACATAGACCATTTCCAAGGAGATATATCCTGTTTCCTGTGAGCTTTCTTATTAAAATTATCCCAGTATATACATTCTCTATTCAAGCATGAAGTGCTTGTTACAAGTTTCTACATGAATAATGTAGACTTTAAATGATTCCCTGTGCCATAAATATTGACCTCGGTTAATAATTGACTATGGGTTTCTCTCTCTGGTCCTCTGAACACTACTGACTGAGGGTCTGGACTCTTCCCATGCTGTTTCTTTCCTTTCAGTTTCCCAAGAAGATATCATACTGATAATATCGGTATAATGACGACACAAGTTTGGACTGGAGCATACAGCAACTCCTCTACTCATCCCAGTTCTTGCTTAGTGTCCCTTGTGATTTAATTGGAAAGTGTAGGGAAAAAAAAATTCATTCTAATTTAATTTGCTATTTCTCTGCTGGTGTTTGCTGCAGTCCTTGTCTATTTTTGCTTTAACGTGTAGTTAACATTAATACAGTACAATACATCTATCAGTTACTTTGTGAGACTGGTTCATGAAAAGAGTTTCAAAGAGCAGTATATGGACCAAATTTACTGCTCATACTGCAGTGGATCCAAGACATTCCTTTTATTTGAAGCTTCCCAGCCTCATGCTAGATAAATCTGTACTGCCTATACTGAGCATTTGGAAGATTCTATAGATTCATGGGGAAAGAAAAGCTGAATGATGATAAAATGTTGCGTGGCAGAGTTCAGGTTTATAATATCAACTTCAGCCAAGACTCCACAACTGTGCCTCTGCAGGCCCTCATTCTGCAGCTTTTAGGCTGGACGTGCAGGAAAAATTGCTCTTACTCATACACCAGCATACTTTATACATATATCAAGAATAAGTTTTCCATAGAGCTTTGCCTGGGCTTCATACACTAGATGAAAACTGCAAGCAAAGATAAAATGTGCTAAATATCCTGTCTGTGGTGTTCAGGTACCAGAGAGAAGTGAGGAAAGGCTTTGATAGCAACACTATGAAAAGATTTCATCAGAGTGTTTTATCCTCTGAGTTCTGACAGAATTTTCCTCTTTTGGACATTCTGCAAATATGTGTTACTAAAAATGCTGTGGTTGTTCCTATAGTTCCTAACTTTTCCCCTGGTGACAGAGTTATAGCCACTCCATGTGGGAGCTGAGAAAACTGTCTCTCTTCTTTCACTCTCAGCCTTTGCAATTCTTAGCCCAATGCCTCCTTGCTTTGAGAGAGAGAGATATGGAGGATGCTGTCCAACAAGCAATATCTATTTATGGAGACAGTGAATACACAATGAGTTAGGAGACGGTGACCAAAATGTGCAGCATTGTTTGTGGGTCCTTGAGGACCAATAAAAATAATAGAACTGCAACTGTAAATAGCTTATTACAAACATCCAATTTCTATGCTTGGAATTCAGGACTCTGTCCAGACCATAAAATTAATCCTCATTGCCTGCTGAACCTTGGAAGCCGGGTTCCTCTGCCAAAGGTCACTCAGTTCTCAGCGGTGGCATCAGTGCTGATTTGTTTCAGCTCTGTGCATAAACATTTGCTCTACTTGGTTACAGGCAGGAATTGCATGAAGATCATTGGAAAACTGGGTGAAGTGCCACAGCCCCTTCATAGGTAAGGATTTCACCTCAAAGAAAGGCACATGAAAGGACCTAGGTACTAAAATTGACATATTCTGTGATGTATAATATAAGGAGAATGCCAAAAAAGGTTTTGCCTTGGGCTAATACTTGAAATTATTCGTGAAGGAATGATGAGAATTTGTAATCATAGCTAAGGTTAGATGTGGTAAAATATGCTTTATGTTCAATGCTGGTTTTAATTTTTACTGTGCCAAGAATGATAATGTCTGTAATATATTTTCAAGTATTTAAGATTTTCAATTATTATGTATTTATTGAGAATATTTAGAAATGCCTAAAGGGGCCAAGCTGAGTTGCAGGTTGTTTTGCATAGATTTGCCCTGATGTAACATGCACAGATAAAAACCTGCTGTAACTCAGTTTACATCATCATTTAAATTTTATTTTCAAGTGTGTTCCTTCCTCTGTAGAATGAATCATACAGCCTATAAACTGCTTTAATATCTCTGGTGGTGGTATCCTGACCCACAGGAGAAGTGAACTCCCTCTTACCCCCCTCTTATAGGTCATTATGTAATTGCATAATCAAACTTTTATTTTAAAGTTGTACTGGAAGCAGTGTTTAACATAGTTTTGTGGACCTTTTCTGGATCTTTCACATTAAAATACAACATAGTCCGTAAGAAAATAAAGGGGATATAGATACACACTCACGAATTAAAGAAGTCCTGTGTCACTACCACTGTAATCTATTGATAAGACATTTTGCTCCCCATCATTTTGGTCCTGTCTTAGGAAGAAACAAACAAACAAACAAACAATCAAACAAAGCAGAATCTCAGGGGTGAGTTACAGTGCTCTGCTGTTACTGTAAAGAAGATGATTCTTATCCTATACTCCCATCCTCTCCCTCAAAGCACAAAAACAGCCAGACTCACTCAAAATTCAGTGGTGGCCATGAGGTCTCCAGAGATAATACTGAAAGTATGGACATGCCTCCTGGCCGAGGAGTGGGATGGTCTAACACAAGTCCACTCACTAAATGGCACTTATCTCCAGGCTTCTGGGAGATTTCACTTCTGCCTGTGTCCAAATGGGCTCGTATTGGTACAATTGTCACTTGTCAAAAAAGGTAGAAATCCACACAGATCTCTTGTGAAGCCCGAGTGTTAGCAGCCTGCCTCAAGGCTGGTGATACCACTAGTAGTTTGGCAGTGGCACAGAATGGACATGGAAGTTTTCATGTCCCACTTAACCTACACCATCAGCGACGCCAAATGAGGCATGGGTGAAAAACTCAAAGATGTTTTCATTAGTTAATTATATGAACTGCAGTTTTACACCAGAAATCAGTGCCCCCTGTTGCTTGACAGACACTTGGTAGATCATTTCCAGTTGTCCCTGTACAAGGGACCAGGTGCAGCCCATCCTGGTTGGTAAAATCCCAGCCCCACTGTAAGTGTGTCACATCTGCTCATGTGAGTGCACGGACCTCGTCTGACACATCCAGGCTCCAAGCCAGCAAAGAGGGCTGCCCATTAAGGCCTCTTTTTGTAACTGGAGCCTAAACCATCCAACTGAGCTGCAGTTGGTACTTGTGGGAAGTACTTCCCACTCTGCAGGGCTGTGGGTGAGAAGACAGAGCTGGACTCTGCTCCTGCCAAGCTG
Organism: Phainopepla nitens; assembly: GCA_013400175.1. Taxonomy (NCBI): domain Eukaryota; kingdom Metazoa; phylum Chordata; class Aves; order Passeriformes; family Bombycillidae; genus Phainopepla; species Phainopepla nitens. The sequence continues at coordinate 521,903 of VXBQ01003604.1, forward strand.
GGCATGGAGACAAGTCCCTTTCCCTCATCCTCACCCTTCTCCCTCCCTCTCTTGTGGTCTGTGAGCAGAGGAAAGCCTGTCTCATCCTGCTTGTATGTGCAGTGTCCTGCAAAATATGGTCTTGATCGCATCTGTGGTTCACAGGCTTTATTATAGGACATAGAAACAATGGGAGTTTTATTACCCTGAATGTACCATTTCTGTTTGAATGCTCCCTCAGCATGGTGTTCTGACCCGAGGCTTGCCGAGAGAGACACACATAGTAATTAAAAGATTGCGAATATTGCTAATGCTATTCAGAGCATAATTCAACATCAAAACTCTGCTTGGCTTTTGGGGCCTTTTGAACATCCAAGTTTTATCCCACTTCAATTCAGCTTCTGAGCCTCCTCTCTACAGTGGATCAAACCAAGGGCCTGAATCCAGCCATATTCTGAATGAAGCTCCAGATTGTATAGCTTCAAGTCATCTTCCTATATATGAAATTGCATGCTGTACTGGTTTGTAGAACAGAAGCCTTAGTCAAGCGCTTTTGTGCTCTATTATGTAGAAATGCAATAAAACCAACTTTTACAGTTGGTTTATTATCTATGTTTATTATTGCCCCAAAAATTCATACCCTGGAGATAAAGCTGGTAAGTCTCACTTCCCAATAGAAGTTTATCCCAAGTAGTGCTGAGAAAGACTTTCACACCATGACCCAAAATATGGTTGAAACCAGAGAATTCCATCACAGTCTACCAATGAGGGTACTATGTTGCTTTTTCCTTCTTTCAGAGACAGGAAATGCAGCCTGCAGGTCTCAAAGTCAAGTTAAAATCATTCTGCCCACCTCTTGCAGATTAAAAAAAAAAAAAAACAAAACCAAACCCTGCTAATTACCACAGTGAGGAACTGATTTTCATAAAAGCTCAGTTCCTCTTTTGGCACAGAGCTAATTGGTTAGAAGTCCTAAGAACTGTGTGCACTGATTATTGGTCTCTTTCAAACTATGTCACAGTGGGAGATGCTAGTTTGTGAACATTTGTGAAAATTTCCCCACGTTAGCAATATTAGCAATATTAACAAAAGGTTTTGCACCTGGTGCTTAACTCTGGAGAGGGTCTGAACACGGCCATTTATTGTCAAAATCAGAGGTTTCTCAGTGGAATATTGTGCTTGAACTGTATGGTTTGACTCAGGCGTAGTACAGTCTTTGGAGGTTGTCTAGACAGGGTTGACCCTGTCTAGATACCAGGCACCCACCAAAGCCTCTTTATCACTCCCCTCTGCAACTGGACAGGGAAGAGAAAAGGGTTCAGGAGTTAAGATAAGGACCATGAGAAATCACTCACTAAATACCATCACAGGCAAACCAGGCTCAAACTGGAGATATTAAATAAATTTATTACGAACAAAATCAAAGAAGGATAATGAGAAAATAAGGCCCTAAAAATAAGGCCCTAAGAACACCTTCCCCCCTCCCTCCCTCCCTCCTTCCCACCCCAACCTCATGCTCCCGCTGCATGGGGAGATGGGAATGGGGTTTACAGTCAGTTCATCACAGGTTTTTCTTGCTGATGCTTAGGGAGAAGAGTCCTTCCCCTGCTCCAGCATGGGGCTCCTCCCATGTGAGACAATTCTCCACAAACTTCTGCATTATGGGTTATTCTTCCATGGGGTGCAGTCCTGTAGGAACAGGCTGCTCCACTGTGGGTCCCCACAAGGTCACAAGTCCTACCAGGAAACCTGCTCCAGCATGGGCTCCTCTTTCCTTTTGTCTGCAGGTCCCTGCCAATGACATCCCATGGGGTCACAGCCTCCTGTCAGGCATTCACCTGCTCTGATGTGGATCTCCTTCATGGGCTGCAGGTGGATCTCTGCATCCCCATGGATCTCCATGGGCACAGCTGCCTCACCATGGGCTGCACCATGAGCTGCAGGAGAATCTCAACTTTGGTACCTGGAGCACCTCCTGCTGCTCCCTCTCCACTGACCTAGGTGTCTGCAGGGCTGTTCTTCTCACGTATTCTCACCCCAGTCTTCTCTGGCTGCAATTACATTTGCACAATACCTTTTTTTAATTCTTATGTGTGTTATGACAGAGGTGTTTCCGTCATTTCTAACTGGCCCAGCCTTGACCAGTCTGTCTTGGAGCTGCCAGGGATGGGCTCTGCCAGACATGGGGGGAACTTCTGACAGCTTCTCACAAAAGCTACCCTTTTAGCCCCGCACTAGCAAACTCTGGCCACACAAACCCAATACTCCATTTCACATCACTGCTCTAACTGTAGGATAGTGTCTATTTCTTTCTTCTCTGTTCTCTCAACCCATTTTAATTTTAATTTCAGGAAAAATTTTCTTGGCACTCCATCTAGTCTTGATCAGCCAGTAAGTGTTGACTGTGTTGCACTTTCACTGCATTAAATCTCTCAACCTAATATGAGAGTAAACTCAAATTTGCTGGTAAACATACCTAGGGCACACAGAAAGCAGCTCTACCAAGCTACAATGTGTAGAAATTTCTAATGAGTCTTTTGACTATGCATACTGTGTGTGTCCTCTCTATCTCATAAACCAGGAGTAAGAGCTGCCTTTTCCACAAGGAAACTGGCATTGCATTTGTGGGAGCAAGAGGTTGTTTCCAAAGAGTGTTATGAAAAGCAGTTTATCTGAGCTGTGGTCAATGCATCATCCTTCTCTCACTTTTTGAGTCATTTTTTTGAGAATGATGAATTGTAGTCATCACTGCATTCAATTAATTTTTCCTCAGCTGGGTCTTATAGTGTGTTTGTACTAAGTGTCCTCTAACAGCTGATAAATCATCCCTGAGTAGCTGCAGAGGCAGCAGCAGTGACATACACTGGACTGACAACAGGAATGTGCTACACCATGTCTCTTGTCCCCTTTTCCCGGAAAGAATTTTGTGACCTTTGGTGGCATTTGCAAGAAGCCATTTTATACTGATGTTCCATGGCTCTATTGATCTCTGTGTAATATTAATCTTAAACAAACAGGCCATATAATTTATGTAAACTCCATAGGTAATTAAATTCCTTCCAGCAAAGGTCAGGGCAGAATATTTAAGATTTCATTTGAATAGAAATTACAGTTAGAAATGAAGGGAAAAAAAAAAGAAGAGGGAAAGGAAGAAATTTGGAGCTTGTCATATCAATTATTACGGTGTAGCTAAGAGGAATCAAATTACTTCTCAAGGGCTTATCTGCACACGTAGTTTGGAAATGTTTGCCTAGAATGACTTATAAATAACTTTAGGAAATGTTCAAATGGCTCTAATGAAGTAAATGAAAACATCACCTTTTTTTTTCAAAGATAGCTGAGACTGTCCTTCTTAAATGAACAAAGCATGTCTTTGTAACTGACCATGACTGTAGTATCCATCTTCCTTCACCATGATCTCAAGGCCATGGAGAGCATTATTCTTCTGTTTACCTTCCAATTTCAAAAATCTTTGAATTTTAGTGTTGAAGCTTTTCTTCTACCAGAATAATATGTGTTCATTGGGCAACTCCAGATACTCATATTGAATGCATAGCTTCTGAGAAAGAATATTGAAAAAAACCTACTCCATTACAAAATTTCATGCTTTGAATATTTTCCTTTTTTTGGTTGATATGCCCCAAACTATCAGAATGTTGTGCCATGTTTGGGAAAAGCTTGCATAATTTCTACTACTTATCTGATAAAATAGTTTCTCTCGGGACTCAACAGAGGACTATCACCAAGCTGAGAGAGGACCTAGGCTGGGCACAAAGGCGTTCAGCTAGTGAAAACCTGAGAGCAATCCAATCTATGGAGAAGGTTTCAGCAAGTGTCACAGTCACTTTGTCCTCCAGCTGAGAAGAGTCTACATTCACAGAGAAGGCTGAGGTATAAAATACTCTCAGTTACAGAATAGCATAAGGGATATAGGTAGGATTTTTCAGAGTAACTCTTTATTGTCTTTTTTGCCCCACTGAATTGCCTGTAAATGCTCTTGTGAAGTGAGGTAGTGGCTGATCATCACTGAGAAATGTAATCCTGGTCTCAGCTTAGTGCCATGAATTGCCAGGCCCCAATAATTTGCAGAAATTATTGTGCAAATGTAAAAGCACTTGTCCCCATTCAGTAAGTGGTGACCACTAGGAATTCAGAAGCAAAGAGCACCTGCAGCTGCATTTTAAATGCTGTCTGCCCACTGCTCTGAGGCAGCTGCAGCATCTGCTGCAGGTCTTGCCGCTGCAGGTCTTGCTGCAGTCCTACTCCCATCACAGTAGCCTCTGTCTCACCAGCTTTGCAGCAGCATCTTCCATCTTGCAGCTGGCTGCCTTTGCTCAGTCAGAGGCCCATCTGCCTCCACACTGCCTGTCTCTGTTCCTGATATGATTGAAATCACATCTGCTCCTCCACTGAGTGCTGCCCTCATTATGGCTGTAATGTCATACATGCTGTGCTTTCTGCTGCTGTTACTGCCATAACGTCACAAGCATCTGACTCAGGTTTTGACACAGTTACTTAAAACCTCTGCTCTTATGCTAACTTGAGAACACAAGTGTAGTTGGGCTGATATGAACTGAAGATTCATCTAAACCCATGTTTCTCTACCATTGGTCATCTCCACACACTAAGGGAGAATAAGTAGGCACTCTACAATAAGTAGATGTGGGAAGATTGATGCTGATGTTTCCTTGCTTCTGCAGTTGGTGCAGCAACTATAGTTAGCTGGGATTTGGGAGAACTAAGTTCATATTCTGCTTCACAACCAATTTGTTCTATTACTTAGGCACAGATCTCAAATGGAGTTTTACGCTTCATGTTCTCAGTGCCCATTTTTCGTTTGTTTTCACTGTGAAAAGAAACTTAAGTGTCTCTGCCTTAAGGTTTCCCATGCAATGGATGAGGAAAGTTACAAGAACCTCAGGAATTTTCTCAGAAGTTGCAGCACTGAGAAAAGTCTTCCCCACAGAAAATGGAAATTACATGGGCACCTTGTTTCATGCAGGGGAAACCATCCCCTGGAGGGATGTGTCTGTTTCTTTTCAAAATGAAAGAGGACTCAGTCCTTTTTTCTCAAACAACAGCTGACATGCAAGTGCTTGCTTTTCCCTCTGGATGCAACGGCAGCACTGAAAAAAGTAACAGAAGGATGAGATTCCAGTGAGTTTGGCTGTCAGTTTGAAATAATGCCTTCCCATTCCCCCTCCATCAGAAGATTGCCTCAAAATCAGTAAAGAGGTGGGTGTATGTACAGAATTTCCTTGTCTACAAGCTCTGCATACAGTGCTTCAAAATTCAACAGGTGATACTAGCATTGTAGCTCTGCTCTGAAGGACTATTGTCACAGGACAGGGAAGAGCATTAGCTGGTGAAGTCCTAATGCTGATTATTCAATGTGTTCACAGATTTTCCCCGTAAATCTCTGCCATGCAGTAAAACTCACCTGGTTACCCACAGAATTACAGAAACAAATTGAACTTCATCATTTTTTTTGTAAGTAATCATACTTTCCAGGCCAAAAGCTTTGCTCCTCACACATGTGCCCCTCAGGCCTGTCTTCACTGATGTTTGCTGGCACATCCATTATTCTTTATTGCAAACTTCAACCCAAAAGTCATATAGCCATGTTGGCATGCTCTAGTAGAGTAATAAATCACCCTGGTTGAGCCAATAAGTCCTGAGAAGAGGCTGGGCTCCTCAACTCAAGCACAGCCCTTGCAAATATATTGATTTGTGTTCAGGCTCATGGGTTTATGGCTCCTAATGTGTCATTCAGCTTATACAAATCTATACAGATCTGTTCTGGAATATTTGTAAGACTTCTCTGACTCATTAGTAGAATACCTCAGCATATCACGGTATGTCTCCTTCCCTCTCCTTCTCTCTCCCTCTCGTCTCCTCTTTATAATTCTAGTCCCAACTCTCTGTAGATGTTTTATTATGGTGCACTTTTATCACGGGGCACTCTATCACACCCACTGCAGTGGATGCTGTGGGAGGTTTGTGATGGTGCAGTCTGACAATGATGAGTCAGGCAGCCCCACATTTGCTGAGCTTGAGACACTCCAGTGTCCTCCTAGAAGGCAGCAGGCTCTGTCTGAGTGCCTACATTGCAAAAATTGTGTAACATTTGCAGAATCAGGAGACCAATCTGCCATCAAAATGATCTGCACAAGCAGCTGGTCTCATGCCTGTCTAGTCAAAGTAGACCAAACCTCTGAACCTTTTGAGGTTCGCCCATCACTAATAATTAATGTTTGACTTTGATAAAGCTGACATTTGGTTTATAAAGGCAGACTAATAAGCTCCAAGAAGGCTTAGAAATCCTATCGAGTAATGTGTTGCATTACAAATCTTAAAAATTACTCTAAAATTAACATAATCTACTGCTGGGCACGTTAGTGTATTAACGTGATTGGAAGCGTGACCTCTTTCTGGTAATTTTCCAAGTGACCCCAGTAAATCTGCGGCATTTTACTTATGTTAGAGATAACTATTTTTTACAGACCTGTGAAAATATAAGATACAGAGAATGTAGATACAAAAAATACTGACTTTTCAGGGCTTTAAAAATTTCTGTTTCAGGATTTTCTCTTACATGAATGTGTTTTGTATTCAATGAGTGAGTAGCCCGAAGTTCACATGTTTTACTCAACTGGTTTTGTCTGGGCTTTTTTCTTTGGCTTTCCATTTCTGAGGCAGATGTTATCTTTATGGTTAAAGACGTTTGGACCTCCCTCTGTGATATTTAAAAGGACCCAAAGCTTACTAATTTTAATTTCAGTGTCTGCAGCTAGCAAGTAGTGGGAGCTACTGACCTTGAGAGGACATGCATGGAAGGACAAAGTGTAACGGGGACTTTGTCACATCTCTCTGTGTCTTCGTTGGACAGTAGCTGTAATGTGCATCTATGTCTTTTAGATGTGTCATTTCCTTCCCTTGGCTTGTGGATGGACATCCTCTGGAGGGCAGGGATGATGCAGTAGAGGATAACACACTCAGTCACTTACACAAGGGGAAGAAAACAAGGAAGAGGAAGGAAATAAGATGAAATGAAAAGTAGGAAGTAATGTGTTTTCTGATATCTTCATGTTCCTTCACCCTGACTCAGAGTGAAAAGCTTGCTTGCAATTCTTAATCTGTTGGGAGCACAGAGCTAAAGCCAGATATAATATTAATGCAATGTAAACATTAGCCCTTACAAACTGCTAAAGCTTTTTCCAGATTTTGATGTTCCTTCTTTAATACAGTGTTGTTTCTTCCTGTTCCTTATCTACTCCTTGCTTTCTATGTGCATGGGAGCCCATCTTTCTTTGAATTATGGGTCTTCATTGGCATATAGTGATCGTTGTCCTCTTCACCAAATATCCTAGGTGTCTCAGTATGCCTTAAACAGATGAAAGCAAATTTTCTCCATCTTCTGAAATGGCTCTTGAGTACTGTACAGTTTGTCGCAGCTCCTTCTGATCAGACAGCAATTAACATACCAAGAAACATGGCACAAAGACCCTAGAGAATATGTGTGAAATCTGAAAAAAATACAGACTAAGGGGCAGAGCAAGTAGAGGGAGTAATGAAGAATGATAAATTTGCAATAGAATGGAGTTATTAAGCTTCTTGTGAATATAAACTGAATTCACTAGATGATACTGGGTCCAAATAATTGAAGAGAATTTTAAAAACGTTGACAGTCTCCTCACAAACACACACACACATTTTGGCAGAAAAAAGTCTGTTCAGCCTGAGCTGCATTTTTCCAAATACACTTTTCCCCCAGATGAGCTACTGAATAGGAAAAAAGATAAATTTCTTCCTGCAGGTCTAGGCTACTCAAGCTGCAGGGAGTTGAAGGTGTGCATCTCCTTTTTAACATCTTGGATATTCCCCAAACACGCTGGGCTGACTTAGTGGCCATCTGTCTGAATTGACTGTGTTGTCCCTGGCTGGAATGACCACCCAGCCTGAGCTCTGAAAGGGGGGCTGCCTGGCTGCGGTTGGTTTCTTCCCCCAATAGCTCTGAAGTGTGGCTTGGTATGTGCTTTAAGTAAAATTATGCTACTGTTCAGTGCTCCACTTGATTAAAATGTATCTTTCAGCATTTAAGAGTGGGCAGTGACTTCCTGGGATTAGAAAGGGAAGTGAACTGGCGGGAAAGTAGCAAGTAAAGAAGTTGTTTACGAGTTTTGTGAGGGCAGAGTAGCATGTGTTGCTGAAATCTGGAGCTTGGCTCTGCTACTCAACTCCAGTTGCAGGTCTGCTAAATGTGTTCAGAGACCCGTTTTCTTTCTTAATAGTACACACAAGGACACTTTTACCAGAAGAGTGATTCATTTGCTGTGGTATTCCAGATAAATTTCAGGAGAGCAGGCTCCCTTGGGCTGACAGTGTATCATTTGCCTCAGGACAAATGCCCTCGCAGCCTGTCAAGTTGGCTGAACACAGGCTTCTGAAGAACCGGACTTTTTCAACATGTAAGATTTCACTCAGCATAACAATTTTTCTTCCCGTGATAAAAGTTTGGAACAGCTTTGGAAATCCTTTCAGGGCTGTGGCAGGAGAGGCACCACCATCCACAGGAAGTACAAGTATTATAAACTCACAAGTACAATCACTACTGAACAGGTCTGTGTGAAACATGAGTGAGCACACTGAGGTGGCCCTTCACTAATTTATAGAAATTGAAACCTTGGTTGTTTTGAAGGTGCTAATGTTGCAGTGGCTGTAAACTTAATGAAAAAGAATTGTTCTCATCCCCATTTCTGTTTCAAAAAGAAATTGATAAAAGAAAGCTATTGTAAATTTTTAAATGACCAATTTTTAAAGCAGTCAAAACATCAGCTTCCTGAGGAAGCCAACAGCTGATTCAATTTTTTTTTTTAAATTATAGTTATATATGTCTGCTTAGAATATGAAAAGAAAGTATTTTCAACCTCCAGAGTCATTGGAGTGGACTGCAACATTCTTTCACAAGTAGAGGCCAAGATTTTGGAGGTTTGGCCCAGGCTTTGATACAGGCTTCTTTTCTGCCGGTAGCAATTAATATCATTCTCTTTTCTCTGTCAGATGAGTCAGATAGCATTCTCAGATACACTGGAATCTAATAAATTTTTCTAAATCATCTAAAGATCCTTGGATAGGAAACAGTATCTGATTCAGATACTGAATCTATAATTTCAGAAATTTTGTGTCTGTACATCTTTCTGGCTCAATATATTTGCATTTTAGCAGATATAAAACCAAGAACATCCTCCCTTGGGGCGGGGGGGGGGGGGGAAGGGAAAAGAAAAAAAAATTGAGTTTGAGCTTGAACTAGCTTTCCTTCTATTTTAATTGATCCTCACTAGTGCTGTGCCACACCTTCTGACTTTTTTCCTTTTTTTTTCCTGACTATTAAGAAAATACCCAGCTTATTTTAATGGTCACAGAATGAAAAAATTAAATATAATTTTTTAATGTAAATTAATTATTTTCTTATGCTGAAGAAGCAGCTTTTTTTCATGGCAGTGGCTTCTGTTGCATTTATGTTCCTCCACTGATCTCATCAGGGTGCCAGATGAGCCATCCTTACAGGACCTGAACCAGCTGGGTCCAATATTAATGAGGAAAGGGACCTGTTAATTGTAGCAAGTGGTTCAGAGACCAGTGCTTCAAAGCCAATTCAGCCAGACTAGACTGAGCTTCCGTGTGCACTGTTTTCATTTGATCTTTTATCATCTTTTGAACAAAAGTTCTATATAGAGGCACAGAATTTTCAATGAAGAAGTTATTTTTGTGACGAGCACTGTGACCTGCCATCTTCCTCTTGTGAATGGAAGATTGAATGATTAACCAGGGTTATCCTATCAAATGGTGGTTTATTTTATTTTACAGCAATAAGGTGAATTGACTCTAGACATGAGCATGGGGGATTTTCAATTTTTTGCTGTGAGTCAGTGTCCTTCAGCTTGGACTTGGTGGTTTTTAACTCTCTGAGGGAAATATCTCTCTGTTAAAAGTCTATTTTGCTGTAAGTTGCAGGGCTAAAACTGACATTCTGGTGGATATTGCAGTGAACGTCTTGGTCTCTTAGGTTTTCTATTTGATACTTCTCATTTTGGTTCTTTTCTTCTGGAAAAAATATGATGATGCTCGTATGAACTTTTAAACTTTTGCTCAGGCACAGTGTAGAAGTGCATGGTTCTCAGATGTACAGGCCATTTCTCCTCTCTTATGGACTCTGGTAGAGCACTCACTAGCTACTGGCTTTGAAGGTAAGATCTTTGGCACCAGTTAGGTCCTAGAAAAGAGTTTTGGCACAAAGTCATTTTGTTGCAAACTAGAAAGTAATTCAAACACTAGGAGATGTTGTCAGCAATGTTTGTTGCAGCACACAAAAGTGAGGTTTCTGTGAAGAAGATCTCTGTCGTCCTGGGACTCTCCTTTAGCAGTTCCAGCTATAAAGACAACAGGGTGCTCATTGCTGCTAGGTACTGTGGGGGTATGAGAAAGGTAATATCTTCTGAGCAATTTCAAGTCTTTGTTCAAAAGTTAGCCAAGGATTTTCTTCACAAAGAAGGAAGTAATGGATCAAATATTTCTAAGAGTAGGATGCAAGTGCACTAAATCCTTTTAAATATTTTTCAAATTAATCAGTAATTTGGTTTACTCTCTGGGGCTTGTCAAATATAAGATAGGAAAGGAAATCATAATTTCAAAAGGTGCTTATTTTGTATGTGTTTTATTTAAGCATGTATGTAAATTTGGTTATGCTTTTCACAAATGAAAACATTATGTGAAGGATATTTGATCTCAGAAGAGTTTGTAAGATACCATTAGAAGTTATTTGGACAGTTACATTTTTTGAGGTTTCTTAAAATCCACGACTATGATTATCCTCAGTAAGGGTCTTTCCCCTTCCATTTGTAGTGGTACTCACTGTAGTCTTTTTACAGCCTAGGTTTACTGACTGTGTCAATTCACTGGCAGTTTTCTTTGAGTTTTTTGTATAATGTACACTAAATACTAGTTAATAATAATAATAATAATAATAATAATAATAATAATAATAATAATAATAATAACAACAACAACTACTTATTTAATGATTTTATAGTTTTTGTTAGGAACTTATGGTTGTGAGTTAATAATATCCTAGTTCACAACTGTAATTTCTATCTCTGTCATCACTTGCCCTCTGGAATGTATACCTGTGTTTTATAAGTCAGTGTTGAGGATCTTTATTTTTATGTAGTCTTTTACCCATTCTAGCCAGGGTTATTTGTATACAAATAAAGATTGTATCACATTACGTACCCACTTCCACTCATCTTTGGACAGGAATATTCAGAACATTATCAATATTACATTTCACATTTAATCATCAGCTAGTTAAAACTGACAGATGAACATGTTTGTTTCCATGATGTCATCCCATTCTTGCTTCACTGGTCAACATGTCATTTATAGCTGTGGTAAAATTAGTTCAAAGCATGAAGAACTTCAACAACCTATGTTCAGTGGTTATCAAGTATTGATAAAGGAATCAAAATGGACAAAGCTTTCAGCTGAAAATCTGTCACATGATGGGAACTTGTATAGGTTTCCTGAAGTTTTCAGCTTTGTGATTCCTGTTGTAGTCAGGAGCTGGGACTTACCAAAGAATCTGTGGACAGAGCAACTGCATCAAAGATTTTGCAATCTTTGCATCAGGGCGGCATGCTTTTTCTTTCACATCTGTGATGAAATTTCCATGAAAGATGTGATTAATGACTACAAATCTGAAAGAGATCCGGAATTACACCAAACTCCAAGGTTTGGTGTAACTCAGATTCGTGGACAAGGTGACATGAGAAAGTTGTAATTAAAATAAATGGAATCTTTCCTATGCAGTGGCTTCCCAGCTGTTTTACAGCTTTTGGTATCAACCACATTACACCTCACATAGCAGATTTGCATCTGCAAAAGTCACTTTCTGTCAAGTAACTGTGCTCTTATACAAAGTGGCCATTTCAACCTTGTTCCTTCAGTTTGTCTGCTCTGTGATCAATATCACAGTCTAGACCTGGATGGCTGCAGAATCTGTTTGCAGCTTAATTTCCCACAAGAGTAGCTAGACCTGCTGAAACAGCTTGAATATGCAGCACTGAATAAGCAGGCTGAGTGACAAATGTCCTCACACCATATTGGGAAGCCCAATTAGCAGAGTGCATCTTGCTGTGTTATTTTTCTCCCTATTGCACTTTGGAAGAAATAAGCTCTGGGACAGTCATGTTAAGTAAAGGAAAATAACACTGGCATCCATTACTGAATAAATAATACCAAGGAAACTGTAAAAGGGCATGTGGTTTTTTTAATTCTTCAGTTTATAAAAGTGTATATGAGGTTTGCCTTAAATACTTGAGGATAAACTGGCAGTGTGTAAAATCTTAGTGTCCACTAAGAACTTTTACCCAGCTCTTTGCTAGGTTTGACTGGGGCAGTTGAAAAAATTACCTTCCCTACCAATCCTTTTCAGAGCCACTGTCAGATGACACTGTCCCCACAGAGTGGTTGGAGGTGCATCTGATCTACGAAGTTTAGAGCCTACAGGCAAAAAGCACTGATGAGAACAGCAAGCTCATTATTAGGTTTGACTGCATGCAGGCTAATGAGGATGGATAACTTCATTCCGGGTGGCATCTGCTTTTCCTGATGCCAGCAGTGTCCCTGTCTACTTTGCCTGTGAACTGTCTCCTGCAAGGCTTCTCTTTGAGGCTCATCTTAGGTCAAGCCTCAATCAACAGCAGTTGACATTAAATTAAAATAGTGGGATATGATTTGCAGTGCTTTAAAGGTGCTTCATTGTTATGTCTGTCCTTGCTGCACGAGTGTACACTCTGGTAGAGAATCAGAAAGGAAAACTTAGGGCCAGTGATTGCAACCACTGTCAAAACTTAAGCCACTGGTAAATGTGAGTCAGTGAGAGAGCTCGTGGTATGGTTTGCCAGATGAAGTGATCTTGTCCCTCCAGAGAGGTTTTGTTGGATTACAGGGAAGGTAGCAGAAGCTTCTTTTCCCTGGACAGGCAGCCAGGAAGGGAAGACAAGGAGAGAAGTGTGCCAGGGGTTATGCTCAAGTGACTAACTTCTGTTAGGTAATGCCTTAGCTCCCTTCAGCAGCAAATGCAAGCCAAGGTAACCTCAGGGTACGTTTACACAGACAATTGGGCTGCACAGCTTATTACACTATGGGCACTCTTGGCTGAACTCATTTCTAGGACTCAGCTTTCAGTTCTTGAGCTAGCTACCACTGCTGAAGGTGACAAAGAACCTTTGCATTACTTTTTATGCTGAGACCTGACTAATTCAGCTGTAGAGGTGTCAGTGAAAACAAGAGAAAATAAAGAAAATGGATGTGGGCAAGGAAGGGAAGTATTGAAGACAAAGGGCTTAGGTACCTCCCAGATGGGGATCACTCATACAATGGGCCATTAAAATTTAGCTGAGTCGAGTATATTGTTTTCAATTTGTATTCCCATAACATACTCTGTTAAGGAGGGTGTATGCAGCAAATGCATATTAATGATGCTACACATTTGCATATTATAGATCCATAATACCAAGGGTGTTGTAAAAATCTTTATTAAAAGTGGTGACTATGCAGCAGTCAATTTTCTCTGTATCTCAACCATTTTAATGCTTTTTTGAGCACACACACACACACACACACACACACACTCCCCTCAACTGATAGCTATACTACATTAAGGGACTAATGACCTGCAAAATTCCATTTATAAAAATGAAGAAATTTTAGATTTATAAAGGGAATCATCAAATTATCTCTTCTTCTGGAAGATTTCCTGTTCTTTGTTCCTTTGTTCTAAAATTTTTAAACCAATAACCTGACACATGCAATGTTGTTAAAATATTTATATTTAATCCACTTCAGATTTAGTGCCAGAAGAAGATTATCTTGAATTGGTTTACAGGATAGTTTGTATGGTCGAGATATATATTTCTGCAACTCAGCATTTTAATGTGAAAAGTAGCCCCATCTGGGCTAGCTGTGGATTTAGTTAGCGGTCCTTAACTAAGGAGAGATTTAGTGTTTACTTCAGCATGTCTGAACAGACGTATCCTTTTCTGGATTACGCTTTGAATAAAATATGGCAAGTTTTCTTCCCATCCCTATTGTTCATGGGTGTTGCCATTGATTCAAGAGTACTTAGAAATGTGGTAAAAAAGGGAGTATACTGGCCGTTATACTACAATATGAGCAAAAGTCTTGGTTGCCGCATCTCTGTCTTGGTGAGGGAAGATTTTTTATGTAAGAGATAAAATTGTGGCCTAGATTCATAGAACCATAGAACAGCTTGGGTTGGAAGGGACCTTAAAGATCATTTAGTTCCAAACCCCTGCCATGGGCTGGCTGGGATTCCTTCCAGTAGACCACATTTCTCAGAGCTTCACTAAAAGGCTTTGAAGTTTTCTGTAAAGGCTAAAGATCGAGGACAGGCAAATATTTCCACTCTGTTTTTGTGCTCTAAGGAATTATTTGTACCTGTTTCTTGCTAGAATAGAATCATGGCAAAAGTGGACTCCAAACTTATGGTGCAAGAGGTAGATTTTGGGGGGTCTGGCTGACTGCAAGAGGCTTCTTTCCCAGAGGGCCCCACAACAGTTTCCCATCAGCCGGTTTTTGTATGGACATGTGATGAGAATTAAATGATGTCTGGGACAGTATTGGGCCTGGACATGAAATGTTTAACTCACTCCATCCCATCTTCTCCTTCCTAAAGAAGATGCCACCTCTGATAGACCAGAAGGAGCAGGAGATGTGTGGTTCCATGATGCCAGTTGATCCTTGTTTCACTGTAGCTCCCTGCCCTCACCTCTTCCACAGTGCAGTAGGTACCTCACAGGTCCACTGCCTCTGTGCTTTGCTGCACAGAGAGTAAAGGCCCAAGCTGCCTTCCACTGCTGTTCACAGGTCTTGCCATTGACTAGAGTGTGTGCTGGAGCATATCCTAATTTTAGAAACTAAATGATCTTTATAAACCTAAAAACTCCGAAGTAATGTGCTGCTCAATGGCTTTATATCCTCAGTGATACTTTCTTTAAGAATGACAAATCAGAAGTTTGAGAAAACAATTTTTCATTCTTCAGATACATTGGACTTTAGGAGTAAGATCTATATTTTCAGTTTGTGCACAAATCATCATCCCTTGCTTATTAAAGGATAACAAAAGTGGAACACTATAGGCTAAAAGCATGTAAGAGTCTAAATTTTAAGTAAATATATCTTCCCTACTTTGCATTTATTTTTTTAATATCTACAGAAGTGTTGCTGTGAATATTTCAGATTTAATTTTAACCTGAAAAATAAAGAAAACAAAGAAAACCGAAGAAAACCAAAAATTATATTGTCCTTGGTGAGGAAGGATATATCCCCTGTGTCCTGTGTGCCTGCAGCAGTTGTCCATGACTTTCCATTCCTTAGCATACCTGCAGGTATGTTCAATGTACTTTAGAGATGTTAGAGCAGAATTGTGTCAGTGAATTATGTACATCCATCTGCTCTGCATAAGGTTTAAGTGAGGGTTAAGGTTTAGATGTTAAGGCAGTGACCAAAAAGTCATCCCAGATATATGTGGACTTATAGTTGTGTGATGTGAGGACTGAAATAGCAAAATCCACCTTGGTTTAAATTTTATTTTCACCAAAAAATATTCTTCCATTGCTGTAATCCAGCTGATTTTTTGTGAGTGACACTAATTGGGGCAGAGTAAACTTAAATACTATGAGCAACTAGAAAAGAAATGGGGGAAATGGGTACAGTTTTTTAGGGAAATTAAGAGAATGCAGTATGTTACTAGCCTTCCTGACAGTCCTGTTGAGGCACATACTTTACATCCTGACTTAGTTTTATTCAGTCCCATAGGGATTCTTCATGAACCAGAAGTGGAAGCAAAAGAAGAAGAGTCAAGACCTCACTATTTTTTCCTTAGTCACTTGAAGTACCAGTTGCCCCATCCCAGTCCCTTTAGACCTAAAGGGAGTTTCACCAGTGAGGTTAACGGGAACAGGAGCTGGCTATTTTGGAATTGCTTCTGTCGCCCTCACTGCATTGTTGCCAAGAGTACAGAACATCCTTGCCTTCTGTTTTTCACTCCTTACTATTTCCTTAGAATACTTAGGCAGAGAGTGACTGTAAATGCTTAACCTTTGTCAATGGCAGACGTTCAACAGAGTTTGGCTGCCTCCCTCTATTTCCTTGTGGACACTGATTTAAGAGTCCATCCAAAACATTTGTTCAGAAGGATATGACTAACATGAGAATCTGTCACTGTGTAAACACACTGACCAAAAACTATTTGGCAGAGTTTTGGATCTGCTGGCTAACAACTGGCTATTTTCATTTGATTTAACAGCACTGGTTGTGATGATCTAATGTCTCTTAGTTTTTTTGTGGATAGCTCATCAGATTTTTTTTTCATTTTACAATGATTCAGCATAATAGTATGAGAGATAAAGAACATATAAAGAAAAGTACATATTTCAGTAAGTAATATAAAATTTCAGTTAGGACCACGTTAGGAATGATGTGCTGAGCTCACACCAGAAGAACAACGCCTGCATTTACTGGAAACATTGCAGAAAGAGTGAGTGAAGTCATTGAAAACAAATTGCCATTCCCCTCCTAAATAGGCTTGGGCTGGAAAATGGTCCTCTGGGTTGTGACCAGATTTAGCCTTAACAGCAAGTTTCTCCTACAGAAACTGAGTAAATTTACTTGGAAAACCAATCTGAAAAATATGGATGAGAATTTTTAAAAAGAGGAGTGATACATTAATATAACACAATCAAAAATATATCAAAAGCCATAAACTATTTTCCATCATTTGGGCAGTTTCAGAAGAGCGCATTCATCTATTAATGCTTTCATTTATGTATATATAGATGTGTATATATATTTACATAATGTTACACTGATCCAACTGTGTTAAAAGTTATGTGAAAAACATCTATATCAATCCCTAACTGAAATACACATTATTCACTATCAGGAGAACTATAAAGACTGTGAAGCCTTAATGATACAGATCCAAGTACATATCGATAAGCTTGAAGGGCATATGATTTGTATTAACTTGTGTACCTTCTACTGACATTGTTTTCAGAGTGTTGTAAAAGAGTACGAAAATATTGTGCAATAGTTGGTATGAACAAATTTGCTTTTGATTCTCCTACTACTAAAAAAACCTCCTACAACTAAAGAGGTTATGAACATGTTTGAGGACAAGATCTTTTCCTGCCCACTTGAGCAGTACCCAGCTTTTGTCTTAGCAAAAAGAGGAAAAATTCTCATTTCCCCACACACACTTGCCTCAGATCACCCCAACAGATCTGAGGAGATATGGAAAGTCAAATAATGTGGTCTGAGAACCACAGGAATGACAGACTTTTCCATGAGCTTTCCAAATCTAATAATAGCAAAGATAATTCTGTACATAGAACCATTACCATGGATAGTCCTCCTGGTACTCAGTACCTTCAGCTTTTCAATTTTTTAATCCTTCATTTTGTTCTTTGATAGCTGATGAAAACAATTCTGTGATATATACTTTCAGCTTAGGTTAGATCTTGCCCTGGCACTTTCACTTCTGTGCAGTACATTTCTTCTTCTCAATCTTTAATTTCACACTGACAAGCACTTTAGCTAGAAAGTGGTGAGATGCTATGATAGAATCATAGAAATTAGGAGTCATCAAATCCATCCCTGTGCCTTAGGGGAGGAGAAAGCAAAGAGATGACAGAAGACCAGAAGATAGCAATGCTATGCTGTACAAATATTTATCTTTACCAGCCAAGTAACTGCAACTGGAAGAAGTATATATGTTTTGTTTGTTTGTTGGTTTGGTTTTTTTTTTTGACAATTCACTCTAAAAATAAAAATCTGCTATATAGTTTTTTTTCTATGATTTCTTTAAAAATAGTTCACTTCAGTCTTTAATCCTTGCTTCCTGCATGGGTCATCAAGAGTACAGCTATAGCTTCTGGGCTCAATTGCCACTGAGAGTATGTAGACCCTTCCATGCCTAAGAAATTATTCCTTTAAATCTCTTTGTCCCTATCTTTCCTTGGTGGAGCTGGTCAAACCATTTAGTGACAATGAGTCTTCTTTGCCAATGTCGCCTTTTCATTATTTCTCCACTCACTGTATTGACAATAAAAGACAATAAAAAATATTTTCAAGATCTTGCCCTGCAGTGTTCTGGAGATGTGATAAACTTTCCATAGGTATGGACAGCTCTAAACTCATTCAAAGCAAGGGCCTTGTGAGTAGCTGGTAGATTTTGGATGTTTCCCGAGGCAAAAATGAAACAGAAGCATCTGGATATTCTGCATGCACACTGCAGTGGCAGTGAGCTGTCATTTGCAGACACTGGACATGCCTTTCCTCCTGTCTTTAACAGCACTTCCCAAAGAGGTGACTTTATCTCTCCCACCTCATTCCTCTTCCCTACCTGAGCAGGGAATGTTCTTACTCTCCCATCTGGAGGCTCTGCTGCTCCCTGGCACTGCAGACATACAGGCACAGCACTTCCACACCATGGCAGTTAACCTGGTTAGAGCAAGCTGGGGCCTGCCTTGAGAGCTTCTCCACCAAAAAGTCAGATGGGTGGTAAAGATTTCCAGTTTGGATGCAGTGATGAACAGCTGTGGGGAGTAAATGGAACAGCTGGAGCTAAAAGAGGATGTATGACTACATCCTGAGACAGTCAGTCAGTCTCAGACAGCTACGTAACAGGAGCAACTGAGCTGTGCTTATACAATTTCCAGGCACTTAAACAAAAGTATTACCCTAAAATCTGCCTCAGTCGCCATTAAAATACTAGAGCATCTTGCCATCTGTTCCCCAATTAGAAAACAAAGGTGTCTAATTAACATATCTTTATTTTTTGGTCTCAGATACCCATAAAAAGAGTAAAAGAAGACTTAGAAGCTGATTGTAGAGAGGAGCTCTAAATACACAGTTGCAAATACAAAATTACTCCATTAAAAATATATAAAGCTTAAAATTTCGCAAGACCTAGTCACAATGCCAAGAACAGCTCTAGTAAATCCTAACAGGCTTACAAATAAATCCAGATGAGCCTTTTTCAGAAAAACCCAAGAAACAAAATAATCAAGAACCCCATGAATGCAAAAACTGCAGCTGTAGAGGGTGAAGGATCCTTATTATACTCTGTTACCAGTTTATCTCAAGCTTTGGATGAACATATCTTGAATAAGTGTAACATCTGATAAACATTTATGTCATTTAATTTATTTATATTTGTGGGGGATTTTTTTTTATATTGCAGGCCATGTGTATGATTTTCAATAAAAGCAATAGGTTACTATGCTTCTAGTTCTATATTGAAGTATTTCTGAAGTCTGAAACATTTCTCCAACTGCCTCAGCTTCTATAGGCAGAGGCTGTAAACCAGCTGGTAACATTAGTCTGATACATCCCTTTAGAGAGGCTTACTTTCCAGCTGCCAATAATTTTTCTTATCTCTGATGAACTGGTGTTTAATACTCTAAATTATGTTTCAAATGTTTGTTTGTTTGTTTGTTTGTTTGCTTGTTTTTTTCTAAAGAGAAGCTAGTTTCATGAATGAAGTTGGGGAAAAAAACCAAAACCAAACCAAACAGACCAGACGTAGTTTGGTTGTGTTTTTGTTGAAGTTAAAGAAAAAAAAAGAAAGAAATAAAGGTAGAAAAGTTTTTTTCTGAAATTTCTAATGTTTCATGGTTCAGAGTAAGGTTTTGACTTTTCGAAACACTTAACACTTGTTTCATGGCCAGGCTTTGGCAGCACCCACGAGAGCAGCCCACATTTTCACTCAGTGCATTTGTTTATGTGTCAGTCTGCTACAAAGCAAATCTCTGCAAAACTCTCTGAAAAAGCTTCTGGTTCATCTGAGCTCTTCATAGGAAGGATGATAATCAGCTACCACTATCAGTTTCTGCTTTAAGCCTAGTGGCAGAGGCAAATCTCAAGTTTCCAACCCCCCAGTGATTTGTGTGGGTGTCAGCATTTCTCTGTGCAACAAAAGCCTACAAAGTCTATCCTTTTTCCTTATTTGATATTTAAAAACTTCGAAAATCACATACTTAGGAAATATGCAAAGGGCATATAGATGCAATTTCAAGGCATGTAATAAAAATTCAGATTTAAGGCTGTCTTAGTGATCTTAATTCAGCCCTATTATGCATATTGGTACAATAATTAAAAAAGTCTTTACACCCATTTTTTTCATGCCCAAGATTGTGTCACATTCGTTATATAAAATGTATATGCTCAGGACTATATTGCAAAAGAAGAATCCTTAGAAGAGATACAGACCAAAGGACTGGGACATGGAATAAGGAGGAGACATACAAAATATTAGCCACCTGACAGGGGTAGATGTTTCAAGCAATGGAAAGATATAAATAGAAGGCAAATAGGCATTATGTGCTAAAGACACATACCACTGTGCACAGACATATCTTGTTGCTCCTCTTCTTGATTTCTCTACATGGGAGGTGATTATACAGCAGATGTAATTGCTGTTTCCTGGTGACTGAGGCATTGGGTCTCCCACCCCATGTTTGCAGACACAAGTCTTTCAATTCAGCATTCACTTTCTGTTTCAGAAGGCACTTCAAAAGAACATTTACATTCAGAAGCATGATGAAACAAATAGGGACAGTTTTCCTTAGCATTATTTGTGTAAAATATTGCCACAGGGACAGAGAAATTACCTTATCATGAAATAATGTCTGAGATGGATTATATCACCCAGTTCTCTCCCTTTGGCAATGTTTTACTGATGCTCCCTTGAAAACCAGTTGGAATTTACATCTTCTATATGCATTCATATACACATATTATATTCAATTGTCTGTCTTTAACACAAAATATGTTTTTTAAACCTGTAAAATTATGGATATAATTTTGTATCTGCACTTAGCTGGTGTAATTTAGGTCCCTGGAACAGGTAGCTAGACTGCACCCTAAATTACTGATGTTTAAGATACATTAGGTGAAAAAATACCTCATTGATGTCACAGCATCTATTTCATATATTATGGAAAGCAGAACATACTCTCCTGTATTGTTTTATACCAAGCAGAAATAAAAATATCATTCTTGGTAATAAAATTTCAGTGATGCTACATTCTCTGTGTCCCAGCCCAACAATGTCACAAAATAGGTACCTCTTGCCCCCTATGGTTCCTACAAAAAATTAAATCTCTTCATGATGTAAAGCAGGAACTTCCAAGAACCACATTGTGCTTTGTGTTTCCCCTAATGGAAAGGAGATATCAGGAGCAAAAGAAACTTAATTGAGCACTCTGCTTTCTTGATTGTTCTTGGGTACCAGAGTTGCCCTTTTTGTGTGTGGATAACCAGGCAGAACATTCCTGAGGCTGTTGTAATTTATGCAAGTTATTGGACTGACATCTGGCTGTCTCTAGACTTCAGGGGAAGATATAAGTGGCCTAAAGCCAGTTTTGCATGTTCTAGTGATGAGAGCAGCTCAGAAAAATCAGAAAATCTGACACTTAAGTATACAAATTATAATAATAAAAATATTTTGGGGCAGAGGAATAAATAGATGCCAAGCTGGGCAAATGTGGTGGCCCAGTAGTGATGCACATTAAAAACCCCATCTGCTGGAGACTTTGCAAGCCTTTAAGACTTGCACTCTTGGGTTCGTAGATTTTTAATAAAATACATAGATCATCAGGGCAAGATTAGGGACTGATAACTCAACTGTGACTTGTATTTTGATTTCTTTTTAAAGCCTGGCACTTCCAAATACTAACAGTAAGGTTTCTGTTTTCTTTCTTAAGTCTGCTTTACTTTACTGTTTGGATTATAAAACAGAGATGAAAAGGGACTGGTGGGATAGTCCTGTGCTCCTACCTCCATCTTTCTGTGTGCTGACATTTCAGGATAAACTGTCTTTCCAGAAAACTGCAACAAGAAACGTTGCAGTTAGAATATGCTGATTTTTGATGTTCACTAAATGCACAGAAGGTATGTTGTATGGAATTCCTTCCATCTCAAAAACTCTCTTTTTTGGCCATTGACACATGCCACTAACATAACTTACACATATTTTGTGGTTTTGCTCTGTGAAGGAAGTATTAAGCTTTGAGACACTGTAATAAATTTGTTTGGTTTTGATAGAGATTGGCTGCCTGAATGCTACCATTTTTATCAGCTATAAATTGCTCCGCAAGCGGTAGGACGAGTGACCTTTCATAGTCAATTTTGACTTAAACCGCATAAATAATTTGCAATGATTCTTTCAAGAGATGTCAGTTCTTTCTCCTGTGTAAATTTTTCTGAAAACACATTTTCTAATGAATTGCATCATTCTCTCTCTGGAGAGTGTTCACAAATAATACCCTGAAAATGCTTGAAATTTTAGGCAGACTGGTTACCAATTTACCCATGTGGTGTTTTTTCTGGTCGCTATAGGATGGCCAGGTGCAGCAGTACAAAGCAAGTCTATGTCTGAAATGCAATATTAATGTCACTGCCAGAGATTTTTGGACCAGCCTGTGGATCCTGGTTATCCTGTACTAACAAACCACTCACAAATAGAGACAACACAGTGACAACATTTTACGATTTCAGCTTGGGCCTATCAACCCTTTCTGGGGACAGAGGGAACCACTCTGGGCTTCTGCGTTGTGGGAAACTATACAATCACTGAGAAAACAATGTGAACCCCATTTTTCTGAAAAGGACCCAAACTGCACAATGATTGAATGGTCAAGACTACAACAAGGTCATGATAAGGGCTGGACTTAATCCTAAATTCTAATCCAGTATTGGAAAACTGTGTTCTCCTTTAACTTAAACAAAGGTTATTGGAAATATCCTTTCAATTAATATTGGTGAGACTGAGCCAGCTTTTGCTGCCATTCAGTTTTGTTTCCTAATCTTTCTATTTTCTCCTTTCTGTAGTGTCTGTCATAGACTTTTCCTATCCTGGGGTGAAAATAATTGAGCAGTTAGCAGAAGTATCAATATCAGAGTTAACCTCTTTTCTGTGGTAAAATGGCATTGTGTTAATCTCCCTAAAAGAGAGTCACTTCCCTCAGAGTGTCTGAGGATGGTGTTTAGTTAGATATATTCTCAGTGACCCTCTGAGGACCTTTGAGGCATACTGGCCATGTCACTTAGAGGTGAAAGAGAAAATGTTTTCAAATAGAAAAAAGAGGGAATTTCTCTTATTTAATTTTCTTAATTCTTTCTAAAACTGAATGGAAACCAAAGCTATTCCCTGAAATTAAATTCTGAAAAAATTCTATGTTCTAACCTAGACACTGCTAGTTACCAGGTATCAACCTGAGAAATACCATTGGTGAGTGGTACCTGCCCTACTGACAGCTAACCCCAGAGAGCAGTTTTCCTCACTGTGGAAGAAGCATAGATAAGTCTCTTAAGGTAGATAAAGTACATAAAAGACTTAAAACCAGTCTACCACCTCTCTGTTGTGCTGCTGGTATGTTTAAGCTCAATCTCCGTACTCCTGGATCAGTACAGTCCACTTTTCTGTCTGTAGTGAAAGACTCTCCCTATAGACTTGTCCTGGAACTGTACTGTCCTCACAATTTGTGGAGATGATAAAGCCTGATTTTGACAATTCTGCTCTGCCCTTCTACACCTTTGAGTGGCACAGATAGTTACTGCTCCTGGCCTGCTTCCACAGAGCTGACGCAGTTGGGTCTGGGATTGGTCTTTTTGTATGACATTAGAAAAGGAGCCCTTTGTATCTGCTCTGCTGAGAGGTGTAAAAACATCATCATCATTCTTACAACAAATATTTTTTTTTCCTCTGAGCCTGCTTGGATAACCTTGTACTGAGTAGTTTACTACAGCTTTTCATGTGGATGTCACTCTCACAAAAACGAGGGTTGAATAGGAAGACGATTATTTATGCACCTATGTACATCAATCTCTCCCCATGAGAAGACAGGACTTTTCCTGCCCAGTATCTCAGTCAGTGCTTATAAGACTGGCATTATGCCTGCCATTGTTGAAGGGTTAACCTGACTATGAGATTCATCCTTCGTGTCACACAGCACTGCTAAATATATCTGTTATTTGAGCTCATTAGATTTGTCAAATGTCTAGATGTTTCCCTGACTCCTAGCTCTACAACATGCCTTTGTCCCAGATGACTCATTGATTCATGCAGTCTTTTCAGCTACATCAGTGTTTTTCATTATTTACTGACCATCAAGCTTTTTTTTTAAATTTTGCTCCCTTCCTTCCCCTGCATCATTGTCCTAGAGAAAAAATCCAGTTTTACCCAAAACTGAAATTACAAAGAGACAAATAAAATAACACAACAGTGGCTGGTTGCACAGTTTTTAAGAAGCAGGGTGCTTTACAGACCCACACAATGGCAGTGTCATATAGAAAAGCCAAGTGGGCTCCTTTTTGGGTGGTGGGGTGACTTTACTTCAGAGTAAGAAAAACAGCTGTGAGGTTTTCCAAAGTCACTGTCAGAATTATGTTTTCACAAAGAAGAAAGAGAGAGAAAAAGAGACTAACAGAGAAAATATGCAAAGACACCACTTAAAGAACAGGTGTTTCATGACAGGTCAGAACAGAGTTAACCCAGCAGAAAAAGAACTATGACAAGACATAACATCAGCATAGAAAGTCTTCAATATTTTTCCAATCACAATCATTGTTCTGCTTAACTGATGCTAGCAAACAACCCTGCTGCAACCTTTTAGGTATAGAGGATCAATGAACAATTAATGGTGCCACTGGATACACTGTGATGCACAAAATAACTTTTACTATATTCCCAGAATGGCTGTAACTCCTGCTTCCCTTAGTGCTGGGATCAGGAGTTCTCTATTCTGTTTATCTCTGTAAAGCAGAATAAAAACTTGGATCAGATCTTGATATCAGCATTTGAGGTCATTGTGAACTGAAAGAACCAAGGGCACACCCAGTGTTAAAAGAAACATATTGATTTGGTCTCTGAATATTTTTTTTTGTCCAGCATGATGCACATGCTAAGCAAATCAGGAATGACTAATGGGGTTAAATGTGATCATCACCATATCAAATATCGGCTCAGAGCTGCCCTTTCTGCATTAATCAGATTTCACAGTATTAGGAGTAGAATTTGTTTTAATTTTGTCTTTATCCCTTGAGATACATACCTGAGTTAGACATGACAGTTGGAGTCATGAGGTTGAATCCTGTGTCTCACAATCTAAATTTGGTGCTTTAGCCACTGTCTAAGAGTAATATGAGGTAGCTGTAAGTACCAGCCACTTCATGTCTATGAATCTATCATTATTTCCAGAGAAATGAAAAGCTAAATACTTGCTCATTTCTTGTTGACAAGATTGATCATTTAGAAAGTAACTAGATGCATCAAGCAACACACAGCCAAGAGAGACATGGACCTGAGTTAAAACCACTTCACAACTCTGGATTTTGGGCTGACCCAGGAATAGAGCCAAAATTTAAGCAGACAAGCATGCCATAATAATTACCATTTTCCAGGCATGTGCTATTAGCAGCTCACAGTCAGCAACAGCCCAGTGTCTCCCTGCTGCTCTGTACTTAATGGAGATTTCCCCACTGCCATCACAGCCAGCACATATGAGGAGGACAAGATAAGGAAATAGGGGTCAGCTTAGGAGGCGAGGGTCTGTGCAAGTATATGCCAGATCTCTAAAGATGCAGGCCATGATGTGTACTAGGCACAGATTTTCATCCGTTTTCTACTGATCCTGACTGCTGATGAAGTTGTTCCTTAATGCTGAAAATGAGGCTGCAAAAGGACAGCTCAAATTCATTGTTGTCTTGGCCATGCAGTTTTGAGCACATCTCAGCCCTAACAGTACTCTCCTCTCTGACAAAGAGAGGAGGATACTGTGCTGCTGCAAGTTTGGGAGGGCAATAGTTAATCCTATGGTCACAATTTCTCTAAAATCAGTTGACTTCTGCTATGTCTGAAATGCTATTTTAGTGCTTTAAACTTCAGGCGAACTTCCAGCACAGAAACTCCTATATCCCAGGAGGCTGATTTAAGTGCATATATGTTTAAAGCCTGGAGAAATGGCATTTAGTTCACTGTGCCCTGGATCTATTGCATAAAGGATTAGGGATTTTATCCTCAAAACTGCTACTGCTCTTCACCCATAAGCAAACTTTTTTGACTTTGGTGAATTTATCTTTGTCTAACAAATGTGTTGCTTTCTGGAGAAATGACAAAATGGTAAAATATTTAGCACAGACTATAGATGTATGGAGTATTACTCAGTCTTCCCTCAGCTCATTCTCAGGATCTCATCCAATTAAAAAAATAACTAGAGTATCTTCAAAAAAGCCTTCATAAAAGTATCTTCAAAAGGTGACCCTGAGATCTAAATTAAATTAACTCCCAACAGCTATCTAGGTTTATGTCTGGCTCAGACTTCCACTGTGATGTAAATTCTTAAATATTTTAATTACAACTGAGAAGCAGGATCCTAAGTCACTTAGTTTCTTCTGAAAATTTTATCTGGGCACTGATCAGAGTTTAATCTAAATTATCAGTCTGCACATACATCCTTAAGTGGGCAGTGTTTCGCAGTTCAACTACTTTTTTTCCATAAAAAACCAAAAGAACTGACAGATCGATTCAACAAGGGAAAAAAACCCCAGCTGCATCTCTTCTGGGTGGTGAACAAAAAACTGGCACCAAGGATCCCTAAGGATTCCCAAATCTGCTGGCATTATACTGAAGGATGGAGTAGCTGGTGTCACAGTCTCTGGAATCCAGCTGCCTTCTGGCAAGATTGGTTTAATATTGCTATTGGAAAATTTTTCTCTGTGATCAATATCTCTTTGCTGCTCACTTCTAACCTGGCACTTTGAGCTTAGCTTGCTAATACTCAAGGAACTTCTTGTCATGCATGGGGAAATTCTGTGTTGTGCCTTTATGAGAATGATGCAGCACTTGGGTGAATGAAGTTTCTCCCCAGTGTCAGAATCATCAGTGTCTGGGAAAAAGCAGCATGGGGCTGTCAGCTCTCCTGAAAAATATTTTATCACTGGCCAAACTTGATAGTAGAAACAAAAGTACTTTACTCCTTTTAATCTTGATTACAGTGTAGCATATATTTTATATCTCTTCCTCTCTGTAGGACTCCTTTAGCATAAATTAGCATAAGACTGATGAACATAAAGGGATGCAGCTTCCCACTACTACATATTAATCTCATAGAATAACAAATTAACACGTTGGTGTATTACAGTTTTTTTTAGAGATGGAATTCCTATCTCCATGAGTTTGGAAACGAGGTACCTTCTGATGGCTGGGATATGAGAGAAACTTCTGAATTTCCCATTCAGTGCATGTATGTGCTCTAGTTCTTGGTTGTAATTAACCAAAAGCACTTATGTCATATTTAGAAGGGTTTATGCATGTGTTTCTCTAATGTGCACCAAAGGTGGTTCTTTCCATGACACTCTGGTTTTAAATGCAAATAAAGAAACAGTGGATCCACAAAAGGACAATATACAATTTATATTCCTAAAGAATCTATGGTGTTTTACATATGGGTAATAAGAGATATTTTCTTATCCTGAAGAGCTATAGGGCCTAACTGTAAAGGGAAAAATAATTTTCTATATGGTGAAGTGACCTAAAGAAAATGTGACTCTTCCAGTGTCACCAACAAAAAATCTGGGACGGAGACAGGCACAGCATCAACCTCAAGGAAAGTCCTCCTTGTGAATTTCTTTTGTGTGTCACGTCTTTCCAACCACTTTTCAGGAGATATATTTAGACTCTTTCACCTCCTTTTTCATCATCTGTTTCTGGCAAAACTCCATCTTGCTGCCCATTTCTTTAACAAGAGCATAAGGATGGCCACACTGGGACAAGGCTGAGGCCCATCCACAGGGAATGCTGGTAGAGGGATGGCTCTTTAGTATCAGATATACTATGCTCTTTTATGAAATGTGGTGGATTTCAATGAGGAATAGCTGTTCTATGCATAGAACACTAACCCTAATCTGCAGAATTTTTTGGAGACCAGATAGAAGAAAGGTACTGCTTGAATGTTCTATGCAGAAATAAATGTCAGGGTGGCTAAAAAGGGGAGGGAAGTGAGGAAAAAAAAGATGAAAAAAAAGTTTATATTTTTGAAAGGAGCTATTTTGGGAACTGTTTTGGCACATTTCCCAGTTTCTTGTCCTGAGTCTGTGGCAGTCAGTTTAATTAGTTTTTCTCTGTACAACTTCTGAAACACTGCAATTGTGATTTGTGCCTGGTAGGTCATTAATTTTCTTCCTGCCCATTTTAATGCACAGCCTCCTCAGAGCTGGCAAAAACAGGCTCTGGCACATGATTCATATTGATTGATGGTCGTCTTTCATCTGACGTAACAGGTGAGAAAAAAAAAAAGGACATGGACACAGGAAATACTATAGGAATTTCTGAGTGAAAGACAATTAAAATTATAGTGAAAAGATTATCCTTCAGTTCTGCATTAACCATCAGCAAAGCCTCATTGTGGCAGATGTTCTACACTACCATATTTTGTCTCAAAAAGAGCTTAGCTTCCATCATCATCAGAATTTGGATGCCACTTCCCACTAAAATCAATTTTCAAAAATCACATCAGTAGGTGTGATGTGTACGAATGACTTTGAGAATTTGGGTCATACAGTCTAAAAATAAGGCAGGCAAAGGGCTGGGTGGGCAGCCCTGAGAAGTGGACTGTTTTGCTCCTCATAGAGGTAACTTGTGAGCTAGAGCAAACAGCTTTTCAAGTCCTACTACAGAATTACATCTTTTTTTATTGTTCCTTTGGAGAGAGGGAAATTGCCTTTTCTTTGCTGGACTCTCAGGCTGTCCCTGTGGTGAGTAAAATTACCTCTCTAAGGTTCCCAGCTGATCTGCCTGGCTGGACTTTGCACCAAGATTTAAGGTACATGCTCTGCATAGGACACAACATCAGCATTGTAAGAGGGCACCTCACAAGTTCATGAGACATCTTTCTTTCTAAATGTCTTAGAAATGAGATATCAGTGGTGAAGCTTAAACTCTGAGTCAAACTATTAGTTACCATTTCCTACCCAGGTGAATCCATTTCTTTTCCCAGTTCATCCTTCCTTGGATCTGTGCACCTGGGGGTTCTATTGCAGGCTGTTATTGCCAATAAAATGTGTGCTGATTCTCAGGTTGCCCTTATTTTCCCTTCTTTCAGCTCATTCCTGTGAGATCTTGCTTATCTTTTTTACTGCAGGCATGTATGAGCCATCCAAGTCCTGCTAATGACAAGCAAGAAATTGCATACTTTGGTCGTATAAAACCAATGAAAAATGTAAAAGAATT
Organism: Phainopepla nitens; assembly: GCA_013400175.1. Classification (NCBI taxonomy): domain Eukaryota; kingdom Metazoa; phylum Chordata; class Aves; order Passeriformes; family Bombycillidae; genus Phainopepla; species Phainopepla nitens. The sequence goes on from VXBQ01003604.1 coordinate 551,253, forward strand.
AAACTTATCCCTAGACACCAACATATTTATCCTTCTAGCTGAGGCCTCCTTTATCAGAACAGCATGGAAACAAATTCTCATTATGCTGATGGAAGTCAGATTCTGTTTCCATGTAAGCCATGTGGAGCAGCCAGCCCCTTTCTTTTGATGCCATATGTTTTCATGATCAGTGATTTGCTTTGGTTTGCTTTCATTTACCTCCTAGAAATATGAGAGTCAGGGGAAATGGTAGGTGCTGTATTTGTTTCTGCTTTGTTGATAGCTATGTATATTATTCAAATCCATGTATTTATTCCCAGAGGAGAAATGTCATTAAGGTGTTGTTAATGCTGACAATATATCACTCCTTAGAGTTAGGTGATTTATTTTTTTTTTATTATTATTATTATTATAAAAGAAGCCAGTCCTTTGGAATATTATATGCTTGGGAAACTCTCAGTTACTTGTTTAAAATGAAATTTGTCCATAGGTTAATATAGCTGTGCACTTTTTATCTCTGAAACAGAGACTCCTTTGTCTTTCTCATACACTTGTCTGCCAAGGACATGGATCACAACAGGATATTCAGTCTTATTGGGGTGGTGAAGAAGTAGAAAATCTGACTGCTTTCAAAGACCCAAGAATAAAACTTAGCTGGATGAACACCAATTTCTTCCAGGTATAAACTGATATATATATCATTTCCACAAACAGAGCTCTTTGTGACTTACTTGAAAGAAAACTATAATTATATACCAATGGGACATATTTATTTAATTTATTTAAGTCTGGGCAACAAAAATGTCTCAAGTCCATCTCAGCTCATTACTTTAGGGTCTGAGCAATGGGCATTTTGATACTTTTATAACACCTTTGGAGAAGGGAAAGGGCTCATTGCTCTTTTTATAGGTGAAAAACTGAGGCAGAAAAAGCAACTAGGATCATGTTCATGGTCACCAACAGGAAAAGGTTCGGCAGAACCCAGAGTGGAAGCCAAATTCTAGCACCATAGCAAAGGTGCTGTCTTACCCATCTGAGCAGCTGACATTTGAAATACCCTTCATATTAGGAGTTGCCCATGCTCAGCTGCAAGTCTATGCCCTGGGATTCAAGCCAATCTGCAGAACTAAAATTTCCTTGTATCCAGGTTTTATTTGAGTTTGCCCATTCCCTGCCCTAGCCCTGTCAGTTTCAAGAGAAATCTCTCTGCCTAAACTATCCTCTCCTTGACTTTAAGTGAACACTTTGCCTGCCAGACATTGATCTTTGATCGGTATTTCCTTGCCAGCCCTTCAAAATCGTTGCTGTCACCGTGGCATCTTATTTCCATATTGTGTCTGAGAGAGACAGCAATTATTTCCCACTGGAACTGACTTCATTGTCACTACACTGATTAATCAGCAAAGGTTACTATAAGGGAAAGTATCAGTCTCCCTTTTCCATTGGAGCAGGAAAATGCCAGATATTAGCGGCACAGTGCCTTGGGGATGGCTGCATTAGTTTTCCAATGAAAGGCACTGCGCAAGTCGAACCTCCCATCCCCCATGCCTCCCTCCCACTCCTCTCTTCCTAAAACACACACTGAGGTTTAGTATAAAGTTAATTCTATAACCCAGGGTGCTTTTTTTTTTTTAATGCTACTGACCTTCCATTTCCTTGTCAGTCGACACCAAGCAATTCCCCAGATGGAGAGAAAGATTTCCACTTTGAATATCCCTGAAACACATTTAGAGCCAAAGGCTTTATCATGGGAATAAAAGCACTGAGGTTCTCACAGCTGGGAAGATTTATACAGCTGAGCCTTGCCAGCTTAAATGCCTACAGACAGAAACAGCTGAGCTATGTATTATTTCTTTTCCTCCAACTTGCAAGGGAGATGAAAAGCGCAGAGGCAGCCGGCAGATAGCTGTGACTGACAAGGGAGGGGCAGAGCTGTCTGGCCATAGCTGCTGCAGTGGCATTTTTAGCAAATTATTTCGGCTCCAGAGGTGAGGGGGCTGGGGCTGACATGACTGCCCCAGCCAAGAGGAGCTGCCCTTTCAGTTACAACACTCCAGAATGTGCCAGGGAGTCTTAAGCATCAGTCAGGGAGGCAGGGAGCTGACGCCTGCCAATGAGCCCCAGGGGAAAGGTGTTCAGAGGAAGATGCACTGAGCTGACTGCTTTGTACAGCAGAATTGCTGTTTGCTGTCTGTGTAAAAACAGAAGCCAAGCTGTCTCTGCTTTTCTCACCATATCAGCAGCAGTATTTCGTTCTTCAAAAAGTGAGGGCAGACCTTAAAGACTGTCTCCCATGAAACAGTCATTCAATGGCTATGCTTTCCCTGAAGAAAAACAGGAAAGGAGATTCTCAGAGGCTCAGCTTGCTGTCCATCCACACATGCTTACCTGACTGGAGTGACCTGCAGACTCCTCTGGCCAGAGGAGGGCAGATCAGCCCTGAGCTCAACAGCCACGACAACATGAGCAGGTCTGTGCCCCTGAGCATCCATCCCCTGCCTCTAACATGATCCTGTTGCCCTGCATCTGCACTGCCTCTGCTGTCAGTTGTCCCTCATGTCACCTAAAGCCTGGAGATGTGGGCTGCACTCTGCAGTGTGCATGGCTCCATCACATCTCACAGCCCTCAGCCATGACTCTAATTCAACCACATCCAGGTTCCTGCCTGCCAGAGAGGGGCAAGAGGTGTAAGAACAGGTAGAGGTCAATCTGTATGGGATCCTGTGTCCACCCCACAGGGAAGATGAAAGACTTTCTGAGTCCATGTACCCATGCTGTGCTCCTGACTTTCCCACCTGGACAGCCGGTGGTCCAGCAGTGCGTTATGTCTCTCCGAGTTCCCAGGCAGGCTTGACATCCAGCATCCCTTCAAGAAAATGTTAACTATGAGCCTGAGGCCATCTTTTCCTTATTATAAAACCGAAACCAAATTACTTAGATTTTAGGAATGCCTGTGAGCTGCTTTCAAAATGGTGAGAATGGTCCCCATACTTGTAAATCATTGGAAAAAGAGAGCTGCATTTTCTAAATGCTGCCAGTAAATCAGCTTGGGAGGGAGAAAAGAATTCAACAAACCTGGATATTGATTAGAAATGTCTTTTAGCAATAGGGAGGAAAACGGAATATCCTAAAATTAAGGGGTCTGTAAAACAATTTAAAAGATTGTATTGTCAGTAATAATGTATCTAGTGAGTGAAGTGCTCAGAAATAATCAATGTCTGTGCTTGTCCAGCCTGAGGGACTTGATAGGGGGTCTAATTTACAATACCAGTGAAAAATCTACCCTTTGAACACCAGGTTACTGTGAATACTCAAAAATCACTCATTCTGCAAAACTTATGTCATCACGCTTGCCTGTCAATATCCAATTGTTGTCTTATTCTCAACTGTAATTTTTCTTGAGATATGGACTTCGAACAAAAGTCTAACAGCTGTTAGTCATCTTACTTAACACAAGAGCTACCCCTCAGGGTCAAAACAAAAGTCCATTTACCTTAATAACCCATTGCTCACAATGACTGTAAATAAGAAAAGAATGGGGTCATCGGGACTAGACACTAGATTTAAAGGCTTTTCATCAATTCATATCTTGTGAATTTATATAGAGCATAGAGATGCTTTATGTTTGTCTGTAGCCTTCTGCTAGCTCTCTGCTTAAATTTTGACTGCCCTTGAGCACTGGAGGGATATTTTATCGGGCATTGCACTCAGCATTTCCCAGATCTTTGCCATGACTGAGTAAAGCTAAAGTACAATCCTTGGCCATGCAGATATGATTTCTATCTATACTGTTTGGCATATGTTCTGGGTCTGCCATTTTTTCCCTCTCATTCAGTCTTATGAGACTTTCCCATAACTTCCCAGCTCTTTCAGGTTTCATTACATTACTTCATTTGCAGTCTTTGCCACATATCTCCTCACCCTCTTTTTCTACTGCTTATGTGCTTTAAGAGCATGGATGTCTGTGGATTTCCTCTGTGAGCTCCCTTGAGTTGTATAAATTTAACATTGATCTGTAAGTTTTCCTTTCCATCTTTTAAGTTGATTTAAATTGTGATGATGATTTGTTCCTCTGTCCTGTGAAAAATTTACCTTTTTTCTAAAACTGTACTGAAGGGCCTCATGAAAAGCTCTTCTAAAATAAACTTCATTATTTTATTGGAAGCATCTTTTCCACTATGAGCTTGGTGGCTCTGTCCTACCCACATCTACTCATTCAATTCTACTTGTTGTTTCTACTGATTTGACTGTGAATCATGACAAAATTTATCCCTGAACCTTTTTAAAGGTGACTGTCACATTTCCTATCTTTCCTAACTTTGACAACAGAGGTTATTTACGCAAAATGAAGCATACTGCAGCTCAGCAATTTCACAACTGAATTCCTGAAAACTCATGAATGAATGCTGTCAAGACCCAGGGTCTCATCTCTTCTATTTCATTCAATTGTCCTAAAAATTCTTCCAGCAAAGATTCAATATCAGACTGTCCCTCAGCTTTACATTCAGCAAAATATCTCATATATGAGTACACAGGGCAGTAGCACAATTATCTGCAATGGACATAGCTTCAAGTTCTCACTCTCTGAGTTATTGTAGCATACAGATGTTTTGGAGGACAACATGGATTAAAGTTAGTAAAAACCACAGAATAATACAGAATAATTTTTTTGTTGTCACGTGCATGTGATGGCCTAGAGAAGAGTTTTGTTCCTTCCTTTTCACCCTCAGTCATGACAGCTGACTAATGTTTTCATCCACAAACTCTTCTCAAGGTCCTCAGGCTCCAATGACCTCCCTCTTCACTGCAAGGACAAGCCCTGTCCTTCACCTTTCCTGAAGTCACCAGGAGGCAGATTTTACACCATGGAGGCACAGCCAAAGTGCAGATAACAGCTGGTTATTCAGCAATCCCAGTTTTGGAAATTGGCACACTCCAAATTGTGATAGCCAAGAAAATGAGAGCAGCTGTCCTCTGGCACTAGTGTTTTCATATGTTCCAGTAGAATCAAGGTAAGTCTGAAGGGGACCATAGGAGAGACTGTTTAGGGATGGGGATAAAGCACAGCCCTCTCTCAGCGCAGCAACCTGGGCAGGGTAAAGTGATGACTCAGTTTAGGGCTTGGGAGTGGAAAGAGCCAACAGTGCAGTGAAAAGGGGGAGGAAAGGGAAAGGAAAAGCTACAGACTTATAATCCCTCCTTTGGGTGAAAAATTGGAAAACTCATCTCTGCTGTATGTTATTCTGCATTTTTTATGTCTTGTGAGTGCCTGAACCTCCCAGTGCAAAGCAGTCTAACTCCTGAATGCATTTCCCTCTGTCTTCAGAAATTCCAGCCCTGGAAAGACAAGATCTACTCCCCTGAAGAATACCATCACATAGGTACCAGGTGTATTTTCGTACTCTCTTTGGAGAGTTTTGCTGCCTTGCAAACTCCAGCTACATATCCTTGGCTAGTCAAGCTTTCCTGACTTGCACCAGCCCAGGGTCTAGCCTGAAATGCAAAAATGCGCTATGCTAATCCTATGTGACCTCCAGTGGTCTCTTTGGCTTTGTGGCAGGCTTTCCCTGCTTCTCCAGACACTAAATAAGGAGGCAGAAAAATGGCAGAACTAAACTAAAAGGAGAAGCATGACTGAAAAGCCTATACTTGTAAAAAAAAAGTCAAATTCATAAACTTGCTGTCTCAGCTATAGACTTCAAAGGCTAATGACACTTTTAGTGATCATAAAACATATGATTTCTATTAAACATTTGGAAAGTGGTAAAGATGACTGAATTAAGTTGTGGAAGCATTGAAAATTAGAAGGCATCTTAGTTAATATTCAAAGGATTTGGGAAATGTAGTTTTGTTTATGAATAATGAACAATATCTATCATTATATGGTGTTCATAAATGATGCAGATGCAAGGAAAAATGTTGAGGTTCTGAGTCTTTGGCCCTTGAATAAAATTAACTTGAAAGATCATTAACTGCTTATAGCTGAGAATTTGCTCAGGAAAAATACCCAGCTCTGGAACACTATGACACTTTGCGTCTATGATGCAGCAGTAATTAGATATATACACACTCTGTTGTAGTTTCTGTGTGGTACCTCATCTATGGGTTTGCTTTAATTGTAGATATAACAGCGATCTTCACTTGGGCTTTCTGTCTGCTTCTTATTTCTCAAAGAGAGAATTCTCTCCAGAGTTAAATGACATTTTATCTTACACTCCTCTTTAGGGAGCTAGGGATGGGTGAGTAGGTGGAAGAAGGAAGTAATGACTTCAGGTTACTCCTTCACTTTGTAGTAAGGATACAGTAATCAAAAGTTCTTAGCATCTTTCAATATCTTCACGAACCTTCAGCAGGGTCAGAAGCCAAACTTTGGCTCCATTAGCAGAGTCCACTGCTGTATGGAGGACCAGCAGGGCGAGAATGGAGGTCGGCACTAGCAACTGCTAATTTGGGAAGGCACTGCAGTGTGACCACCCAGCTCCAAAGCTGGGTGCACTGGCTCTGCTATAAGGGTATATTAGGTACCTTATATAGTTATAAGGTATATTATGCACCGTATTCTGCCCATTCTGACTATGGGCAGGACTCATGGACGTCCAGAGATCAGCTGAGATTTATCAGATGTATTGCCTGTGCTGGTGATGTTAATGTGAGAACCTCAAGCATCACTCCTCAACATCACGGAGCTAATGAGGATCACCCTATGGTAGTCTGGAGCTGAAAATTTCAGCAAGAGTAAGATTACAGATAGAACAAGGAGTGGGAAAACATGCAGAAATATTTTCTCAGACTGAGAATATAGGAAATAAGTGCTTGTGAAATTTTTTTTATATGGGATTGTTGGCAGCTGCACATTTTGATTTTACTTAGTGCTGCAAAGGGATTCTGTCTGAATCCCTTATAGGTCTGAAGCTTAATGTTAAAGTATCTTGACTCCAGGACATAAGACAAAGAATGTCATTGTTTATTCTTTGATGTTCTAAAGCATCTTATTCTTCAGGGATCTCAGCATGCTGTGCAAATATTAATTAAAGTCCATAGTACTCCCAAATAAGTTGCTATTATTCCCAGTTGATTGATGGAGAAGCTGAGATGAAGAGAGATTATACTGTGCATTTTCCAATGTGGGAGTATGTGAAATTAGACCCATGAAATTCATGGTTCAGCAATTGAAGGAAGCAATATGATATTTTTCACATATACTGAAAAACCTCTATGTTCCACTGAAACAACACTAAAAATTTGTTTTTTGAGACCTTGGTGTTGCATTATGTAGAAAACTTGAAGGACTTTTTGAGGTGCAGGAAAGCTTGTCTGTGTGGCCATCTTCAGCAGATGCCCCCATGGCATGAAATTCAGCTCTAGATCCAAATATGCCCATGAATCTTAGTTATTTGGATTTTTTCTTTTTCAGTCAAAGATATTTAAAAAGAAAAGCAAAACTCAAAGCAATACAGGCAAAGCTGAACCCATGAAGCCAGCAGGTACTATCAGGCAAAGCATGAACCCAAACCAGCTGCTGCAAGTAGAATCAAAAATTGCACTGGTGAGCACGGTAAATCGAGTCACATATCTTCATATTTTAGAGTGGAAGAAATTAACAGGATAGGTTTTGGTCTCACTCCATCTGTCATATCTAAGAAGTATTTTTAAAAGCTTCAGTGAAGATTGATGACCAGTTTTTGTCTATTTATTTTTACACAGTGTAAATTTTCTTAAATGAGTAAGAAAAACCTTCTCAAACCTTCTCAAATCAGATTTAATCCTGATCTCTGAAGAAACAGGCTTTAGGAGCTCCATCTTCCTCTCCATCAGATGTATGCACAGATACAACTTCCTCCCTTTCCTCTGGTTCCCTTCTCAAGGAGAGAGATTCCTGGCTGATGGAGCTCAGTATAACTCAATCCATCTAAAATCAAAGTAAAGTTTGAAATAAACTATATTTGAGCTGATTGCTATTTTGTATTTTGCTTTTTCATTGGACTCCAGAATTCCTGCCTTGCAGCATCCCAGACTTGGGCCCGTCAGAATGTTCCTGGAGCCCTGGCTCAATCTGGGGCTTTGAGAGGGAGGTGGATCAACACAGAGTGGACTTGCTCCAGCTCTCAACCCAAAGTTTCACAGGTTTTGCCCAATTAGTCTGGGGAGATGCAACAGCCCCATCTCCCAAAGCAAGCTGTATGCTACAGACCATGGAGCCAGTGGACCTCTACATGCAATTAGGGCATTTTGATGGCTCAGAGGCAGCAGAATGGGACTTCCTAGTTGCTGCTTTCTGATTGTAAAAAACATAGCTCCCACTATAAGTGGGAATATTTAGAATAAACTGATAATTTAGAATAAGCTGGCACAGAGAAACATTCAGGATCTGAAAAGAAACCTAACTCATATTTACAAGTGCTATTGCAGTCAGCTGAACAAATAAAAAAAAATCTGTTTAAGCTTAATAAACAGGATATAACTTGTTAAGCCTTAAAAAAATACCTAAGCAAGCCAGTCTTTTGAATTCTATTTCTGTCTTAGCTACTGTCTTGCTTTCTGACCTTGGCATGAAATTTCCCTCCCTTGTCTCTCTGTTCTGCCTCCCACTACTCTTCTGTCTTGCCTATTTATGTTTTCTTTTGCTCCCAGTATTCAAGTTTATTTGTTCTGTCAATTGAATCCATTCTGTTATTCAGGGAAGAGTGTACTCGAAAGGATTTTGTCATCCAAAACATTCCCTAGAATATCAAAATTGAAAGTAATGGAAAGTAAATAAACATTCACAAGCCATTATTTCCACATGGAGCTAGAACCTTATTATACCTGGCTGCCTGACAAGTCTGTCAGTCAGTAACACTTATTCCTCCTCACAGTTGGCTGTGCCACAATGCTCCTCTGAGTTCATTTTTCCAAACCCTAAATGGATGTATATCCTCTGCAGTGCCTCATACTCACATTAAAGTTTCACTTTTAAAATGACCAGAAGGTCCTCTGATGGTCCCAGTCTGTATCATGTGTGCAGCAGTCTGGGACATTTGGGTTTGTAAAGCCAGAAAACCCAGCACAGGGCAGGGGGGGCACCTAAATGAATTGTTCCTATAGGACACATTTGAGAGGAGACTCTGAAATGTTACCTCTGCATCTCAGAGTTTCCACCTCTGATATTTTGTGATTCACAGTCCAAAGCTGTTTCCTAAACATGTAGTATTAAGTGATCAGGCTGAGTACCAAGGAAATGAATCACTTTCCCCTTTTGAAAAGCAGCTGCCCTGTGGGGGGAAGAAGAGGTCATGGCTGTCCTCTACATCGTTCAGTGCTCAGACACAGGGAGATCCGCATTCAGCTCACTTCAGCCTGACATTTTTAGGGTCAGGTCTTATCCTGAGCACCAGGATATTCCTACTCACCATCCTTGCGAAAGTAGCGGTGTGCAGAGAAAAAGGGCAAGATTCAAAGGGCCAGAAGCAAAGAGAGAATGACAGAAGATATCCCTGTGACTTTAAGCTGAGCGCTTTTCGTTTGGCAAAAATGATGCATTCTGGTCTGTGTTGCTAAAACATCTCAAGTGCTGTGTAGGAAGAGATATTAGACACAATTCATAAACAGACCTGACTTATCTCCCTTTCCTTAAAGGGTTTTTAACTGCTAAAGCCTAAAATATAATTTTCACTATTGTTTCTAGTTTTGTTTGGTTTTGGGGGGTTCAGGCAGTTTGGTTTTGTTTTTGTTTTTTAAACAAGTAGTTATAAAATCAAAGTCATATTTTGATCTCAGTACCAGGTTCTCAGTATGTCTGAGCAGCCCTGCCTCATCAGTGACCCCTTTAGCTCTCGGCTCCTGAATACAAGCAAAACATATACTTGCAATAGAGCACCCAGCCAGAGCAAGACAGAAAAATCTGAGGATATCTTAAGTGTTCTACTGACAAAAACATATGTTTCCATGATGCCCCAGGGAAAGAAGTGATCAGCCAGGGTTTTATGGTGTCAGCACCATAATTCTATTTACAATGTACTTTAGGTTCCTCATTATTTTTTCAGTGTCTGATAATCTAGTATATTCAGCTATTGCTTCTGCAAGTGGCTGTGGCAGATCAGGATAATGAGTTCTGTCAAGACATGGAACACAGTCAATCAGGCACATGAGATAGGCTGTAGATAGGCCCAAAACTTTCTCATTCTCATGTGAGATCTTTAGAATTTAAGGATTTTAGATGCCTGATGGGGTGTGGTCAATATGGGAGGATCCAGCCCAGCTTTCTTACGCTCTGATATCCGACTTGGCTTGTTTCAAGCTAACCTAGATGCAGAGCACACCAAGTAGTCTGTTTGCAATTCTGTTTAGAATTTATTAAATAAATTAGATATAGCTTGTATCTGAATTAAGACTTTTGTTGTTTTTTCTTCTTATGTATAAAAGTTAAGGATTTCACTGAGAGTTTATGATACAGGGAGAGGCAGGGGTACCACTGGTGGATGAAAAATACTCATCAGCTTGGGAAGGATACTGGGAAAACTGTTTAGAGTACAGTGCTCCTGCAGCCATGTTCCCCAAACCACTCTCTGCTTTTGTGAAATCTCCTGGCACATTTCCATTAATCTGAGGTGGGTTTCTTTCAGGTGGACAGAAAAAAAATGAAGGACTTTTATTTCAAGAAGGTTTCTTTGCAATTGCTGCTCCAGACATTTTCAAGTTTTTGTGGACTGGAGCTCTAAGATAAAAGGAATATCCACAAGTATATACCAATGAAAAATTTCATCCACCAAAAGCTAATTAACTATTTAGTTACTATAGTTTACTCTAGTCTAGTGTCCATAGTTCCATCAGAAGATCTGATCAGTAATCAAGCTCACTACCCTTGTCTGTTACCACAGAGGACAGCAGAAATCCATTCATCTAGTCTAAGTTGCTGCTCTACTATCTTAGTTTATTTTATCAAATTTTTTCTCATGCAAAGAGATGAAGTCTGCAATATTTTAGACAATGGAGCAGTTCTTTACAAGAATGATTTAGGTTTGACAGATAGGACACCTCTAGCTCTCAGCTCAGTGACATGATCTGCATTAATCCATCATGACACATATGTAAATCTTCAGAGTTACAATGCTGATAGTGAGGACTAAATCCTCTGCAAGAAAACTGGAGAGAAGTAGAGAAACAATATCAAGAACAGAGTCTGAAAAAAAGGCTCAGGGGAGACCTTTTTTTTTCTACAACTACCTGAAGGAGACAGCCAGTTGAGGGTTCATCTTTTTCCCCAAGGAATGAGTGATAGGACAAAAGGAAATGGCCTCAAATTGCATCAGGGGAGGTTCATATCAGGGAAAATTTCTTCATGGAAAGAGTTCTCAAGAATTGGAACAGCCTGCCCAGTGATGTGGTGGAGACATCATCCCTGCAGGTATTTAAAAGATGTGTAGAAGTGGCACTTGAGGACGTGGTTTAGTACTGGTTTAATGGTTTGACTCAATGACATGAAAGGTCTTTCCCAGCCTAAATGATTCTGTGATTCTATAATTTTAGCCATATCAAATTATACCAGCTGTGGATGCCTCTCTGTGTTGCTTTCTTGTACCTTGTAACCTGCATTCCTGAAAATCCTTGCCCATGCACTGGTTAGGCTAGTGGGATTGATGTGGCTGATAGCTGTTAGTTCCTGCCATATGGATCACAAGTTCTACAACTTGCTAATAACCTGTCTTAGCAACAGTCTGCCTGAAAAGATGAAGAAATGGAATCTCTCTGTATTTGCCGTGCTAAGCTTTGTGTTGGCAAACATATGCCACCAGCTTTGAAAAGATATGGTTTATTTATATATTAATTACTGCAACACTTCAGGGAAAATATTTTTTGATACAAGAGCTGTATAAATAGTCAAGTCTTGAGAGGCACCGCCATTGAAAACCTAATGATTTACAGCCAAGAATCAAGAAAACTCTACAATATGAAGGACCTCTCCTTGCTTATGGCTCAGTCCAGTCCCACAGAGATCTCCACTGATTTTGCAGAATCACAGAATTGATAGGGTTGGAAGGGGCCTCTGGGGATCACCCAGTGCAACTCCTGTGCCCAGGCAGGGTCATCTAGAGCAGGTTACGCAGGAATGCATTCAGATGGAATTTGAATGTATCCAGAGAGGGAGACTCCATGACCTCTTTGAGCAGTCTGTTCCAGGGCTCTGCTACCCTCAATGTAAAGAACATTTTTCTCACATTGGGATGGATCTTCCTGTGTTTTAGTTTATGGTTATTGCTCCTCATCCTGTCTCTGGGCACCACTAAAAAAAGTGGCACTACCCTCTTGGTTCTTGCCTTTGAGATATTTATATGCATTTATGAGATCCCCTCTCAGTCTTCAGACTAAACAGTCCCAGCTCCTGCAGTGTCTCCTTGTAAGAGAGAAGCTCCAGTCCCTTAATCATCTTTGTGGCCTCCACTGGACCCTCTCCAGTAGCTCCTTGTCTTTCTTGTACTGAGGGGCCCACAGCTGGACATAGCACTCCAGATGTGGCCTCACTAGGGCCAAGTAGGTTCCTCCCTTGACCTGCTGGTCACACTCTTCCCGATGCACCCCAGGGTGCCATTGGCCCTCCTGGACGCAAGGGCACGCTGCCGGCTTGTCACCGGCGACTAGCTTGTCACCCACCAAGGCTCCCATGACCTTCTTTGCAGAGCTGCTCTCTANCATTTTTCTCACATTGGGATGGATCTTCCTGTGTTTTAGTTTATGGTTATTGCTCCTCATCCTGTCTCTGGGCACCACTAAAAAAAGTGGCACTACCCTCTTGGTTCTTGCCTTTGAGATATTTATATGCATTTATGAGATCCCCTCTCAGTCTTCAGACTAAACAGTCCCAGCTCCTGCAGTGTCTCCTTGTAAGAGAGAAGCTCCAGTCCCTTAATCATCTTTGTGGCCTCCACTGGACCCTCTCCAGTAGCTCCTTGTCTTTCTTGTACTGAGGGGCCCACAGCTGGACATAGCACTCCAGATGTGGCCTCACTAGGGCCAAGTAGGTTCCTCCCTTGACCTGCTGGTCACACTCTTCCCGATGCACCCCAGGGTGCCATTGGCCCTCCTGGACGCAAGGGCACGCTGCCGGCTTGTCACCGGCGACTAGCTTGTCACCCACCAAGGCTCCCATGACCTTCTTTGCAGAGCTGCTCTCTAGTGAGTCAGCCCCCAGCCTGCACTGATACTTGGAGTTATTCCTTTCTGGGGGCAGGACCCTTTATAGATCCCTGGGGATCCCCGCTGGCCACCAGCTGGATCTTACCCTTCTGATCATGACTCTCTGAGCTCTGCTGTTCAGCCAGGTCTTTATCCACCTCACTGTCCATTCATCTAACACACATTTTCTGAGCTTATCTTCAAGGATATTATGGGATATCGTGTCAAAAGCCTTGCCGAAGTCAAGGTAGACAACACTCCTGACATTTCAAGACAATTTCTGTGAGTTGTGAGTCAGCCTTTAACTGTTTCTCATGCAAGCTTTCATAAAATCACACACTCCCTTCCCTGAATTGGTGCCCTGCTTTGAGACACTGCACTACATTTGAACTTAGAAGATAGAGGTTACTTCTGGGTGACAGCAGCAAGTGGAGGGTGTGCAAGTGTTGCTGGAAGCAATGTGCACAGTGAAACACATCTCATCCTTCCTCAGACCCAGGGCCTCATCTGGACATGGAGAGGAGCTGGTTTGAAGGTGTCATGCTTTCTGTGAAAGAGGAGCCTCAGGCTTTCACAGCTATGATCATTAATAGTACCTCAACACTGTTTGCAAGAAAAGTCTGGCATTTCTGCTGTCTGAAAAAGTCTCTGGGCAACTTGTGAAACTTGCTGCTCTGAAGTCTCCATGTTAGCTGTTGATAGAAACTTTTCCCTTCAGACTAGCCACATCCCACACTCCTTGTAGAAACCTGGGTAATGACATATCAGACTCTCCACAGCCAAATTTCTAGGTCATAAAATACTTCACAGGGAAAATTGTTCTGTCAATGTATTGAATTTTCATTGCCATTAGCAATACTATTTACCTTGAGGGCAAACAACAAAAGAAACAATTCTCTGGGATCCACTTGGCTGTAACAAACACCAGGTTGTTCGTAAAGTAGTTTACAAACTCCTGGTTTTGTGTGTGAATAGTATTACAGGGTTATGATGACAAAAATGAGACATGCATTTTTTCTACCTCGATGGCCCAGAAGCTGCTGAGCATCACACCCTTTCCATGGGCAGGAAATTGCTTCTTATGCAATCAATATTGTTATCCAGTTCTTCAAAACTACAAAATATTGAGAATCCCAGAGATTCCCAGCTACCAATTTTACATATTTTGCTGTGCGTCCTATTCACTCTAGGGATTAGAGTAAAAGGTGAGCAAGAAATAACAGTACAATCTTTTGTAGCTATTGCCTATATCTGTACATGTGAAAAAGTCGAGATGATTAGCCAACACGAATGGGAAAAATATCACCATGTGATAAATGTTTCAGGTACCAGTTATGGTCATTCTATCTTCTAGAGAATATGTAAAAGGAGATGGGTGGCATGAAGGGCCAAAGGATGAACTTTCACAGCCCTTTTAGCCACTTTCTCTCCATTCTCAATAAAAGCAATATAAAGGTTGCTATTAAGTATTCCTTTCAGGTCACAGACACAATGGCTCAGATGTTCTAGAAGGGATGTTATTGCTCTGCTAAGCTCAAATTAAGGGCAGAAAAGTAGACAGCTCAAGGCTGATATGTTTGGCTTCATTCCCCGCTGTGGAATATCAAAAGCTCAGTGGCTTGTGTTTTTATGGCAGTGATTGCTGCACAATAGTCAAATAATTTTAAACCAAAACCACTAGTAAACTAAAATAATAAACTTTGTCATTCAGAGACTGCTCCTTCCTGCTAACAGTGGAGGATCCTGTGAATAGAAAGATCATCATGGATTTTCATGTACATTAGCACTACAGTCTTAGGGATTTTGCAGAGCCTGAATTGTGGGGAGGAGAAGGAAGATTATGTTTAATACACAATTCACAGTGAAAAAATAGGAAACTAAAGTTTTGAAAGTCGAACTGAGAGAGAAAAGGTGGCTGGATTTGGAAATATATCCAACCTTCAGATCAGCACCACTGTCAAGAAAAATAAGCTACTCAGCTCTGGAAACAGGAGTTGGAGAAGGACTCTGCCTTGATGTGGTTTAGCCCCTGATCATTATCTGTGCAATTTAAACAGGGGACAATCCTACATTCATAAACAAGACTATCCTAGGACCTGTACACTCTTCTCAGAAGTCACAGAAAAAGCACAGTCTTCAGGAAACCACACAGGTTTAATAGACAAGTCGCTTAAGTGTCAATATTCTTAGCTCCACCCAAAACCCAAGGCTTTTATGATGATGTTTGCAGCTTACCCACATCCTGTTTTAAGACAGAACACCTGTGCAAAATAGGTGGTTTTAATTTTAACCAGCTAGCTCTGATTAATCTATTACTGCTATTATTTCTGCCACCTGTAGTGCCTTGGTTGTTGCCTAAAAAAAACATCTAGAAGTGAGCAAAGTCTCAGGTGTCTGTATGTCAAGTGCTTCAAATGCGTTGGGTTTCTGGCTTTGGTACTGCCCTTGGTGTTGCATGCACAGCTGTTGCATGATGCATTCCTATTTTCAGGAGCAGCCCTTTCTGTATCCCCTGTTCAGCAATGGACATCCAAAGGCATCACATCCCAGTACAGTGACTGATTTTTCTTCTAGGAAAGTAGAGGGAAATAAAAGTTTAGTAGCTCTAGGTACAACTTCATAATATGCCACCTCCCTTGTAGCAGCTGTTGATAGTTGAAAGCTGAGGAGACACTGTAGAAGATGAAAACTACAACTGCTGGATACATTTTCCATACACACTCCATTGCCCAAAGAAACATATTTCTTTTTGACTGGTCACAAAACTCTCAAGGGTCCCACAATCAACCAGTGCCCAGAAGTTCCTCTTGGGCAGTTAATTTCAAATTTTCAACAGATTAAATGGCAAGACTCTACAGGATCCCACATGCCAAATTCATTTGTCAAGAGTTGGCTCTATTAATTCCATGAGTGATTTCTCGTATTTTCTTTACATTAGCAAGCAAATAACCTCTTCCAGCAGTCTGTCCCTCCTGTTCTTGAGCTGAGACTGA
Organism: Phainopepla nitens; assembly: GCA_013400175.1. Classification (NCBI taxonomy): domain Eukaryota; kingdom Metazoa; phylum Chordata; class Aves; order Passeriformes; family Bombycillidae; genus Phainopepla; species Phainopepla nitens. Next base: position 567,374 of record VXBQ01003604.1, read on the forward strand.
CAGAGCAAAGCTTCACACCTGCACTACATGATAATATTTTCTCTCTTTCTTTTACCTCCTGATATTGTTTACAAAAATCCTTGAGAAGAAATAATTGGGGAAAAACCATCATACTTCAGCTTTCCTAATATTTCAGATAGGCTCTGGTGAATCATTGCCATCATGGGCTCCATCAAGATTTATGTATCTGGAGCTGAACTTCTTCTTTTCACAGATTCAAAGCAGAAGAGTTGATGTCTATGAGTTGAGAAGAATTTGAAGAAAGGTCAGCATACCATCTGTGGCTGCTGGTGCCCTCTGTGCAGTGGTGCTTGGACTGGATAGAAAAGCTCTGGGAACAAAGACAGAGGACTCTGCAGCCTTTCATTTTCTTATCCACTGTTACAATACTTTTTCCTGGCTTGCTTTACAAGGCTCTTTTGTCCCTCAAAATTCCCAGAGAGCATGTACTTCATGTTTGTCCACATTTGGTGTTTGAGGAGTAGTGGGAAGGCAACACGTGCGGGCACAGCTGGCATACGTAGACAAACAGACTTTTTGCAGCAGTTGCTTCACAAGGAAGGTGGCCTTGGTCATCAAATGAAGCAGTTTGAACAGCACTGAAGTGATACTGCTGGTCAATTATGAAAATGCAACAGAGAGTGAGAGAACAGCAACAGTATGTAAAAAACTGAACTCCACTTATGGTAAAGCTGAGGTTTTTCAGCTGATCGGGATGTTAAACCAAGTTACTTCCTCAGTGAAAATGAGGACACACCCAGGGTGAGAAGAAAACAAACTTGTTTTGATTACTGCTCTCTTCCTTTCACTTTTCAGACACTCCAGCCTGCCTCCATTGTCCCAGTAAGGGTTGTGTCCTTGCCTGGAGAGACAGGACTTTTTTTTTGGCAGTTTTTCTACTATCTGCCTGGCTTCAAAATGAGCAAAGATGGTATCAGTGAAATGCAATAAGATCTCTGCATCAGTTCCCTCACATTATGAGGTGGCAGTGTACAGGGCTCTTCTCAGTTTTCTTTTTTTAATTGGCAGAATTATTATATGGAACCAACTTTTTTTTAAGTTTACTCAGTGAAAGGCACAGGAACAAACACCAGGCGATGCCCTATGATGACCTTTCTAGTTGCTATTGTATAACTATGTCCTGGAAATATTTCTCTGGCAAATATCCTTTTCTCTCTTCAGATAATCTGGAAGCAGATTGAGCCCAGGTTCACACACAATGTTGGAGAAGATATTTTTCAAGCAGCTTTTCCTCCTTTGTGCCCTTGGGCACAGTCTGGAATAATCTCACACCTGAAGACAGGTGATTTACCTAGAGAATCTGGATTCTCAATTCCAACTCATGTGTTAGATACTTTTGAAAATGTCACCAAAATCTGCACTGCATTAGCCATGGTGCACGTCGTGCCCTGCAGACATTGCAGAGCACGCCTGGGAGAAAGTCATTGGACCATTTTAAATTCCAATGACACCATAGAGCAGGGATGAATGAGTGAAGGCCTTCCTCTGTATCTGAGCCTTACAAATATTTCTGTCAATTATTCTGTAAGACTTTGGAACATTTGGGAGATTTATTATGTCTATATTCTACATATCTATAGTAACAATTCTATCTATACATATACATTTATATTAACAAGGGATTATACTTTAAAATGTCCAACACTTAACTTCTAGAATTGACTTGATTAGCATTCTGTATGAGATCTGAAGGCCCTCCAGATAGATGCCATCCACTCTGACTTTCAGAAGCTGGCAAAGCTTGGCAAAACTTCTAGGATCATCTTCTAGAACATGGAAGATTGATTCTCTGCTTTACATTCAGTTTGTGTTTTGGCATTGAAGAAAAATGAAGAGGCAGCTTGGTTTATTTAAACAAAACATATCAGGTATGCTGTAGGCCTAATTGGGTTTTTCCTTTGACTTGAATCATTGTCCCCACTGTGGGGACTGGAAGCATAAGATTTATGCAGAACCTGTGATTTGTGTATACATTCTTTTTGCCATGAGTTTTCTGTTACTGCTTCCCTTACTCTCTTAACACAATGATTTTTAAAGAGTTTCATTGTAGGAGTAGAATTGAAACCAGTATAGAGGGATGAACTAAACCAAGCACAGTTCTTTGTGGCACATTGAAGAACTCTTCCCTAATGAAAAGCAGATTTTTTTTCCCCAGAATTAAAAAATTCCCACTTTTCTCCCTTTGGGACACAAGCTACTGGCTTTTATTATCATTACTCATCTGTCTACTGTAAGTGCTTGAAGAACAAGATGCCGATAGGATTGCACTCCTAATTAAATTCTTACAGCTCTCTCAAATTGTCTTTTCTCTTGTGAACATTGCATGTATGCAGGACATGAGGCTTTGCATTGGTGCAGGTTTACTTGACACCTGTGTGGTTTTTTACTGGCACTTACAAATGGCAAAACCCTGAGGGACCTCTCATGCCTTGTTCTTGAATTCAACACTTGCGAATCCTGAGCTTAATCCAAATTGAAAATGATCTAGGCTGGATTCCTGGCTGTATAATATTGATATGTCTTTATTAGCTCCTGCAGAGGAGTGCTGATTTCCATCAGCTGAGGATATGTGGAGATTGGAGGGGGCCCATCGGTTCAGCAGCCAGCACGGGCTGTTCTCACCAGCAATCCCTGCCTACAATGTTTGAATTCTGACCCATCTGTCAGTGTCCCCAGGGTGATAAGTCTGACAGAGGATAGATTCAGTGGCCACAGACTGTTTGTTTTAATATAGTTTTGTTTTCTTTGCTTGGCTCTTTTTGAGACAATTAGAGTTTAAATTACCTCTCATCTTCCAGGTCAGCCATGAGCGATAGAAGTATTCCAGTAAAGCAAAGGGGAGAAGATTAGATGCTGGCTTCCTTCTCCAGGCTTGTAGGGGGAAGAAATTTAAGGTTTTAATTTCCAGACCTGCTTATAGGATGCTCATAATTTTTACAAACCACAAGTTTTGACTATCTTTCTAGTTTCCCCTTCTACTCAGAAAAAAATATGAACATTAAAGCAAAGCTGAAGAATGTAATCAAAGTGGGATTTATGTCCTGAGATGTCTTTAAACGTCCTTGTAGTTTTTAAATAAGGTTGAAATTATCTTCATTATTTGTGCCAAGCTGTATCATTTCTTTGGCATATCCCGTCCTATGAAATGGGAAGTGGTTTTGCAGACTTCCTTATATAGTGCCTCTGTTTAAAATAGTTTGGGGTACTTTTTTCTTCTTTAAGTGTGATAAGAGCATCTAGACTCTGTTTACATTCTTCAGCTCTCTGCCTTTTTATCTTCAAGTGAAGCTCTGTTTTTCTTCGAAAGGTAAAAAAATGTCATCCTTAGATGAGCACAGCATTGTGTGAAGACATCTGATCCAGCAATATTTTACTGCCAGTAAATCAAGCAAAAGTATGAACTCTGCACTTGGCAAAAAAGGATTCATAGCTCATGAGCTGCAGCTGAAGGAAAAAAATAACCTGGCACAGTAGGATCAATTAAAACACAAACAAAGATTCTGGCAGAAAATCAGGATGCTGCAAAATAAGCAGTTGAACCTATATTTCAGGATGGCATGGAAAGGAAAATGGTCAAAGCAGAAGTGTGAGGAAGTGGGGTAAACACCTTCAGGGAAGGAGAAGTAGGACATGGTATTTCCTCATGTGCAGCATAAAGCATTTTTATTAGTGTAGGGTAAATATTTCAGATTTGGGAAATGAGCAAGGGCAGAATAATTATAAGGGGAGGTTCTCACCTGGAGCTGCTACTTTAGGAGGCAAAGCTGCCAATTGATTGCAAGACCCACATGGAGGATCTCCTCAGTGGAGGAGAGCATTGAAATTATGTAAAGCTAGCAGAGATCTGATATCAAGAGCAAATTCACTGCCTATCTAACCTGCTTCCAGTCCCCAGCAGGAATAGCTTCCTTACAGCAAGTAGATTGTAGCAGCTGCCTAAGCCACATCTGGAGCTTTGGATTCCATAAGAAAAGCCCTGATTGACTTTCCTGCATCTCAGGGATGAGCTTGGCCCAAAGTCCTCAGAAGGCAGAGTGAACAGTGGCTCATCCAGCTACAAGATTGGGAGTTGTTCAGTCAGGGACAACTCCTACTTATGTTACTAAGAAATATGTAGGGTGAAATGAAAGCACCTCATTCCTATCACACAGTTACCTCCAGAAAATATCTGAGTTGAGGAGAAAGAAACAGAATAGTAACTAGGAAAAAAAATTTTCAGAGACAAAGATTAGTGGAGATAATGCAAAGGACAGGCTATGGAGAAGAATGAAAAAGTGCTTTGGCTGTGATCAGAGGCAGCACTGTGAGCAAGTATGCACGTGTGTGTGGCAATTAACTGAAATGAGAGTATCAATCTTCTGCACACCTGCAGAAAGGATTGACAAGTGAAGAATATAAGGGAAAAAAGAATGGCAGAGTATTCAGGGAGAAAAACCAAAAGACTTAAGCCCACATAGCAATGGGAATTGGAAATGCGGGAAAAATGGAAGAAGTGACTTGGAAAAAGAAAAGATAAGCACTAAGTAAGTAAGACAGAGGTGTATGACCAACAGATTATAGTTCTGTTCATGCACATTATTTCTCAGCACGTGGTTCCTTGCTGTCAGCTGTCCTATATCACAGAGAATTTTAGATCACCAGGATAGCAAAAATTTATGGAAGATGATGACACAAATGTAGAGCAGATGAGATTTGAATCAAGCTGTCCGAGTCACTGTTGTCACCTCACAAAAGCACTAAAAAAACCTAAATGTGTAGGGAAGGTAACCAAGTCACAACACTTGAAATATTTGTTTTGAAGTTCAGCATGGCATCACATTTTTCAAGCTTTTATGTCACAGACTCAGGACAATTCTGATACTAGGATTAATCTTAAGCCCCAAAGCAGTGAACAATAGAATGGAAAAGAGTGTAGGAAAAAGAGTGGAAGATATGTTATGTTACTTGCAAGATTAATATTTCTATGTTCTTTGGGCATGAGGGAGAAAACTGCAGCAGGCTCACACTGAGGGAAAGGGAAGGTTTTACTCTGTTTTTCTATTCTTTCAGAAGAATAATGGCTGTTAGAAAAATCCCAAGATGAGCTGTTCCCCTGAAGAATGAGAAAGAAGATAAAGGCAATTTTTCTTTTTCTTCCATTTCCCCATTCCTTTTGGACCCAGCTGAAGGAATTTCACATCTGGAAACATGAAGGAGAGCTATGAAGTCTCTGGTGCTGAGACACTCTTTGCCTTATACTAAGCACTTTTGCTGCATAACAACATAATATTACTCCAAATTCAAGACTAAGGCATCAAACAAGAGTTTCATCAGTCATCCACATTTGACCTGGGATCAAGGTGTAGGGAAAAATTCAGGTACAATGATATAAATTGGACCCTGTGCATCTTGAACTAAAGGCACCAATTTGGTTCCTCTGTGGCTACCTCATCTCCATTAAAAGGAGATAATATCAAAAATCAAAATATCAAAAAATCAAAAATCTCCCCTGTATTTAATAGCAAAGATAAAGTTGCAATTATTTATTTGCACCCCCCTGATGCAGTGGATTTTTGAGAAAGAGTTCCAACTTGCTTAATTCCCTTTCAAGTTCAACCCTGAACCAGCAGATTGTTTGCTTTGCCATGCAGAGGTCCTAAAGACGTTTATGAATACATAAAAAGCAGGACATTTATTAGCTTCCAACTCATAAACAAACAAGGCTTACTCTGAAACTGTAAAAGTGTAAATATGGAAGTGGTAGCAGATTATCTTTCTTAAAAACAGATGAATAAGAAAAAAGAGGCAGTTTTTTTCCACTTAGAGAAGTCCTGAACAAAACCCTTTGTAGGACTTAGTGACTTGAGATGGATCCTATGGGAAAAAGTCACAGCCATGAAGTAGTGTGGATTGGTCTCCTACTGCAGACATTTTCGCTGCGGAGATGAAATCCAACCTTTACCTGATTTTGGGGCAGCAAAACACAAGGGTAGAACACCTTTATTATTTCCATGTAACCTAGGAGATGGATATGTTGAAATGCTATCTAGAAACTGCAAGTTTCAGCCCAGATATTTCCATGGTTTTATGACATATATTAAAATAAGGATTTTCTTTTCCTCGTCACTGGAATCGAGTTCAGTTGTAGATAAACTAAACTGTGAGTTCAGTAATTTCTTTTCATTAGCCTTATATCTAGATCATCAAAACCATTTATCTTCTGCGTTACTGTCAGGCATATGTTGAATGCCAGCTTGTGGGGGTTTTTGTCCTGTATAAATGTGTGGTTCTGTGTTATAACCTGTCCTCATCAGGCAACATACAAAAATCCCAAAAGAAACAAAACCAGAAAATATTTCAGGAGGAGAGGAAGAGGCAGGCCCTGAACTGAAACACGGTGTTTCAAAATCATCTTCATGAACTACAATAGAAATGGCAGATAAGGCAGCAGCAACACTGCTGAAGCACACGAGACTGACTTTAACTAGCTCAGTGTTGAGACTCTTTTGTTGGCCACTGGAGAATATTTTAGGAATGGATGTAAGGAATTTGGTTACTAGGCAAGGTGACCCTTCCCTGACAGTCAGTATCTAGGGATCTGTCTCCCAATAATCACCTTTAATGACCCACACTGGGCCTTCCTTTTATGTATCTGCCAAATCCCTTTTCAACCCATTCAGTGCATTGTTACATTTGCTGCCTGATCAATTTAAGAGGTGCCATCTAGGTATGAAAAACTATTTCTTCCATTAGAAAAAATACAATGACAGTGCTCCATTTCAGCTAGATAAGAAGCTGCAATGCAAGCTGGCTTGGTTTCAGAGGTGTGTATTACTTGGGAGTTCACTGATGTGAATGCCAAAGGCCTGGATTCACTATAAAGTATTACCCATTTGCTTCTTACACTCTCTTACCTTTCTGAGATGAATCAATTGCTTCCTTGCAATAGTTATAATCCCTGAAAGAAACTGACAGACTATAGACTTTGAAGAATACAAACTCTTTTGGGTTGTATATGATGGACTTTTTTTTCTTTGTTTTTCCTCCTATAGTAAAAATATAGTAACTTTATCTATTCTCCTTCTAGATATATTTATTTTATCTGTAATAGGAGGTTAAGCAAAACTTGGTTTGTCAAGACTCGGACTGCTTTGAAGACTCAATGGCAGCAGAACAGAAAATCCTTATCTTGTTTGCCTTTGCCAGTAAAGGGTTTGTTTAGTCATGCTAGCTAGTGCTTTTATGCAAGTCTTGGGACCATTTACAGAGCAGTCAGAAAACACATCTCTTTCCAAACAGTTTTGCAATGTGGTGACGTATCCTAGCCATTATTTGTGTTCCTTTTAGGATTCTTTTAGGTTAGACCAGATGCCACAGTTGCTTTAAGTAATCCAGTGGTTATGATCAGAGCAATAATCCCTTAACATTTCATCGCTTGTATCCTGTTTGTCTTCCTACTGTCCTTTCTGTAAAATCATCTTCAGGCATACTTGAGATTAATTGTAGCTGCAGTACCAGTACCATGCTTAATGCATCCTGACACCTGACTTCATCTGTGCACAAATACATACCTCTTACCATCTGCCTATCAAAAGACCATTGCCATAAGATGGAGTTTCATGACCCAAACAAGCATGCACATGTGTTATTTGGTGCATTAGAGCTGGTCTCTAAAATACAACATACAGAATCACACAATGGCTGGAGCTGGAAAGGATCTCTGGAGATCATTTGGTCTACCTCCCCTGATAAAGCAGGTTCACCTGAGTTCAGCAGGATCTCATTCAGGTATGTTTTGAATATCCCTCAGAGAAGGAGACTTCATAACCGCTCTGGGCAGTGTGTTCCTGTGATTTGTGACCTTCATAGTAAAGTTTTTCCTCATAGTCAGATGGATTTTCCTGTTTCTTTTGAACCTGTCACTCCTTTTTCTGCCACTGAGGAGAGCCTGGGCTCATCCTCCTGACACCTAGCCCTAAGATATTTGTATGCACATATGACGTTCCCTCTCAGTTGTCCCTCTACCAGCTGAACAGGCCTGGCTCTCTCTTTCTTTTTTGTAAGAGAGATGCTCCACTCCACTAGTTGTGCTACAGTCCTCTAATTGTCTTTGCAGTCCTCCACTGGACCCTCTTTGGTAGTTCCTGGTCTTTTCTTTCTTGAACTGTGGAGTCCAGAACTGGGCACAGCACTTGAGGCCTCACCAGGGCTGAGCAGAGGGACAGGATCACCTCCCTGACCTGCTGGCAATGCTCCTCCTAATGCACCCCAGGATCCCATTGAGTGCCACAAGGGCACTGCTGGCTCATAGAGAGCTTGTTGCCCACCAGGACCTCAGATCCTTCTCCACAGAGATGCTTCTGGTGACTGGGGTTATTATTCCCAAGGCGCAAGACCCTGCACTTGTCTTCCTTGACCCTCCTAATGTTCCTCTCTGCCCAGTTCTCCAGTCTGTCCAGGTCTCACTCCAGACCACCCTTCTCATTCTTCTATCATCAGCAAAGCAGATTTGCTGACAGCCCACTTGTCCAGACACTGATGAATGAGATGAATGAGACTGGACCCAGTTGTGACTCCTGGAACATCTCCAGCTAGAGGCCTCCAACTAGTCTCTGCACCACTGACCACAACCCTCTGAGCTCTGCCATTCTGCCCATTCTCCATCCAGCTCACTGTCCACCTACCCAAGGCACGCTTCCCAAACTTACCTATGACATCTTCTTTGAAAGTAAGCAAAATAATTTACTACCCTTCATCACTATACAGTAGCCTGATATATAAAATTGCTTTCATCTGTAAGGAAAAACTGGACCTAATAGTTTTGTTTTAAGTCTGTGAATCTATGAAAACAATTCCATAAGCATAAACAAGCTACAGACTTGGAAAGGAATTTAGAATATTCTATTCCTACAAACACAAAACATAACAATCATGTTAGCTGTGGAATAAAACTAAGACCACTATTGACCTGGCTGTGAGATGATCTGATAGTTGGTGTTTTTCAAAGTGTGAAAGCAAAAGGCTTTCTTTGAACTAGAAATCAATGGAGACAACATTTCTCTTTTCCCCTGCTACAGCTTGGACCTCTGATCCCAGAACTGGAGCCTGAGTGCTGGTAGTGGAAAGTCCTTGACTGGTGGCAGCAAAGAGAAAATCCTCACCTGTTCAGCCACAAAAAGCACACAGGCCTGGAGCACTGTTTGTTAAACAAGATCAGTTAATAGGTGCACAGCGGAACTTCAAAGCTTCACAGCACTGTTAATGAAGTGTACCCACCAAGGCTTTGGATTTTGGGTTTGGTACTTAACTCAAGACACCCAATGCTGCTTGGACTTACCCAGTTTTTATAAAAAGGAAAAGAATTGTTAGGAAATGAGTACAAATTTACACCTCCAGATCTGATCCCAGCTTTGTTTACACCACTTGAAATTACTTCAAACTAAAAGAGAGGGTAGATTTAGATTAGAGGTTAGGAAGAAATTCTTTATTGTGAAAGTGGTGAGACCCTGAACAGCCTGCCCAGAGAAGTGGATGCCCCATGCCTGACAGTGTTCAAGGCCTGGTCTAGCACGAGGTGTCCCTGCCCATGGCAGGGGTGTTGGAACTAAATGATCTACAAGGTCCATTCCAACCCAAACCATTCTGTGATTCTATTATGCTACAACTTCATTAAATCAGTAGAGCAGTTATCCTGGTTTTCAGTTACAAGAGCAAACCTTGGGTTGGAGACAAGGTTGTGACTAAGTTTGATTCTTGAATGGAGTTAGGCCTCTGTGCTGAAATTATATGGGCTCTTTGGCCCTAAATGTGTTGTTGCCTCCAGAACCAAGTTGATATCTAACTCATCCACATGCTAGGCTGTATTGAAGGGAAGGTTTGTTTTAAAAAACTTTTCTGGCAACTCCTCTCAGAGAAAGCAGCACAGTAAGTTAAAAAAACAGAACAAAACAAAACAAACAAAACAAACAAAAAAAAAAAACCCACAAAAAAAAACCCAAAAAAGCATAAAACCCACAAAACCAAAACAAACCAAACCAAAAAACCCCACATTTTTTCAGTAACATTGCAAACTTTTTAGCTCACAGATTGAAATAGGTAAGATTAAAGGGAAAATTTTGTGTATTTTAGTGAAGGGGTTATAGATCAGAAGCTAATTTCCAGAAGCAAAGAAAAACCACCAAAAAACCACCAAATATTTTAAATCTTAGTTCACACTATTCAACATTTTTTGCTAGCATTTTTTAACAATAGAGCATATCTAGCCTTAATTTTTCTCCATAGACACATGTACATAGGTATGACTATATATGAGCATCAAAAACCTAATTTCCTTCTGTTTCTGTCTTTCATTTTTGTAAGGGTGAGCTGAAGTATCTTTCTATAATTCCAGTTTAATCAAATGGTGCTGACACTATGAGACTTATGAATGACATTGGCTTATGAATGCCCCCCTCAACAATCTTCATCTGGTCCCTGTCTTCTTTTTGCTGGGCATGGGGTCCCACTGCCAGCAATGACACATGCATCGGGTACCCAAAAAGGGTACATCCATGACACATCAATGCAAGGCAGATACCCACATTACCTCTGGATGGGGTATCAGAAGACAGCTGTGATATCCAGACAAGTGAGGACACAAGCACTGCTGAACCTGCTTTTGAGATTTTACCACTTCCCAGTTCTGTGACGAAGGGGGTTTGTGCAGTACTATCAGACACGAATGACAGCAGCTGAGCTGTAGGCACCTGGTTGCCTTCCAGCTCTGCAGAGGCTCCTCAGCCTTCAGCAGGGGGTAACAATGAGCAGCTGGGCAGGGAGTAACACTTTAGGATACTGCAGCCATTTCTTTGTTTGCAAGACTCAGGGATGCCCAGGCGCTCTTGCCTTTTCAGAGCCAGCTTGAACCCTGACCAGCATTGCATCTTGTTTCTTGCAGCAGTATTGGTGACATTTAGTAGAGAATATTATTCATGTGTGCTCTCATCAAGTCCACCTAATTTAAGCCTGTATCTTTTTACCCTCTGTTGAAACTCAGAACCATCATTTCTCTTCAGGATAGTGGAATTTCTTGTACCAGAAGGTTATCTGATGGTGTCCTTTAGAAAGGCTCTTCAAAATTGCATCCTTTATCCTGAGTCCTCCTGCAGTGCCAGAATTTTTTCAGCATAGTAAAAATATTTCATTCATCAGGAGCTTAGTCATCTGATTCTTGGTGCTGATGCTGCCTTTTGGAACAATGGCTGGCTGCCACTCTGTCTGCTGCTGTAGGAGAGCTGAACTCGGTAATCTGTGTTTCTTTCTCTCTCTCTTTTTAATATCCTTGGCTTTATCATGGGAATTGATTTTTCTAAATGTCCACCTGGTATATTTTATCTTCATTAGAAATGGATACGAGGTGTTAATTTGTGCCAATATCACTGACTTCAGAAAGGATGGGAAATCAAAGTGTATTCCACCATGCCTAGAGGAGCAAAACTGTGTGGGGAAAATATATGTCTGGTCAAAGTAGCTGGCACACTACCCCTTCCTAACTGTGCCTTTATGTATCTGCCTTTATCCTCTCTTTAAATGATTGGCATGACCAAAGGACGCTGGGGAAAAAGATCACGAGGACAAGCAGAGTCCCACAAAGCTGCATCAGGAATTAGCTGTGAGTAAAACAAAGTCAGGGAGCACAGCTCTGATCAGCTTTACTCCACCCTCTCTGTCCCTTTGGGGAAGCCTCAGATCACACGTGTCAGCTACCAGGGACACAGCAAGAGGTAAGATGAGCTGCCTGTGCATGCAGAGAGTGGTGCTGATCAAATCCTTACATGATGGGAATATATGGCATGGAACATCCCTGGGTCTGCACTTTTTTCACCCAGCTCCCAGCTCCAGTGATATCATACTTATTCCACTTTCATGTGCATAGGAAAAAAAATAGCCAAAGAGTTTTTGCATGACTTTATATCCCTCTAGATTTTCTTATGATTGGAAGGGAATACAGAAATACTATGATCATGAGAATAATAGGAAGGTTGGGTAGGAAAGAATTTCAGGAAGGCATCTTGATCAAGATATTAACAGCAGTGTTGTTGCTACACCACAGAATCAGAGAATCATTTAGACTGGAAAAGATTATTGAGGCCAACCTTTGACCAATCACTGCCTCGTCAACTAAATTGTTGATCATGGCACTAAATTGTTCCTTGAACACCTCTAGGGATGGTGACTCCACCACCTTGCTGGGCAGCCTTACAACTCCTTCCACAAAGAAATTCCTCCTGTTGTCCAACCTGAACCTTCTCTGGAGCAGATTGAGTCTTTGTCCTCTTGTCTTGGGACCAGAGCAGCACAGACTGCATTTATTGCACAGGAAATCTGTACTTTCTTTTTTTTTTATCCCCCCGGCAGGTGAGCCTTACAAATACTTGTGCACCTTGGGTACAGGGCAGCATGGCACACAGACAACATGGCAAACTTTCAGCAAATGATCATCAAAGCTATTAAATGCCAATCAACTAAGCTGAAATTATACTAGATCAGCTTAGCGGCCTGTTGACAATGTCTCTCATTACTGAACTGATACTGCAATAGTTTCTGGGCAAAATACACTGTTATTGGTTTTTCTTGATTTTTTTTTTTCTCTGTTAAAATTAATGCAGGCCAGAACTTGAAGAACTGAAACCCAAGCATTGGCTCTCATGTCTGTAGTTCGGTTCCCTAGATTGGCCTGATTTTCAAACATATTGAAACATCTTTGTTCAACAACAAAGCAACAAATCCCACTGAAGATGATTAATATTTTGAATATTTTGTCTAGATTTTCAGGGTTAAACAATTAACAGAGATATGCAAATCACTGATGATCCAAGATAACTGCTTTATTTCTGCTGACACTTCCGACAAGAGATTGTCATTGTGGAAAGGAAATGAGTCACACATATCTAAAAGGCCAGGAGAAATGAATTTCTGAACACTATGAGTACATTCCTGGTAAGACCATTCCAGGAAAATTAAACAGATTATCAGATCAAACATGCAGGCAGATGAACTGCAGTAGCAAAACCCATCACACAAAGAGGGTTTTCCCCTCTGTTGTGATGACCTCTGTGGTTCTCACAAAACCTTTACAACAGAGTGGATAGTTTCCTGAGGCTCACTCAGAGCAAAGCAAAGGGAATAATACTGAGATTTCATCCTTGTTTGGTATTTGTACTCACTCACTTTTAATACAGAAACTGATTTGTGACACTTCTCTTGTGTGACAGAAAAAATCTACCTGAAAGTGGTAAAACTATTGCTCCTCCTAACTCCATCAGGTTCTTATTTACTTAGGCAACCTTAAAGAAGAACTTTAAAAACCTTTAGATACTGTCATTAACAGGTTGGAAAACATAATGAAAAATGAAGTTTGTGACAATCTGTGATCATCAAGGATAAGACAGAAGGCTTGCATGCCCTGAAGTATGTGGGAAATCTGGCACTGAAATTAGAGACACTAATAATTCAACATTGATTTTCCCTTCAGAAATGTTGCCTACAGGTTACCTTGCCCGATATTTCTCTATGTGTCTCCTATACATATTTAAATCACTATGGCCACTGTTTTCCATGCAGGGATCATGTTTGAGCAAGACACTTGCTTATTTACTCATTTAGATGTCACCTACATTAAACCATCTTCCAGCTTTTGTTCCCGGAACTTTACATTTTTCAATTTTTATATTGTATCCAAAATTGCCCTTAATACTGACTTTTGATTTAATGCCTTCAGCAGCACACATGGGAGCATGTGTCACTGGTATGAAGAAAAAAATTCTCAAGAAAGGATTATTATTTGAAGTAATACCAACAACTTGATCTAGTTTCTCCAGCTAGGATGCTTTTCAAGTGATGACACAACTATGGGTCAAATTTGAATTCAGTGGTCCTAGAGTAAATCTGAAAAGTGGGAGGAGTGTTTGGTCTATGCCCTGAGTTACTGATACAAGTCCCCAAAGTCAATGGAGTTGAAGGAACAGAACTAAGTATCTCTCTCTGGTTTAGTGACATTACCTAGGATTTATGTCAGCAGAGCTGAGAGCAGACACTCATTTAGCTGAGTATTGCCAAGAGGAAAGATCATGGTGAGCTGCTAATATTTGTTGCTGGAAACAATCCAGGAACGATAAAGAAACTGTATTTTTACAAAGCTTTGAAAGCATCCTCTAGGCACACTATGTGGGTCAAGGTACTAGGAAATAATGAAAGTCAAATGGGTCCTAGGCCTTTCTAATCCTGTCTGATCCAATGATCCCCCAATTTTGGTCATTTCATTTGAGTTTCTTTATCAATTTCAGGTTAGCAATGAAGGCAGGTATAAGAATGCCTTAAAATCCAGATCGGCTCCAGCTTAAATAAAAAAAAAAAAATTTTTACTTTTTCATGGTTTTTTGAAAATGATTGTCAGAATTTCACACAGAAACCCAACTGATAACACCCCAGTCTGGGAAGGTGCTGAATGCAGGAGGTGAAAGCCATCAGCTGCCAAGGTACGGTAACACCATGGCTCCGAGTGTAAAGCTGTCCCACGGTCTGTTCTGAGAGACGCTTAAACCAAGTTCTGTCATAAACTGGTTTTACTAAGGAAGCAGTTTGTGGGCTGAGAAATCAGCACAGAAAGGAAGTCAAGTTTCTTGCTCTCAGAACACATACAGGCTTATGCAATTTTATAACCAACGCGCTTTTTTAGCAGCAGGAATTTGAGACATCCATCCCCAAAACTGTTTCCTGGCTTCCTTTCCCTCTCAAAGGTAGATCTTCCCTCTATTGCAGACAATCAGAAAATATTATGAACCTTCACAGGAACTTGGAAATAGCTGATGATGCTCTTATATGATGGCTCAGATGTTCACTCTCAGTCTAAACAAAATATCTTCTGGGGGAAAAATAGGTATGTAAGAGTGGGTGTATATGTATATGAATGCTTATGCATGTGAATTTTCTTTCTGCCTCTCCAGTGAAAGAGGAACACCTAACAAATTTTTTGACATATTAAGATCTGGTAAATGAGTAAATTCTGTTATTATTTGATTAAATTAATGTAACAATATTCAGGGGAATTATCCAACTTTTTTCTGGTTATGAATGAATATATGTTTTTAATTTCATGACTATGTTTTTGCCAGTAATAGTGGGTGAGTATTATTTCAGACTTACCCTGAGAGTGGTTTGAGGAATCCATGCAGCTGATTGTTTAGCAGTCACAAACCCACAGTTCATATCCCCAGGAAAACACTGCAGTACCATTGTGCCTTCTGCATGCTCACCTCTTTGAGAAATCAGTGAAATTTAGATGCCTGATCTGATAAAAAATACCAAAGTAAAGTCCTTAAATTCCTATTCCAGAAGCTAGTCCAAGTTAATTACTAACAAATATTCCCCTTGAAGTCTGCAGTTGTGAATTTGTCAGATGAAATCTCAGACATTGACCCCTTTGTCAAGGTGAACCTAATCAACCCAGATAATTTTTTGTTTATCTGATGGAATGCAGGAATGGAGCTCTAATGACAATCTTCCCTCATTCCAACTGCTGTGTAAATATCATAAAAACATACATTAAAAATATGGCCTGATTCCAGGCATGAAAATATTACCCTTTGTGATTAATCAAATGAAGAGATGGGAATTATTAAAGTGCCAATGTTAAGAAAAAAAAAATAAAAAAAACCAACCAGCAACAGGAGGTTATACTAATGTTTATTTTCAGTAGTGTCTATACTGTTTTAGCTGTATTAACATGCTCTGGAAGCCTTTAGGATCTTGCAGACTGGTCTCTATCTATGACTTGGATTGCTGTGCCTTTCACCCCATGTCTTAGAAATATTCCCCTGACATAAGATTTACCTCTTAGAACACAGCCTTATCAAAAAAGGAATGGTAAAATAGAAGGCAATCCAAATAAGAGAATAAATTCAACAGCAGATAACAATTAAGGTATCTGCTTCTTATCTTAATATTTCTTTTGCTTTGACCCATTCCTTCATATTTTTTTGCCATCTTTTTCCCAAGGAAAGTTTCTGACACTGCACATTGTAGATAACATGAAATGCCCTGGTGGAAATTACCTTATCTATCTTTTGATATGCACACTATAAGTTTGTGTCTGAGATAGTTATCCTATTGTAGTCAAATCCAATAGAGACAATAGATTCGAGAGTGTGATTGGTTTGATAAAAAGCTTCTGCCTTCTCTAGGATAAGGGGTGCAACACCTTAAAGTTTTCTGAGTTTACAGACCTTTCCTCTATTGATTATGAAGAAAGCTCATGGCCAGAAATTTAGATATAAAAGTCCACACATCAGTGAGATGTATCTCCACCCACCTGACTTTAATGGAATGTCAGTCAATCCCTTAATATACACATATACCAGGGTTCCTGGTCTTCCATTTCTCTTTTTAAGGCAATGAACAATAACTTAGAATCCTCTGGTAACATAATTGTTGTTCTGTATCCACTGATGTACTACAATGAGTCACTAACCTTGAATCATCATTTAGCCAGCAAACAACACTGGACATGACTTAAAATTTTCCTGTATATCTGTTGTGAATGTGAAAAAATTTACTCATATGAGTTTTTTGAGTTTCTCTTTTTTCAGTCTGTCTGTCTGAGGAGACAGATTGCTTCAGTTCACCTTTAGCATGATACAGATGCCTCACATAGAAAAACAAGAATCTTATGTTCACTTGTCTTCTCTTGATAATGTCTGCATGTAGCTTAAGGCTTTCCTTGGTTGCTTTTTATCTCTTTTTTGGACTGTTTTTAAAGGCATTCCAAGGTCTTGCTGGACAGCTCCTTTTCCAAAGGGTAGCAGTAGCAGAGGCAACAGGAAACCAAAGAAGATCCTGCTTGCTCTGATGAGCCTTTTGTAAAAAGGACAGCTGGGCTTTTAGTGTCGTCTACCACAATTTGAAGAAGACCAGAGAAATACACTATATCAACCATCTGCTGGTGAGTGCTGTCTTTTCCCTCCACTTTCTGTATTCTTTTGCCTTCACAGGTTTAACCTAGTTACTTTGGGAGAAGACTGTCAGCAGTTTTACCAGACTGAGATGAATATCTGTTTCTTGAGACTGAATTCAGTTATTATTTACATGAAATTCTACTCATTTGTGAATGCCTATGAGATAAGTCTAACCTCAGCACTGAGGTTTGACTTTACATATGTAAATAACAATATTTTACTAGCTGGAACGGGAAGTGCTGTGTAGATAATGATACCTCTTTTACAGTGGAAAGGTTGTCAGACTAGATGTGAAATAATATTTGAACTTTGAGGAATGGGACATAATGTAGACAAGTATTCTCAGCCATGGTATAGCTGTATCACATGTTTTCAGTTTGAAACATGACCACAGGTTGTAAATGCAAATGAGACTGGGGAAAGCCAAAATCACCTCCTTCTGAGAACTACAAAATGACATTTTGGGTAAAGAGGGTTCTGCTCTGAAGTGGGTTCTGGGTATTCAATATGGCAGTATCAACAAGAAATCCAAAATGAATAGCTTTATACTGCAAATGCTCTTAACTGAACTAGTTACATATATTTTTAATAGTACATACAGCAGGGACTCTGACTTGAGTACAGCACCCACAGTAGGCCAGGTCTGGTGGAAAGATCTGGAGGCCAAATCAGAATGTATCTCTAGTGGTTATTTTTATGCACCTGCTCTGTGAGTGTTGTTGCTGTTTACTTTTCCAGCTCAGCTATTTCCCCTCACCTCACAGAAACATCGTGTCTGTATGCACTGATGGACAGCACCAAGGCAATGGCTCTGACAGCGGGTGGTTTGTGGCCACTCAAATAGGCTGAGAAATCACGGTGATAAAATAGAACAACTGCATTCAACAAAGACTGCATGTCTGTGTCTGTGGGAGATATTAAGTATATAAGTGTGGAAAAAAAAAGATTACCCAGGTATATCTGCTCATGTAAGTGTGGCATGACTGAAGAGGAATGTAGCTTCTGTGTCTTTAGAAAAGCCTATCAGAGCAATACAAGAGTAATATTGACTAATAAGTTATTATCCTGGTTAATGGTTATTGAAAAGGTTAATCTTTTGTTACGTCACTTATCTACAACATTTTTCCAAAGTGATTTGCTAATATCCTTTCTATTTAGGGAGCCTTGCACAAATCATTCCTTGAGGAAGTTGATAGACTGTGGGTAAGAATGCTAAACAAATTACTTTAAAAAATTAGTGAATATTTTATGTCTTCTGTGAGAAGATGTTGAATTATATACATTTTAGTTTATGTGACTATTTAAAACACTGCCTAGAAAACAAAAAATAATTTAAAAAATGACCAGCTGATTATTACTGAGCTCTTATTTTTAGCAATGTTTCAGCTGAATGCATCTATTCTTCTAACCAGTCACTGAAGGCTTCACTGTGATAACGAAAGCATTTTTAATCTTTAGTAAAACAAAGTTTTACAGACAATTAAATAGCAGAAAGATAGGGGGAAAATAATATAAAATGTAATTCTGAAATGAAATCCACAGAAACTTTAAGAACACAACACTCCTGATGCTTTTTGATGTGAAATATCTAGCAACTTTGTTTTTACGTGCTGCTCAGATGACTGAGGTAGTAAAAAGTTAACCAGACTCATACATTGTTTCTATCTGCATTTTTGTGGTTTTGGACAGAGACACCTCTCATTAAGACATGACAGCCATAAAAAAATATAAATCTGTCCTCTTTTCCCAAGTTTTTCTTTACAGCAACATTTTTGCTCTTAGCAATGCCTGCTGATGGATACATTTAATCCAGAAAATTCAATTGTCTACTCCTGTTGCTGCTGCTATGGTTACAGATAATGACAAATCTTCTTGTTCTGGCAGAGATGATAATAAGGGTTGTTATAATGGGTCAAAGCAAAAAGTTGCAAAGTTAGAAAGACTTCTCTGAATGCCAGGCTCTGCTGTGGTTGAGTAGCACTTGAAATAAAATCCTGTATCTTTTCTCTAGGAGTTGAAGAAAGAGTAAGGTTTTCTTTTTCCCTTCTCTGACAGTTTCAAAGTTGCATGCATGTGTCATGACAAAACATGCCTATGTGTATATGTATTTTTCTAATTATTACTCCTGAATAAAGAACACAACAATATTAGGAGGCACAGGTGAAATCAGGTTTAGAGGATGATTAGATCCAATCCCACCCAAAGGCTTCCAGCAGAGTAAAACCCAAAGATTTGTGTTTTTCTCCTAGCTGTGCTTCTTAAATCCATCTCCCTTGCCTATGTTCCTCACAGCTCACTGACTCGCTGGGAATGCTTCTGTCGCCTCACAAAAGCCTGTGCTTTTCCATGAGGTCAGATGATTTTACCTATATGCAATTTTGGCATGGTCCTGTCACTTATATTTAAGTAGTTTATTTGGGGTTTTCCAGCAAATTCTCTTTCAAATCTCCACCACAGCAATGTTCCTGTCTAACCCTTTCTGTTGATGGGTGACGAAGGAGAAAAGTACAGGGAAAATCTAAGTGGTTTTTGGAGGTCTACTGCTTTTGTAAGATCTCCTGTAATTCTCAGGGTTTTTCTGTTCCTTGCAGAGCCTCACAATAGGATATAGCCTGGGTAGAGTGTTCCTCAAGCCTTCATTTCCAGCAGCTCTCTAGTAATTTTGCCAAGCCACAGGGAGCAAAAAGCCCTGGGCCAGAATCTTCTCTTATTTACACTGGCATACATTTGAAGATCAAGCCAGCAAAGTCAACACAGTTTCACAACAGTGAAAGTGATATGAGATCAGAGTTTGATGAGGTGCTTTTGGTTGTCTTTCAAGGAATTCAGAGGTATTTAAATACATTTTGGCCTAGGCATTTGCTTAGTATTTCTGCATATTCATGTTAACCGTGAGGATTTGCTCATCCTGTTCTCTGACACTGGCCACCCCTGCTCAGGTGCTTCATTGTATAGGCGGCATTAGTGCCAAAACATGAGCTTTTAATGAGATAATGGAAAGCTGTAGAATTAGTAGTTAAATTCAACGCTGCTAAGTGCATCTGGTCTTATTGCTGTAATATCCTCCCAATATTTTGTGATGCTTTTCCATTCAAATTGCAAGGAATGTTTTAACTGGTTTCTGGAGTCGACTAGAGTTCTTTTTTCATGGCATTCTGCTGAGGGCATGCATTTTCTGCCCTGGGGTGCTTCATAAGAGCAGGAATGAACATGCAGAGTTTTCTGGGACAACTTGGAGGACAGCACAGGGAAGAAAAAGCTACACTTGTTCAATGCCATTCCAGCAGAGTCCCTCCTGCAAACTGTCTGGACCCACAGGCACACCCAGGCTTTGTTCTGAAGGGAACTAATTTCTCCACAGCAAAATAAATTCCAAGAATAAAATAACAGTTATGAAATTTATGAAATAGGCAGGGATAGTCAGAGAATCAAGACACACAACTTATACTTGGGTTGTCTCAGACCATGAGCATAATTGGATTAGGTTTCACCTACTCCATTAGCTAGTGTGTTGTACTGAAAAAGGATCTGGACAACTTGCAAAGGGTTAGAGTCAACAATAGGAGCCTGAATGGGGTCACATAGCTGGCTTCATTCCCCATTTGGTTCCTCGGACCAGCATTTGGTTAAAACTAAGGCTTCTTTTTTCCATTGTCCTGCATGGTGCTGACAATGAATAGGCTCCTGGAGTTGTGGCTTAAGGGGATTATTAAGCTAAAGAAAAACATGTCTCATACAAAAATCCATCACTAAAATTTATGAAAGTTTCAAAGACTGATGAAGAGAAGGTGTTGAGCTTTAATTATGGGCTTTCCCAACGTACAAGGCAGAAGAAGCAGACCAAATTCAGGTGGAAGTTTCAGCTCCCTCAAAACAAACATAGCAGGGTTAGACCAATGCTGGTTTTAATTGCTTGAAACAAGGAAAAAAAGACAAGGAAGAGCCCTATATTAGAGCACATTATGTCCTGTTCCTGGTTTTTCTCAAATCCACATGTTGCTGTGGCTATGGTAAAAATGGGGTTGGAGTGGCTGGTATGGTTTAATTGCATACACAGCTTTACCAACGTTGACAAAAATGCTCATTTTTACATGGACTCTGTCTACCCATTTCAGAGTCAGTTCTTTGCATGATCTTGAGGCATCAGAAACAGAAGGATCTGGGTTTTCATGACATTATTCGCTTCTCTGTGGGAGCACAAGATTGTAAAGTCTGCAAATAAGCTTGCCTGGGGACAAAGATTTTTCTATTAAGATTTTCCATGAGGCCCAACAACCTTCAGCATTACTGAGACTTCTGTTGTGTGTTGACTCATACAGAGAAGTCAGGATGAGATTATTTGCTTTCTCCAATTTTAATTATTCCTCTCTTTTTCAGACCACTGGTCTGCTAGGTAATGGATGATAGTATGTGTTTCAACACATTTTGGGAGAAAGAAGAGGAAGAGCTCTGAATGTATGTTGCTGCACATGCAATATTATATATGCTGCTCATGACCCTGGCAAAGTAAAAATTGAAATGTAAGGAAGCCCTGATAGATTGCTCTTTATTTCTACCTCTCTTTTCCAGTAAAAAACATTCTGTCTATGATGTTGATTGAACCTCTAAAACGGTCTACTTCCTTCCTGTCTTTATAATTAATTTGCTATTTAATGTGTATGTACTTTAATTTTTCTTTTAATGTGTATGTACTTTAATTTTTCTTTTAATGTTTGCACACACTTGTCATTGTAAGAGTGATAAAAATTTGCAATAGACGTTAAGATCCTGTTAGCACTTTGCTTGAGTAACAAAGAATTGAGACACTTTTAATTTCTGGAAATATTTACTCAGTTATCCACTTTTGGGGTGCAGTTGTTTATTTCATAACAGTAGCCTGAAAAGACACCACAGAATAAACTGTCAGCTTGGACTGAGTTTCAATTGGAAACTTCAGCTTTTCAAGTGGAACTCAATGAGTGTGAACTGCTGCATCTTCAAATCAAAATAATACTCATATTAATTTCTTGGAAAATAAACTGTTTGATATTGTGTTGTATATTTTCTAGCCTCTGTGTTGGAGAATGAGATTTTATCCTTTCCACATCTGCATGTTTAGTGCAGGCTGTTTGCTAAAAGATTTATTTCTAACTCAGAATCATTAATACCTTCACTCTTCCTCAGCTTTTGGATACATTGCTGTGGTGGGTTGACCCAGGCTGGACACCAAGAGTCCACCAAAGCTGGATGGGGAAGAGAAAATATAAAAGAAGGCTCATGGGATGAACAGGGAAAGATCATTTATCAGTCACTGCCATGGGCAAAAGAGACACAAACTTATTACCAATTAAATCAGTGTAGGATAATGAGAAATTAAAACAAATCTTGAAACACCTTTCCTCCATCCCTCCCATCTTCCTGGGCTCAACTTTGCCTCCCATTTTCTCTCCCTCCTCCCTCTAGTGGTGCAGGGGGATGGGTTATGGGGGCTGTGACCAGTTCAATACAAGTGTTCTCTAGGGGAAGCTTCCTTCCTCCTCAGGGTAGGGCTCCTCTTACCTGCTCCAGCATGGCCTCCTTCCCACGTGAGACAGTCCATCACAAACTTCAACATGAGTCTTCTTCCCATGGGATAGTTATTCGTGAACTGCTCTAGCCAGGGTCTCCCACAGGGTCACACGTCCTGCCAGCAAACTTGCTCCAGTGTGGGCTTCTCTTTCCATGGGGCCACAGGTCCTGCAAGGAACCTGCTACAGCATGGGCTTCCCACAGGGTCACAGTCTCCTTTGGGACTCCACCTGCTCAGCACTGGCTCTGTGAAATGTAGGGAAAGCTTCTGCCAGTCCTCACAAGAAGCCACCTCTGCAGCCACTCTCTATCACAACTGTGCCAGACAAACTCCATGGGAAAGCTCCTGGTCAAGCAGAAGAGATTTATTCAGCAACCGTATGAATTTCTTAATGCGATCTCAACTTTCCAATGCAATTACCCAGGAAACTGGTGGAGAACACGCATCACGTACTCTATTAGTAGGTTTTGTACATCTATAGGGAAAAAATATTCAAAGAAGTTTTTAAAAATTAATTTCTGCACGCTATATGTGTGCTTATAAGTTCTTCAAAGTAATAGCACAGGAACTGTGATTTGGTTTGTGCTCAATGTGACCAATTTTGTGCCAACAAGTGATTGCACTTGTAACTGCCTGTTTGGCGTGTGCAATAATGTGTTTGCACTTCTGCATGTGCATCTGGGAGAATACAAACCAGGACCTCACAGTTCACAACAGAACAAATGAAGCATGGCAGGGAGTCACGGAGAAGACTGGCTTTGCATGCAAATTCCTTGAATCAGTAGAAGTGCTGGTTTCTAGGACAAAAGCATCTTGTTTATCTGATTAATTCTTTATAAATTATTTTAAAACTTGCTTTTTAGCTGTAATTTGTCTTTTGTAAGCTTGGTAAACAGGTGTTTTTAGCCCTTAAGACCCTTAAGACCTACAGAGGAGCAAGTTTTCTTCTTATTTACATTTTTAAGTGCTCAGTTGTCACAGCCAGCCATTATGCAGAGTTGATTCTAGTGTCTAATTTGACTTGACACTTGATGCCTGTTTCTTTCAGAGTTCCATGTTATTTGGCTGATCTTGACCTGTGCTATGTCATTCAGCAACACATACCTCCATTTTTTAACTACTAATCTACTAAAGTATTATATTCAACCTGTCTGTTTTCCAATATGTATCCACCCATAGCTCTCTTGGCTTTTTCTTTATGTCAGCAAGGTCAAACTCATTCCTCTTCTAATTATACATAGTACCTATTCATATCTTTACTATTTGAGCATGTCAGCTGTTGAAGTAATTACATTAGTGTGAATGTCAAAGAAAACTAAAGAGAAGGAGGGAATACAAATAATTTAAAGCTTTAAGAGGAAAAGAAATTGATTCTTACTGTCACTTAATGTACTAAGTCCACTCAGACAATATAGTTTCAGGTGCTAAGCAGTCTGGGGACCCAACTTGAATTTAGGTTTGAAAGGCTCGTATTCTTCACTATTCTTTCTTATTAATGTTTAGATGAAAGCCGTAAGCTTTTGACAAAATTCATTCCTTTCAGGGGAGGATCTGGAGAAGAAGAAGAAATATTTGGCCTTGCTAACTGAAATTATTGTCTTTAAGATTGCTTAGAACCTCCTAGAAAAGAAACAGTGTATTAACTTGTATGAAATGAACAGTTGCTAGACCTTGCAGATGAAAACACAGTGGAATCCAATAGTTTTTCCATTTGTATTGTATCTCTTCCTTCTGGAAAAATGTATTGAGAAGTTTATTATGATTCACAGTTCAAGTTAAAATCTCTGCATGCTCTTTACTTTTTGAAGAAAGACCCTATGTTCTATACTTTACAGTACAGGTCTTTACGGGTAGAAATCCTCTCAATTAGCAGTGGAAAAACTTAGACAACCTGATTCTCTTACGTGTACATGGTTTAACATCCTTTTCTTTTGATGTTCCATCCTCTTCCTTAGAAAGGCACAAAGAGGGAAGGCTTGTGCACAAAGGGAGTGTTTTATTTCAGTAGTGTTTCAATTGGTATATTTTCACATATCTTCTGACTCAGGTTAACTTTGGGTAGAGACAATCGATGTAATATTTGGCACTTAAAAGATTACACAATTAATTTTGCAGATGTTAGGGCTCTACAAAGAGCCCTAAACCTTTCCCAGCAATGACTCCTTTCTGCTGCTATCTTACACAAGTACCCCAGTGGTTGTCTAATCTCTACAGGGAGACCTGGAGGCCACCTGAGCTTTCTCACCTGATTTTGATCACCACAGGAGCAGAGGAAAAGACCCATATTTTTCTGGTTGATTTTGTCCAAAGCAGAGATAAATGTTCACTGTGTATTTAATCAATTTTGACAGTGGTGTATTCTGCAGTTGTCGTTATATGTGGGGGCCACAGCAAGAGAGCACCGCTGTTAAACACTGTGTTTTAGTGCTTTGATTTTTGCAGTCAGTTACACTTCACAGAAACTGTGTAACAATGAAGCCATCATCTTTGCTGCCGGTCAGTGAAACAAAAAAAACCAAATTTCAACAGTCTGATTATGAGAAGGTCCTTTCTCCAGTTGAAATAGAATGGACTGGATGACTGGATTCTACTAATTCTCCAATGTTACATCTGAATCTCTTCTGCATCGTGAAATGAAGGTAAGATATATGATTATATCAATTATTACATTACACTTAAGGGTTTTTTTTGAAACTGGCTAATTTACTCCTGTTCATGTTTCAAAGCCATCCATGTACCAGACTGAAATTTTTCAGTGATGTATTTATGTGTGGAGGAATACCAATCAGGTACAAGGCTTGCAAATTACTTCTGTTCTCATCACTTTCAATTGAACACCACCAACAAAAAAAGCTAAATAAAACAGAATCTTTCTCACTTTTAAGACACAACTGATTTTTATTGTAAAACTCTTTATTATAAAATTGACCTATTTTAACAATGAAACCCTCATAGGCTGTATATTTCAGGTTTAAAAATATGTTTCTCTCTTTTAACTTAAAATTATTTAGGAATGGGATTGTTTTGTCTGGGCAAAAAAATACCCCAAAACAATCTTTTTTTAGTTCCTTCCAAACTTTTCTTCAAAGCATTTTTTTTCCAGTGCTTTTTCTTTTTTCAAGTTTCTCCAGCTTCTCATGAAAAAACTTTTACATTTCATTTTTAGGTTAATCAGTCTGATTTGAAAATTTCGTTAACTTCTGTGAAAATTTTCCTTTCATTATGAAACCAGATGAAAAAAAGCGATGCAGCCTGAGGTTTTATTCATAAAAACGGGAATGAAAAGGGGAAAAAATAGAGGTGAACTGAACTGGAAGAAAAGTCACAGTGGACATATGCATAAAACTTGCATTGAATCAAAAGAAATAAATCCCTGAAAAAGATTTAAGACAAATCTTGTCAAATTGGACTGATCTTTATAATAAACACACTTGTGATCTATTTACTCATTTCATGTTTGGAGAAGTTGGAATTGATATTTCGCAACAGGTTCCAATGTCAGGGTTTGGTAATTTTTTGATTTTTTTGCAGTTTGGAGGACTGTGAACTAGACAGGGGCTGTTGAGCCCAGCATAAACAGCTTCAGAGGTATCAAATCTGGAAATTCCCTTTCAACAGAAACCATCCAAAGTTCAGGAACTATCACTATTACATTCAAATTGGGTCAGTTTGTCATGAGAAAGGTTTAAGAGAGATTGTATAATTTCCTGACATTAAAAACACACATTTGAGTTCTTTTATGAGAGCAGAGTTGATTGGTTTTGGAGTGTTTCAGCATTTTGGCATGCCTGTAACACGAGGATATGTCATCAACACTGCCATAAAAGACCCAGGCTTGATAAAATTTGACCAATTGAGAAGCAAAGAATTCACATCTTAGTACTTGCCTTTTTATCTAGCGAGGGGGTTTTAGATTCTGAATTGGTTGTTTATACCAGGAAAAGAATTCTTCTTCTTCATTAAAAAAAAAAAAAATATATATATTTGGAAGTGAAGGCTTAACTTTCGTATTTTAAAGCTTTGTCTGCACAGAAGATAAATTGCAATTCTTCAAATCTAGAAAATATTACAAGCACAGAGTTACAGATGTAAGACTTAAAAGACTCCATAACATCTGAATCTTTTTGATTTGTTTTGGATATGCCTGTAATTTTTACTATATTGTTATTTATTTCTAAATTGGTGCCTTTACGTACAAGTCTTTAAATACTCAAAATAAAGCAAAACAATAGTTACTATATTAGAATGCAGCAATTTTTACCTGCAATTTTAGGAGAAGTTGGTTGGGTGCATGATCTACAGCCTGCCTTCAATTTTCAATTGGTTTATTAATCTAAAGTATTCTAATTCTCAAACATATTAGTTTCACAATAATTCACTATCTGAATTCAAATCAATTAGGAAAACTAGTCCAAATAGATCCAATTACATAAATGAAAAGATATGTCCATACTTTTGCTTAGTTTTGTTCATATGACGTGTCTCAATCAAAACTCTTCAAATCTACAGGCATGTAGTTATTAAATTCCATATTCTGGATATCTATGTCTATTAAAGTTTATGCAAAACAACATTTACTGTTTCTTATACAAATGATCTATAATTGTACCATAAAGTTTCAGTATGCAAATTTTTTCCCAAACAATTGATCCCAATGGGATAAAAAGTATTAACCTTAATTTATTTCCTTATGCCTGACATTTTTCACTACGTAATCAAATTGTTTTTCTTTACATTAGTGTGGTCTCCATACTGGTTTTCTCTATTTGAAGGTATTAATGAATAAATTTAAACTCTGAATCACAGGTGTTTAAATTGGCTGAGGGAATAAATGTATAACTACATTCATAAATACATATTGAAGCAGTCAAAGGCTTAGCTATATATTATGCCTTGATGTGTGTGCAAAATTTCCATTACTGTTATTGGGAGATAATGTGGGTGTTGTGAGGGCAGAATATATTCCAGGCAGTATCCTCTGACATGTTTTTTTTTTTCCTACTAGTCCCATTTTCCCTTCTTTGTATGCTGTTTGCTACAGTAACATAGCATTTGAATTAGCATTTTAGGAACTTTGATGACAGCAATAGCAGAATTTATACATTTATCACAACAAAAGATTTTGCAAGTTTCACATTTATACTGAAAAACCAAAGACACAGACCAAAGTATGTTTAGCCAGATGTTGATACCTAAATTGCAAATATCCATGTTTAAGCAGATGAAGCCCTCCAGAATTTCTGTTTTATGATTAGAACCACATACAATGATAACAATAAATAAAAGGATATGGTTACAAACAGTGGTAGCACAGGGACATCAGCACCATGATGGTAGTGCAGGGAGATATTCCTGTGGCAGAGTAAAGCAGTTGTCCTGTCAGCAGGCTGCAAACCTGACAGTTGAAAGCAAAAAATAGATCATGCTGGAAATGTTTTCTCAGGATGTTTAACACTTATTATGAAAAGTTAAATAAAAGTTCTTCTATGTTGCTGAGCTATTCACAATTCTTGTTACATTCTAAAAATCCCTTTTTTTTTCTGTCTGGATCCCAGATTACACTTCTCTGGGTTTTTATCCCAGTAGAGCCAGGAGTCATCGAAGTATTTGCAGGTTCAGAACCTTTATCTGTATAAGAACCAGAGCCAAGGCACTTCCTTTATTTTGTTAGCATCTAGTACTTCCCATACTTTTAGTGTCATTTGGTTGTGCCGTCAGTTCTCTTGAAAGAAAAGGAGTGAGAATGCATAAAACTGAGAAAGATGTTCCCCTCACAATGAAAAAGTCAGCACAGAACATCCTACAGCCCAATTTCAAGAAGTGAATTGTTTTCCCATTCCTGCTGGGATGTGTGTAAAGCACGGTGACTAATGAAGTGCTAAGTAGCTTTGCTTAGCCAAGGGAAAGGGCATTATTATTCTTCCCTGTGAAATGGGTTAGAGGAAAATTATTTAGAAGAAACATCCAAATAAAGCAAACCAAAGCAAAACAA